>WAAE01003442.1:0-54835 GCA_013400495.1 Nicator chloris | reverse complement strand
TTTTTTTTTAATGCAGTACTGTAGATATTTAAATGTAATCTTCTTTTTGGTAAACTCAGCCTTCCATATAATATTACAATGTTTTTGCCTCACATCTTTTGTCTCCTGCAGCAACTCTTTCATTCAGCACTGAGAGGACTTAAATTTGGGTGTGGGAGCAGGGGAAGGAATAATCTTTGTGAAGATAACCTTAAAAAGCAAGGTTCTTTCCGTATAATCGCCTTTTTCTTTCTGAGCTTGGAGTTGAGCTGCTTCTTGCTATAGATATTGAACTAAGAACCTGGTCAGCAAAATAATTCTCTCTGTCAAAAATCTTGCAAATCTTAATGATCTAGATGGCTTTCCTACAGACTGCCTGTGGATTTCATTAAAAACTTTAAGGCAGTAACTAATTCACTGTACACTCCTGTGTTTTGAGTAAGACTAATGCACCCAGAGTTTTATTGTCCCTGGTGATGTCTCTTTCATTTTTCATCTTTTCCACATGATGTTTTTTATTAGTGGCAGTGGAATTGTAATGTTTTTCATGTTGTTATAAAGACATTCAGAGGTGCTTACAGTGAAAGGAGTTATTTTCTTCAACAAGAATATCAGCAACATGTGATAAGGTTTTCTCATCCTGGGAGTATGATTTCCCAATTCTTTACTTGTCTTTGTTTAGTCTTTTCCTTTCATTGTGCTCTCTCGGAGAATATTTGAAGATTTTGCTTGGGTTTAACCACATAAAATCCTTTTAAATTTCACTTTAACATATAAAAAATAGCCTGACAATACTCCTGATCTCAATAGCTTCTTCTCTTTTCACCAGTGTCAGGATGAATTTTTTTAACTTGCCACACCACAGCTGTAAATTTCACATACTGTTGTTTGTGGCTCCAAACCGATTGTACAAAGACCTTGAACTATGTTTCAGCAGGTCTTTCTTCTCCTTTCCTTTTTTGGGATCCCCTTTAATTCCTTGAACACATTGAGGTTTTGTCTTTGTTAACATGTTCAATGGCCCATCTGTGTTCAAAACCACCTCAGAACAGCTGTTTTCTAATAGATGTTTTCTATGAGGTTTTCACTAGGGTCTTTCCATTCTTATTTCTGTTTTTCTGCATATAAAGCACTGATAAAAAGACATAGAAGCTAAAGACATTCTACTTGTCCAATGACTACTCCGCCCCTTAACTAGAAATTAAATCCCTCCATGGAGGGAAGAATATAGACCTCTGTGGAAATTAAGGAGGATTGTCTTAAATTGATCATGACAGTGAGTTAGGTAGGAGTACAGACTTCATATTGAACAGCAGAAACACGTTCTTTTTCTGGTTTTGTAACCTCTACTCTGAATATGTGTACACTGGGAAACCTTCAGCAGAATGATCAGAGCAAACTGTTAAAGCTTGAATGGCCACAGCTGTTTCGCAATGCCAAGTGAAGGAGGCCTACTCATTCCTCCTGCACAAGTATTTGTGCAGCCATGCAGTGAAGTCAATTGTGGAACTAGGTGACAGGAAGAAATAGTAAAATTGTTATTTTTGATCTGCACAAAAGATTATTCCTTACTTAGCTTCTTTATTTAGCTCACCTTGTAGTCACACAGACAACTGTGCTGGAACACAGGAGTGGGTGCAAGTTGTGGGTGACTGAGTGAGACTGATTCTTCTGACAGAAGGACTGGCTTACATCAGCTTTATGTATTAACTGAAGGGCAACTGAACTGAGTGAACTGATTTAGCCCTTTTGGAAAGAATCTCCAGCTGAATTACAGATAAGTATTTGATATAAAATAATTGTGTGAATTGAGCAGGAATACTGAAGAAATAATCATTGTAAAATGAGTTGATAAAGCACATCTTCTTTATGCAAACAGTCCTTGAGCCAGGGCTGAAGATATTTCCTGTTATAGGCTCAGTGATTTGTCCTCTCCTAATTGCCTTGGTTCTAATAATGTGTTACCAGACACATTCAATGTTTCACCATAGCTTACTCATTTATTCCAACAATAGTTGGAACCAAATATCAGCATTAGAATCAACCAAGCTTTCTATAGAGCATTGTCCACCGAATATCTAAACTTAAAAGCCAGTCCTTTTTCCTTCATTATTTTGAGTTCCGTTGTTGAACCTCTTTTCTAGTGCTCTTACATATTTCATCTCTATTCTCTTTTAACCAGACAAACCACAGCCAAGTAAAGGACGGGCCTTCATACTTTTGCCTGAATAACTCTACTAATAAATGCCAAATAAAAATGCATACAGAGTTTGTAAGAAGAAGGAAAAAAATTATCTTTCACTAGCTGCAGGATCACAATAAGTATCCAAAGATTTAACTGTATTTGTACATGAATTACAGCCAAATTTGGCTTAGCTCCTCTTAGCTGTATTAAGTCTGTAAGATTTATAAGACTAAGCAGTAGAGGACCTGGTTACGTGGACAAGCTCAAAGTTCATTTTACCACTAGAAGAGGATATCCAATTAAAATTTTAATCTAGTTTTACTTAAGTTCTTTTACTGCTTATGTTTAGTTGATTCTTTTGTCTGTTCCTGACCTTTTCAGCTTGGAGGTGTGTCTTAGTGAATGTAGCAAGTAATATACATTTTCTAATATGCCAGTTCTATAACTGCTTGATGATTAATTGCTCAACACACATCTAAGATTCCAAATTTCCTCCCAGTGGTCAGAAAAAAATTAATTTTAAGAATTGCAAACAAATCCTTGTAATAATCTACTCATATCTCCCTAATAAAGAGATATTTCAGAAGAGCAAATTGAGTAACTTTCAGGGTAAATACAGACTTTAGCAAGGGATGTAAACAGCTCCAATGCAGAGATTTCAATAAATATTAAAACTATTTTTAAAACTTGGTCTATTCAAAGCTAGCAAAACATCAATAATCATATACTTGTGATATGATATCATTCACAGATTCTGTCTGTATGGTTCATTAACTTAACCTCAGCAAGTACAGTGGTATACCATTTCCATGTATATATACATTTCCATGGCTGTATACCCTTCTTGTGGGTTGTTTTGTACCCATATATTGCTGTATAATTTCTAACCACTTTTCCCATATCCTAACTTGCTAGGTTGGGGTTTTTTTAATCCTCATTTGCAATTTTTCTATTAATTTGTGAACAACTTCTTTCAAGCAACATTGTTAGGCCCTTAGCTACACACTCATCAATGCCAGAGTTCAATTTTCAGACCAAATTTACAAAAACAATCCTTATTTGTGCAGCTTCAGACTTCCATTGGATCTGTTCTGGGAATCCCTTGCCAATGATCTCATGTGGTTGTGTCTCTTCCTTGGGATATTGAAAGACGTTCAGTGCAACTACAGAAGAAAGGTTTTAGATTTCAGTCACAAGTGCAGCCTTTCAGGTACAAACTTTCACTGATTACCATACATCACACAAGCAAAACTTAGCCAAATGAATGTGGGCTGGGATATTTAGGACCAGAGAGAGTAAATGCCTACACTTTGCAGTGTTTCTTGTTGCCTACTAAACAGAAAAATAAGGGAAATACAATGTAGAGAAAAACATCAACTTGAATGGGAATCTGCTTCCAAGAAATCTTATCAGAAAAGTGACATGTCTCAGACACTGGATTATGTTTTCATCTGCTAAATCACGGACAGACCTACCAAACTCTATCTATTAAATAGATACTAGGCTGTTTATTCATTTTTGCAATCTTTTATTTTTAAAACATGAGCTGCACAGGATCCTCAGAAAGAAAAAAACCCAAAACAAAGCCTGGCTCAAAGCCAGGTTGGAGAATGACAAGGAAAGAAAAGACAGAGATCCATAAACTAAGGGTAAACTTTTTCCAAATGAGGTTGTACAGCTGTGGGTATAACTGCACATTCCGCTTGAATCTTTTTCATATGTGTTTTGAACACAGTTCTTACTGCAAAACAATTTTCTTTTTTTCTTGAATGCTGCATACCAACATGATACACAGCCTCTATTATCTAAATACTCCAGGGAACTGTTAGAACAATTTACTGACTGCTTGTTCTGAATAACAGTTTTAATTGTTTTCAAATATTATACTTGGGTTTTTATTCAACTTCTTAGTTATGTTTTGTGGACATGGAGGAATGGAACAGTTGCATAAATACTAAGCACATTTTTCCCCACAGCTCTATTTGAGCCCTAATTTATTATTATGAAACTCCCACATGAAGAACTGAACAAAAAAAAGTTTGTTTTGTAGGAAGATAACAAACCCATTTTTCTCCTATTGCTTTATTTGTCACATATATTTAAAATATCGTGATTGGCCCATGTGAAGTGAGGCTTCCTTATCTTTACTAAGACGCCTTTATTTTATCACAGTAAAGGCAAACACAGCCTTCTGCAGTTATAACAAGGAGAAGCACTTCAAGATGAGACTTGTTTGGTTCCCTTTCTCACAAGATCATCAAATGAAGACATGGCTTTGGCTCTTTTTTTCAGACAGAAGCAGAGCTTGGGCTGGAGGAGGGGTTGGCAATGCCATCATACCTGCTGCCCCTCACCAGTCCCTGATGGGTCTCAGATGCTACACCACACGCCTGCAGATTTCTGCAGACCCTTCTCCAGCCTTTTGGGCTTTGGCATGAGAGGTATGTGGTGAAAGAAAAAAAGCTTCCTGAGAGTCTGAAGGAGCATCACCTCTTTGGCAGTGGGCTTACACACAGGAACTTAAACTGAGACAGTACTGTTCCCATCACCAGGACGTCATGCTGATCCATGAATAAGTTAGTCTCCTTTTGGGTTCCTTCTGATGTGACTTACTTACTGGGCCTCTAGTGCAACAGAAAACAAAGACAAAATACACTGGCTGACACCATAGGTGGCAAGGAGAGTCAACATTACAAACTCATATTCTAGCATAAACAAGGAGAGTCTTTAGGTCAACTGCTCTGTTCTGAATTATAAAAATTGTGTATGGGATAAACAACCACATGCCTACTGTTTTGCATCCTTCCCAGCCTCTCTCACTGAGTCTTTCAAAACTGGGAAATGATGACCCTCCCCTAGGAGACAGTAGTGGAGGAGTAATGACCTGGCTGTGTTTGAGTCCCACGACCTGACATGTGCCTGTACTTTCTGATGACAGCAGAGAGGATTGTTCCCATCCTGTAACCCCAGCTATCTCCTTATGGTGTTGCCTCCTCTACTTCTGAGGATGAGGAAGGGCTCTTTCTTGGCAAGGCTGAATGTACCTGTGGGGTTGAGTGGGGCTGGACAGAAGAGGAGCTGTCTGTACATTTATTGCCCCCTTACAGTATGTGACCTGGAACACTGGGCAGCACTAGTAGGGGAAGAAAAGACTGCAATCTTCTCAGCTCCTGGAAAACCCACTGTCAGTCCTAGTAATCACCCCGAGGTAAACATTTTCTGTCCTGCAAGGCATCACATGAGGAAAGACTGCTCCCTGAAAAAACAGAAAACAGTTATCCATTCTTTTGTGTTTCTTTGCACAGGGCATGCTCACCATCACAACTCTGCCACTTGACTGTGTAGGTTTATTTTGGGAAGTTTGTCTCTGGGTACTTTTGTGGCTTTTTCTTTGGGTTTGTTGCAGTGCAGGGGGCACTCTGCATGCACTTCAGCTTACCAGAGTGATACTTCTCTAGAACCTGTAAGGATAGGGTGGAGGATGAGTGTGTAGTGAGTTATAAGTAATTCTCCACATTAATTACTCCACCTGAATGCTTCATCTAAGGCTTCACAACCAGTCTCCCTGCAGGAGGAGATTCTCCATGCTGAGGAGAGGCTAGAAGAAGAATAGCAGAGTACTCAGCAGCATGTTCAGCAACTGCTTTCTATTATGCAAGAGTTTAAAGGAATGTGAACAGTCTGCCGAAATCCTCCTCATGTGACCAAGATCACAGCAACAACCCGGAGCCAAATGAACAACCGAGCTCCTATGTGCTAGTACAAAAATCCAGCTACAAGGGCATGGTGGAAGACTAGTTTCAAACACGGCAAATAAGATTTTAATCTCAGCAGGTTGCTTAGATGGATGCTTTTCCACTATGGAACAATATTTTAATTAAATTTCCACATCACCATATTTAGCACATTTTTCCTTTTCACTCAGTATTTTTCATCAGATCCTTGAAAATTCACCTCTGCCCTCTGTGAGCTTTAAAAAGCAGAAGGGAAAAAATTGCTTATCTGCCCTGTGAAATCTGTGACTATTGGTTGTTACTCGTATGTCAGGTCTATGATTTTGTGTTGCAGGGTTAGCATAGGAATGGGTCTTGTATACAACAAAACAGGTGGGTATTTGAGCTGAATCATCATAAAAATAAAAATCATAGCAATTGCCTGCAATGCAGAGGTTTGGGAAAGGTTAAAGTGTAATTATAGCTTCATATAGAAGGGTCCAGACGTTCTGTTGCAATATTTTGGTAACAGGTGAATAATTTCTGTTTCTTTTGTGGAGAAGAAGTGGTATCCTATTTAGGGCTTTGGACTTTTTCACACTCAAATTGATAAGGACAGGCATTTCAGTCATCTGTTTCTCTGCATTAAGCTATGTCTCCATTTTGGGTATAAATAGGTTGCTTTATACCATCAGGTGTCAAGCCAAGTTACTACTGTTTTAAATCTGGCCTTGAAAATAAATGGTGTGTAGTGTATCCCTGTTAATTAAAAATATATTTTAGTAGATAGTTTCCAATGTTTGTAATGGGGAAGTTATTTATTTTGTTTTGTGTTTGTTATCTGTCATGAAGGGGGTGGTCCTGCTTATGAATTAAACATTTTGATTGTTCTTTTAAGTTTTTGATATGTGTATTTCATGCTAGTATTTATTTGCAATATAATACAATATAATACAATACAATATAATATAATATAATACAATACAATATAATATACTTAACCATGGTAGATATGCAAAAATAGAACAAAAATCTTCTGTGTTGGGCATACTAGAGATTTAAACTATACCTAATAGTCTGAGGATCACAAGGACTTAAGGGGACTATACTCTATGCCCTCTTCTGTGAAGTGCATAATTGCAACGTAACTGCCCCCCTTTGAGAATTAAAAGCTTGTTTCTGATACCCTCACCATCTGGTCAGTTGGAATAATGAGCAAAAACGGTAAGCAGTATCCTTAAATAAGACAGATAAAGTGCTTACAAATTCTAAAAGTAAAAGGCACCATTTTCAAGGAAAATGTTCACAGAGTTCTTTACATGTTGCATTTTGTTGCAACCAAAATGACACTTCTCTCTGAGCCAGGGAAAAACCCCTCCATTTTGCTCTGTTGGAAGCAGAAAGGAGTTCCTGAACTTTTTAAGCAATGGATGTCAGCACAGGATAGCAAGGAGTTTCCTGGGCAATGATAGAAAAGAGTAAACTGAGAACAGGAAGATCAAGTCTCCAAAAGTGTCCTTTGCTGCTGGCTAGCTGCCTTTGGAATTCAGATTTTATCTGTCCTCAGACTGTGCTGTGTTCAACAAGGCAGAAACAAAACACAGAAGAGGACTACAGTTCAAAGAAATCAAATAATAGATATTTAAATTAAGACTGTAAATGTTATATTGCTGCAGGAAAAGTAAATTATTTAGTTCCTTATAGGAAAAAGTTTATACTTCACTCTGAGATGGTAAATCGAGTTCAAGTGTCTTGTCAGCAAATGATTACAAAACAGTAAAATATAATCCTAGCAGGATAGTAACTAACCAACTATTTAAAGAACGGCTTATCATTTTAAACAAATTGCTCTGTAAAAAAAGTGTAAGTAGTGAGATAAGACTGTAGAAAATGTTATTATAGGTTGTTTTTTTTTTCCAAGAAGCATGGATTTTTAATAAAATATTGCTTTGTGTGTGTGTAAAAGTATACGCATTTTTGGACTGAGCAGGCTAGAAGGCTGCCCTCCCAAGTATGAGTCAGACCACAGCAATTTTAGAAGTTATCATAGGTTCAAATAGGAAGAGTTTCATATGTCTGTGATTTTCAGACATTTGTTTATGCTACATATAAAGCATAATTTTAAAATTCAACTACTCTTTGTGAGGTGGTGTGGTTTTAATTATTATTGTTCCCTCAGACAAAGTATAACGGTAGATGAAAACTGGAGGCTAGCTGACAAGTAGGGATCCTCTTAAATCTGGCCTGGTGACCATTAAGTTTCACTTCAGGTCTGTACATTGACCATTTCTTCTTCCATGTTTTGTGGGCTTGATCAGCCTGATGATTCAGGAATTAACAAATGCACACGCGTGCTTCACCTCCTTTCTCACTCTTTTTTGTAAGCTTTCTGCTCCCAGGGCAGCCATACATGAGGATTTTAAGCATCTGATCATGGCTATGAAAAAGTTGGGGTTTATATCAGAAAAATTAACTAGGAGGGCAGGGGAAGGGGGGAGGTTTGGTATTTTGAATCTTGTACTTAAGGTTGTTCTTAGTACCATGTGAATTAGCATTATGTCTTAATAATTGGATCTAACCTCAACTAACTACAATAAGGCAGGTACAACAGCATCTTTTTACTAGAATTGTGTGTTGCAATAGCTACTTTCTTGGTAGTGCAAGCTTTTGAAAATTAATTTGCACCTACAAACTATTTTGTTCTCAGCAAATGAGTGCACTCATAGCTAGGCTACTTCTGCCTTCTACAGAAAACTTGTATTTCTAGTATGCCTAGCCTGCATTGTAGTTGATTTCTTATAATGCTGGAGGTGCTCTGGTTCCACTGGTGTTAGTGACAATATCAGAATAAGGCTATGTGAGACAATGTGATAGGCTGACCTTGACTGCCAGCCTCCCACCCAACTCTCTGTCATTCTCTCTACTCAACAGGACAGGTGAAAAAAAATATCAAGAAAAAGACCACAGGTTGACATAAGGACAGGGAGATCTGTCACCAATTACCAGCATGACCAAAACTGAATCAACTTGTGGAAAATGAATTTAATGTATTGCCAATTAAGAGTAGGGTAACAAGAAAAAAACAAGACTACAACCACCTTCCCCCCACCTTCCTTTTCCTTGGGGGCTCATCTCCATTCCTTCATTTCTGACTCCTCTACTACTACAAATACACATACACAAAAGCCGTGTAAAGAATGAGGAACAGGGGCTATGGTCTGCTCATTACAATTTGTCTCTGCCATTTCTTTTTCATCATGCTCTTTTCTTGCTACAAGAAGTGGTCCCTTCCATGGAATACAGTCCTTCACGAACTTCTCCACGGTGGGTCAAAGACTGGTGAAAGGGATATTCCATACCATAGAACATCATGCCCAGTATACACGGGATATTGGCTGGAGGTGCTGATTGCTTCTGGGGGACAGTCTGGGCATAATTAAATTTTATTTTGTTTCAATTATTAAACCATTTTTATCCGGACTCATGAGTTTTAATATTCTCCTTATTCTCCCCTCCACGCCACAGGGAGTGGTGAAGGGGAGGGGGAAGCGAGGAGGCATCTGCATGACCTGCCAGCAAGGTCAAACCATGACAGGTGTCCCCCAAGGTCTGCAGCATGAATATCTGCTCCAGCATGTGTATCAGTGAGCGGCAGGGGGAGAACCCGCACCACCACATCCTGTGCTTAGGAATCGGCAGAGTCTCACGTTTTTCTCCATCTTCTCTCTCCAAGCTGCTGTGCATCATTTTAACTCTATAATAGGCATGCCATCACAGAGGTGCCAACCACCAGTGTTGCTGACTGTCTCAGCTCTGGGCAGCTGTGGGTCTGTTTTGAAGCCAGCTGGTGCTTGCTCTGTCCAACACCAGGGCAGGTCTTGCTCTTTTCTCACGAAGACCACTCCTGAAGTCTCCCTGCTGCCAGCACCTTGCCATGAAAACCCAATACAGATCAACTCTTCTGGCTTCAGCCACTGAAACCACCAGATGCCACCAAAGTTACTCCAGGAAAGTTCTTGAAAACTATAAGAATAGCTTGGGACTCTTAACTGCCTACATGAAAAGGAGTAGCATGTTTCTTAATTTCTCTGCTAATAATGAGAATAATAACCCTTGCAATAGCAATCACCAGAGGGATATTAATGACTTCTTAAGGCAAAAATAATAATAATCAATGTAACTACATAGCAAGGGAGTTCATCTAGACATTTAAAATCAATATATTTTACCCAAATGATTGTACATATTTTACCCAAATGATTGCATATTAAGTCTACAGTAGTTGAAGGAAAGAGTTTGAAGGGATACACAAGGATCATCAAGGCCCTGCACAGGACAACCCCAAGAGCCACACTGTCACCAAAACAGTGAGAAAAACCAGAAACACTCCAACAACATTCTTCTCAGTGTTTAGAGAATTTAGGCCTTACTTTATTCTAGCCAGGACGTTATTCTGGCCAAGATGTGCAATAGAAATTATTTCATCCGCACATGCGTGAGTTGTGCAGAAAATCATTGCATCACACAGGGTTCTTTTACCTGACTTTTCACATATTTATATATACAAAACCCAAAGAAATTCTCATTCATTGTTCCAAATGACATAATTCCTAGTATTCAGTCTCCTACTGGTTATTGATCCCTTCTGCTTCCATGCTGATTTGGTCCTCATTCTTTGGCTCTCTTATCAGTCTTTTCCCAGACCAGGTGACAATGTTTGCTAATGTTCGCTTTTCTCCTGTGTATCTTCGGGCTACACCCAGTCTGTTAATTTTAAACTCATCAGGCCTGGCCTAGGCTCGGTGAACAGAGTCTTTTGAAGAGAAACTTCAATTCCCCTCCTCCCGGGCAAAGGCAAACAAACCCCTGACTAAAGTTACATTAAAAAACTTTAAAGGATATATAATTTCCAACAGCACCGTGTGCCTGGCAGCGTTGCCCAAACACTTCTCGCACTTTGTCAGGCTGGTGCTGTGCCCACTTCCCTGTGGAGGCCATTGTAGTTGACATCTAAGAAACATCATAAACTGTGAGGTAACTAGACAAGTCCACAATACACCAGGCGAACTAATGGCTGACAGGCCAGATTCACACAGTTTTAGCAAACAGGGTTACACCAGGCTGGTGCTCAGTCACCAGTGGGGTTCTACAAGGCTCAATAATAGGATCAGTGTTTTTCTAAAAAATTTGGATGCAGAAGGCAAACATATATACATACCTGTAAGTTTGCCAGTGATACTAACATAGGAGGAGCCATGGACTCCCTCCAGGGCAGAGAGGCTGTACAGAGAGATCTTGGAGAGCTGGGCAATCACCAACCCTTTGAATTTTAACAGGAGCTAGAGCCAGATTCTCCCCCTGGGGCAAGGTAACCCTCCTTATACACACAAATTAGGGGATGGGACCCTGGAGGGCAGCCCTGCAGAAAGAGATGGGGGTGGGTGGTGCTGGGCTGATGGTAAATCGAATCTGAGCCAGCAGTGCCCTGGCAGCCAGGAGGGCCAACCCTGTCCTGGGGGGTATCAGGCACAGCATGACCAGCTGGGCAGGGGAGGGGATTGTGCTGCTCTGCTCTGAGCTGGGGCAGCCTCACCTCGAGTGCTGGGGTCTGGTTTGGGTGCCACAATATGAGAAGGATATTAAGCTGTTAAGGAGTGGAGAGTTACCAAGGTGGTGGGAGGTCTCAAGGGCAAGACTTACAAGGAGCAGCTGAGGTCACTTGGTTTAATTAGCCTGGAAGAGAAGGCTGAGGGGTGATCCCATCGCCCTCCAGCTTCCTTGAGGTGGTCAGTGCAGGGGATGTGCTGATCTCCCCTCTCTGTTGAGCAGCAGTAGAACATGAGGAAATGGAACAAAGTTGCATTTATGATCTAATGTTGGGTAATCCTGTAGGGAACGGGGAGTTGGACTCAATGAGCTTTATGGGTCCTTTCTAAATTGAGATTCTCTATGATTCTAGGGTTCTATAAGCTTATCACAGGTTGTTCAAATTTAAACCCTGGAAGGCTTACACTTCTTTCTAAATTCAATGTCAGTATTGAAAAACAAGGATGTGCCTCTACTCTTAACAATTTAAGCCCCCTTAAATTTGGCCTCATGTGTATTACTGTTGCAATCAGTAATGTTCCAGAAAAGACACCAGTCAGGAGTGGTCTTTGTGAGAAAAGAGCAAGGCCTGCCCTGGTGTTGGACTGCTACATTTAAACTTGTTTCTGTGTTTCTACCTACACACCAAGAACTTCTTAGAAAAAGTCTGAGAAAGCTGCTCCAGGTGATAACAGCCACAAAAAATGCAAGTGACAAGTCTTTTGAACTGAGAGGTGAGAGTGGCATCAATTTTATCAAGTAATCTCCTGTTTCTCAGCCAAGGATCCATTGTTTCTCAAAGAAGAACTCCAGTGCTAAGAAACACGTTTGAACACAATTGAACAAATACAATTTCACAACATTCAAATACTATGGATCAACTCATTTCTCTTGTCAATTTTGTCCTCACATCAAGTCTGAAGGTTACAGCAAGAGCTGGCTGATTCCTTTTTTTGGAAGAATATTGAGTGTTTTTTTCACTTGAAATATATTTTTTTTCATAGGAAAAAAAGAGATCACCTGAGGTGATTTTTTTTATGATTATTTATGGAAACTACACTTATCAATTAGTCTGTATGCTTTTTTAAAAGCCCATCTATCTTGTTATCCCAAATAAATTTTGGACCTGCTGGCTTATTAAAATCAAATTGTTATTTAAAATTTAAAAACTAATTTTCTAAAAATTTTGTGAAATCAATGGTTGAAAACAGCAGAAGCTGCAGAAAAAGTTTATTAGTAGTCCTTGGCCCAGATAAGGCTCTACCATGATAAAGAAAAAGAATCTCAATGACCCAGCTTTCTTTCTGTTATGACAATGAGAGAAACTTGAGTCAGAGCTCCTGATTATCTCCAGTTGCAAATAAAATTCACACATCCATCCATCAGATGCAATTCTTCTGAGCAGTAAAAAAAAAAAAAAAGGCAAAAAAAAAAAAAGCTTTTTTTTGTGTTTTGTTTTGAGTTTTTTGGGTTTTTTTGGTTTTTTTTTTAAGCTGATTTTCATTTTTGGAAGAAAAAAATTTAAACCTTCCCCTTTTTAAAAAAAGTAAAGAGAAAAAATGTTGAAGCATTGGATGTAAAAGACTGTGGGGTTTGTTTCTAATGTTTTTACAAAAAGAAGTATTTTTGAAGCAGAGAGGTTTTTTTCTACTTTCAGAATGGTCCTTGGAAATCTTATTTCTGTATTTCTTATGAACACAGACATATAATGAGCTTATGATTCTGCCAGTTAACAAGGGTACTTAACACAGTCAACATAAAGACTAATTTAGTTCTCACAGGATTAATTAAGCTGATTTGAAGGAGCAGCAAATTTTGTTTTGTTTAACTTAGATCGCTAAAATGATGCTAATAATTTAAATGAGGATTTTCCCATTGACTATGGTGTTACAGGACGTGGTACTAGCTGAAGATGTTAGATGGGTTTAATTTTGTGAATTTAGGTGTGAATTTTGTCATGTTTAATTTTGAAATCCTATTTAATCCTTGAACTGTATGACAAACTGCTATAGTACTCATATATTACTTATGTAACAGTAGTTGTCAGCTGTATTTCGGTCTTTTTACTTCTGTTCACACTGATCCTTACAGTCATTTGATCCATGAATTAGAAGATAAGGAGAAGGAATGTATGTGCATTTGCACAGGAGCATACACTGCTATCACTTTTCAGATAACAGTCATGATCTCCCTTTGTTTCACAAATGGAAAAGCAGGAGACCCTTCCCCAGATTGGAGTGTGACTAATCAGGGAAGAATTCTCAGGAGTTAAATGGGATTATGTTGGCCTGTCACCTCTCCCCATGCCCCTGCAGAAAATAATCATGAAACAAAACATCCTCTCCAGAAGTCTTTAACCTTCCTTTTATCAGACATTCTCATCTTAAAATAAAAATCCTCCACATCACTCTACTTGATCACCATTTCTCAAGAGATGTTGTTGGTTTAGGACAGGGAGTTAGTACACAGTGGAGCTATGTCGTTTGAAAACCCCAAACTGATATTTTTGGGTTCATGGTAATAACTTCACTGGAATCTTGTTTCCATTGAAAGCCCAGTTTTCCAGAATCTGATTAAGATTTTCTGTTTAGAACCAAAATGTCTGTATTTCCTCTAATTTAAATGTATTTGTTCTGGAAACATTTCCAACATAGAGTGGCCAGTGTCTTGTCCATGGAAACCTCTTCCTTGGGTCACAGTGACAGAAAGGCATCTCAGCAGTGGTCAAGATGCAAGGGTCAGTATGGCCCATGAATCAACCAACCTCAAAACAAACCACACAAACAAACAAACCACTGGGGGCTACAGGAATGATGCACTATCTTTGGAATCCCAGCTTCCCTGGTGGTCTCCACTTGGTTTACAGTTCTCTTTCTGAGGCTCACCAACGTGTACCAGAGAGGCAGAGTGCACACAGACAGGATTCAGCTCCTTGATTTGCACATTTTTAGCAAATATTTTTCTGCAGGCTCCTCTATGACTGTGTTTTCCTTCCCAGCTTTTTTTGTTTGTTTGTTTTTTTTACTTGGTTGTTTTTTTGTTTGGTTGATTGGTTGGTTTGGTTTATTTTGCTTTTGTTTTTGTTTTTGTTTTTAATGTACCAAAGAGCAACAGCACACTCACTTAAAAGATCAGAATTAATTAATCAGCAATTAGGCTGACTCACTGAATAAAGCAAGCCACAGGCTTCACATAGTGAGTCCTGCATCTAATCTTGAAATGAGTTATTTCTGAGCTAGTCTTCAGATGTGTGTTGTCTCATATTTGTTCCAAAATTTAATTATATGTCCTGTTAAAACAGTGGCTCTTGAATAAACTATTCTGTACCATCTGACAGCCATTGTATCTCATTACATCTTCACCTCCAAGAGGCACATCTGCAGCTGTGAGAGTCAGTAATATCCCCATGAACCCACACTCTTCCTCCTCTCAGAGGTGTCTTTTGTTCATAGGACTACAGCATTCCTGCAAAGGCATTTGTTGCTGAATGTTTCTTCCTTGCTCTTGCAAAAGTGATGCTCTATTTCCTTGTATTTGCATGACTCATTTCGAAGAGTCATGAAATTTGCACACTGAAGATGTGTAGGAAGTGGAGAAATAACTGTTGTGGTAAAGTACCTTTGCCTCTGCCTAATGAGAGCACTTTTCTATTAGATATGTTCCTCAAGCCTGCTGGGTGCCTGTTGCCATTATATCCACTCCTAACTTTACCTTTCAAGGTTGCAATTTTTCCTACTGTTGCTGTAATGAGATGCAGCCTTTACTGCTTCTCAGTGGAAAGAGGCTCTTCCATGGAGGTGTGTTGATGACTAACACCACAAACTCACTTTTCCTCACAGTATTCTCCTCTAAATGTTTCTATGCTCAGCAACTCAGAACAGTAAGTTACTGGAACAACTTTGTCTCCCAGTTCTATTCTGCTTTTGTCCAGTACCCTATTCCAGTATTTGAGCTTTATCAATGTGCTAATCTCATGCCTCACAAAAAATCATGTACTTTTTTATAGTGCAAAGTTGTCTCTGGGCTACTGTCCAAACACTGCTGTTCCTTAACTTGTAAAAGTTATAGATACTTTATAAATGAAAGAGATGAGAAAAACATGTAAATTGGAAATTTAAAATTAATAAATCTATGTATCTATTCAAGACACTTTCAATAAACTTTCTGAGTTGAGGATCAGGCTTGTTTAATATGCAATTTTTACTTCTCTTTAGGTTTTCCCATGTAACTAAAACATGGAACATGTGAAATAATTTTCCAGCTAACAAATGCCTACTGCTACTAAGACCTTCTTATAAATTTAGCCAGAAGACAAAAGAAATATTTAAACAGACTTCTCCTGAGTTTGGACAGTTCCTTACATGCTAATGACTTATTACCCATATTTCATGTGATGCTTTCCAGAATATGATAACTTTTTTAAAAGATACTTATTCATTTTCTTTAATGAGATCATGAACATGCTGTGTATGTGTGCTCCACTTAGGAAACTCAAGGCTTCCTCTTTTTTTTTTACCAAGTTTGGGGGTTTTTTTTCCCTCAAGTGTTGTTGGTTGGTTGGTTGGTTGGTTGGTTGGTTGGTTGGTTGGTCGGTTGGTTTTGTTGTTGCTGTTTTGTTTCCAGTTGCGCTGGTGCTCGAGGGAGTAAAGACCCAGTCTAACAATGAAGAATCGTTAATCCTGATGGTCCTCTCCTGGAAGAAGGGTGCTAGTTGTCCTTCAGCTGGGAGAATTGGTTTAAAAGCAAAAGTTCACACAGGAACCAAGTCACCAGGCAAGCAGTGATGTGGATCAAGTTGCCCCAGGCACACAGTTGGGTGCTGCTATAGATGCCAAGCAGAATGAGGGTAGTCTGCTGATCTCAGGTGTCTCTCCACAGCACATTCAGGAAGAAGCATGAGTTAGAGCAGGGGACTCTTCAGTTTAGTGAGTGTCTCACCAGTAATCTACGTTTGACTGCTCCCAATATTGTAAGTAAAATGCAATCACCATTGTAAAGCCCTGGGAAGCCTAATTCAGTGATGGGAACTATGTCTGTGGCATGATCTTGGAAAGAAAAGTGTGGAAATCATACTTAAATTGGTGGAATACTAAGCTACCATCCATTACTAATCCAGCACCTGAAATGATTACTAGAAGGTCCAAACAAAGGCAAGGTGTGATATGAGAATGCTGTCTAGCTCTGTCGAGGGAAAAGCCCACTCTATTACGCTCACGAGTTTCTAACAAGGAGAAAGCAAGTAAGCCACTTGCAACAACACGTTCTCATTCTAGTGTTTCTACTTGGGGGTCTGTGTTGCCACCGTACTGCTCAGGAAGTTAACCAAACTGGAGCTGGCACCTCCCTTTCCCCTTTCTCAGGCCTCACGTATGGACACCATGGCTTCCATCTCTTTAGTCTCCTGTCCTGACAAGGCAGTGGATGGGGTCTCCTTTTCTTCCTAACACTTGCTAGCTCATTAGAAACTTTTGGAGTTGAAATTATTCTAGGAAACTAAATTATTTTCTTTTTTTTTTTGCCAAAGATGAAACAACATTGTTTAAGGACCACTGTATCATCGTGAATACAAATAAATCACTCTTTCTCTGAAGTCTTTATGTTGAAGGGTAATGGCATACAGTCAAAACAATGGCAGATTAAAAAAGTAAACTCTTGGAAAAGGAACAGTGTAGCTAGGAAGAAAATTTGTGTGTTCTGCTCATGCTGTCCTCATCCTGCAGCTAGTAAACTAGTAGCCATTTGTGAGTCATGTACAGGGACTAAGGCACTCTATTCACATGGAAAAAATGTCTTAAAATGGGCAGATTATTTAAATAAATAATTTTCCAGGGCTTGATAGGAGCGTATTCAAGCACAAATATCCATCCATTAGACAAAAATTACTCATTATGATATTCTATTCACATATGCACAGGTATCCCTCACCAAGGGCATTCTTGAATACAAAGGGTGATTATCGGAATTCCTGCTACACTTCCTTTCAGTATTAATCCTTGTTCAATCTCCAGACTCTCATATCAAACTTGAAACAAACAGCTGAAACAGAAAGTCATCAACTCGAGTTTGCCTTGGTTTTACTCCATAAATAAGGTATAAAATAGGATAAAATAGATATAAATCTACAGCTGCATTAAAATTTTAAAATTATATTGATGGAAAATAATAGTTACTTTATACATTAAACCCATGGCCATGTGCATTTACATGTGAGCTGTATATGTGTATGTGTTTTCTTTCCCTTTTTTCTTTACATTTAATCTTATTTCCCTTTCTTTTCTATCATAGAATGTAAATAGTGAAATTTTCAACTCATTAAATTTTTTGGCAAAACTCCCAAGTCTGACATGGAGCCAGGATTTTACTCAGTAAGTCTGGTTGACTACTCTTCATTTTAATAGTATTACATTGTATCGTTTTTCCTGCGTTGTTTTCATGCTATAGACTTTTTTTGAAAGCTTGTATTTGAATTAGCTAGCATGTAGCTGTGAGTACCTGCTTATAGAAAAAAATCTGAATATAATTTTGCCAGGTTTAAAATAGAAGACATGAGCTGCAGTTGTCCTTTTGTGCTGCTCTGATTGATATTCAAAAGCATCTGACACCTCTTTTGATTTCTCACAACAATGTGAAATGCGTGTCTACTACTTTCAGCATATTTCATGCAAAATATTCTCAGCAGCTTCCACCTAAATCCTGTGCCTTACTTTCATTTATAAGGATGCTTCTTCTTGTTAGGTCTTTTAAATTTCTCCACAATCCCTAGACATGCTTTGATCACTTTGGAGTTTGTGACAAGGTACACTCAAACCCTTCTCAAGTAAAAGAATGGGCAAGGCTGTAACTAGAGATAAAGAACAGTCATCACAAAAGCATTGATAGAGTTACTCTGCTCAACAGCAAATATATACCATATAAAAGGCAGAACAGTGTAGGACCTGTGAAACAACTAGGAATATTTTAAGGTTCTAAACATTTTTAAAAGAGAAAGATGTCATTGGATCAAAGAACAGGTAATTCAGGTCAGCATATACATATATGAATCTGCATCTCTTTGTGTCTCTGATGGATTTCCAGATTTAATGACTATATGCTAACATTTGAATGAAGGATTGATAGTTTGATCCTTTTGCTGTATGCTTTTTCACAACAAATCTGGCTTCAAGTGGTAAATGTTGTTCCTCTTCCAATTGATAACAGAATTTGTATATTGGGGTTCTTTTCTTCTGTTTTCTGATGTTTCTGCAAAAACTTACAAAGATTTCATTTTTATACTAGGCCCTCCTTTCTTTTAAAAAGCTACCTGTCTTTCCAGAATAGATATATATATAAATAAATATAAACATAACCACAAATATATATAAAATCTAATTTTATCTGGCATTTGGGACCACTATTTTATCCATTCCTATTAAGGGCAATTATTTCAGTTATGTAAAATAAAACTTGCTGGAAAAGCTTCACCATGAAGTTCATCAATACTTTTGTTTTCAAGCCATAATACCTGTAAGTATTTTTGAGTGAACCATGGTGAAGGCAGTCAAAGAGTTAGACAAACAAAAGCCCCTATGAAAATTTCAGTGACAAGGAGGCTCACAAAAGTTCTCTTCAGTGACTAACAGTGGAAATCTTCTTGACAACCACCAAAAGTGGTGACCAGCCTGATCTCCCTGGAGCTACCCTTCACTACTTCATTCATGCCATTTCAGAATCGTCTAAAATACACTGCAGTAACACTTTGTTGGCAGTCTAAATCACTTGCATCACTTTTGTGTTGTGTCACAACATTAAAATTTTTTCTCTATTTTTCCAAACATTTTTCACTGAACAGTAGAAAATTTGGGAACAACCATTATGCTGTATCTAGCTTGCTCTTGGCAGACACATCTTTCTTTTGCAACCTTCTTCAGTGTTTATGTGATCCCACTGTTGCCTTAGAAAGGCTGACCTGGAACAGAGACTGGACAGAGCTAGAGAATAAAGTAGATATTTATTAAAAGGACAAGAGTCTGACCAGGGCTGCACCCTAGGCGGACCCAAAATGGCCACAAAATGGCACCCGGGTCACGAGGTTTTACATTTTTATAAGTTTTGGTCCGTTTGCATATTGGGGTTTAATTGTTCAATTACAGCTTCAGGTTGAGAGGTCTCATCCTTCTTGTTCCTCCCTTCAGTCCACCGTTGTTCATGCTTTTGGGCCTGAAAGTTGTCCTTGGTCTCCAATGAGAAAAGATTTGTTTTGTCTACCTACTCTGTGAAGAGAGCTTACTAGCACTTAATATGACTTAGAACTACACACTTAGGCAGTACAGAATCTGAAAATATGAAAGCTAAAACTTAAGGCATGACCACCACCTTCTTAATCAAATTATTTCTGTGCTTACCTACATCCAAGTTTTTAATACTCCCCAAATAATAACTTATCTGCTGCAATCTAAGTAATTTACATCTTGATTTCTCACTTGTTTCTTCCACAGTGGCACTGTTTCTTCCTTTTTGGCCCTGTGTGAGACCATTCAAGCAGGAATTTGCATTCATATTGTTATAAATGAGAGGCTCAATTCCAACGTATCAGGCATAGCCAATTTATTCAATTTGCTCGATAAGGGGTGAGCAAGCAGTGCTGGATGCGCAGAGTCTGCACTCCACCAACACACACACCAGCGGTTTCAATACACTTCCTTTTATGTAAGCAGCTCATACATATTCATACTAAATGCAAAACATTTCTCAGAAGTCTCCTCCCAGTTTCATTTATGATGTTTGACAGGCAGTGCTGTTCAGGGAGCATGCATGTGTTCACAGTGGGGGTTGTTTGGTTCTCTCTTGTGGTCATTGGGAGGAAGGCAGGAGTCTTTGTCAGTCACCTTTGCACAGGCTTATGTAAGCAACTCAGCATAGTTAACCACAACTTAAGCATAGTTTACCACAACTTTGCACAACTTAAGCACAGCTAGCCAAAACTTCTTTTTTGTTAAACCTATTTCCATGCCTTAATTGGCTATTTATCAAAACTCATCTTTGTAATAGTCCTATGATCTCTTTCCACACATACACTCATTGCCCAATTGACACGAATCATCACTTAATTTCTCACAATATATCTACTTAAGCATTAAAACACAAATGTGCCCGTCACTGTAAGCTGCGCTTAGCCGTGCTTGTAGCTTTTGCTAGATTTTGTACCTGGTTTCTCAAGTGGTCGAAATAGAATAAAGCAAAACTTTGTTTACAACATTTTTGATTCTGACAGGAAAAGCAGAAGGTGGCACAAAGAGTGTACAATATGAACAGCTGAATTTTCCAAATTAATCTTCAGAGGTAGGTAACCATTTTCATGGAAAGGTGAATACATTAATAATAATGTAGGAGAGGAAGTCTGCCATAACAGTGGAAGAAAAAAACTACAAGCTTTAGCCTTGACTAACAATACTATGTGTTGTGGTTTGTTTTCCTTATCGGTTGGTTTGTCCCTGTTTCCCCTTCTAGATGACTGTATCCCAAGTCGGGATCCTCCCTTCTTTGTGTCAATCTTCCCTCACTCCTCCCTTCCTTCAGGAGAAGTCTGTGTCAATCCTCCTGACCCCTCCCTGGCTCCCTGTAAGTTACTCAGTTCCTCTTCCCCTTCTACTAGAAGGTTCTGAAAGGGGCGTCGAGTGATTAGTCAGGAGATAGGAAACCCTCCCCCAAGACTCTCTCATTGGCTTCCCTGCTTGTCACTTGTTCCCAAGTTCACTCCCCAGTTTCCCCTTATTGATGGAGGGGCTGTTACCTCCCCTGAACCCTCCTTCTTTATCAGTGCTTGTCTGTCTGGGTTTGGGCTCTCTGCAGTTTGTCTCCCTTGAGTCTGGGAGCTCCTCAGAGCTCTAATAAAGACTTGGATTGTGGCACCTTCAGAGAGTCATCTCTCTTCCTTTATTTCCACTGACTCGACAAAGCCTCTCCGCCAGACAGGGTAACGCCTGTAGTCGCTGCTCGGTACCCCAGGGCACTGAGTAGTGTCCCCTGCAGACGCTGTGCCTAGAGCTAGTCGGGGTGACTGATCAGGCAGATCAGGTGTGACGTAACTATGTTCACAGAATCACTTAGGATTTCATGAACATTTTATTGTCTGACACTAGAAATTACACTAGATAATTTGTTTATCGTTTTTTGTGTCAGTCCTTTTAATAAATTAAAATTTTACTGCAAAGCTAATTTCTCAATTCTGATACATAAGTAACTTGCTGACATAAAAGTATCCTATGCAGGATAAAGTCACATGACAAGTAGTGTTATTGTTTGAGAAAAATTGTCCCTGAAGCTGGAAAAGGGTCTGTGAAGTTGAGACTTCTGGATGGTCCATACTTCTGAATATAACTTATTTGATAAAGCTGGCCTTTTCATCTTAATTTTGATGTCACACATTTCTCAGTAACCCCCAAAGGCTTCAAACTTTGCACATCTGTAAATAGCATTTTTTCAAAACACATAATTTCTCAAATATACTACATGAAATTATATACACTGAATAAAAACCATATATATTTTGTTATAGGCGGTTGGGACGAAGGTCCGTGCCAGAACCAACCCGTTGGGGGTTGGGAGGGAGGCCAGTACCTGAACCACCTGGGGGCGCAGAACAGGAGGGGTCCGCGTCCCAGGCGAGGCGTGTGTGTGGGACAGTGGTAGGCCTCAGGGACCTTGGTGTGGGAAACGGGTCTAGTGTGTGTGTGGTCCCACCAGCGTCGCGAGTCCAAAACCTTGACCCAAGCGGCGGGGAAGTTGGGCCCTAGGTGTGGACATAGTTGTGAGTCCACGCTTGGAAGCTGAGAGCCTGATACAGGAGTGGGAGGGAGGTTGTAGTGCCTGAACCACTCCGAGACCCGACTAAAGTCTCAGGCTACTGGGTGCCGAAGTCTCAAAGCGGGGCCATGGAGGACTACTAGCTGTAAGTGTTAGACTGATGGGTTAGGGAAAAACATTAGTATAATTTGTGAGAGAGAGTATTAAGTTTAGTTTGTTTGAGTTTTAGGGTAAGAGAAAAAGGCTTAAGGTTCTTGAATTCTAATAGGCCAAGAGAACTAGTGTAAGGGTTTGTTATTAGTTGCCTGTCATTATCTTTCTGTCAGTGTAGAGGTACATTTGTTGTTTAGTTTCCGGCCAGAAAGGTGGGTAGATGTCTGAGTAAGGAGGCTAGGAAGCCTGAGCAAAGTAAAAAGACTAGGACGATTCTATCTGGCAGTCCATTAGGCCAGTTACTGGAACAGTAGGAGACCTGTGAGGAGGTGAAAGGTTTAGACAAGATTAGAATGATCCATTTCTGCGTTGAAGTGTGGCCTGATTCAGAACTCCCAGGGGGTTGGCCCTGGGTAGGCACACACAACATTTGGATGAGCAAGCAGCTTAATGAATGCTTGCAAGGAAAGGAGAGTTTAGATTTGGTAGAAGCGGAATATGCTGCAGGTTGGCTGAGGTATGTAGAAGGGAGAGAAAAGGTAAAGATTTTTAAGTTGGAGAACAAGAAAAGAAGTAACCAAGAGTCAGAGAAGAAAAAGATGGAAGAAAACACTATAACACCCAAGCGATGGGAGCCTTTAGATTATTCACCACCGCCTATTCCCATTATAGCTCCTAGTCCCCTTCCAATTTATCCCGAAACACATATGGCAAGAGTCTCAATCACATCCAGTACATCCACAAGTACTTCACCTCCGTTATCACCTCCTCCTCTCCAGCATTCTCCAACTACGGAAATACCTCTTCAGGGTTCAGTAGTTTCTTGTCACGATCTTGTAGGGCCACCACTGTTGTCACCAAGTTCCCAAGCGCTGCCCGGCACACCTAGTGTATCGCCAGTGGTTGTGGGCACCACTTTACGCCTTCCCCTAAGGTGATACCTATGCCTCCTGCCAACTGGGAGGCCAAAACACCTTCACTCAACAGTCAAGGAGAGACCAGAGTACCCTTTCCTGGTAGTGAAACATCTCCTAGTTCCCAGCTTGATACTAACACGACACCATCGATAGAACACTCCTCCACTATCCCAGGCAGAGAAGGACCATACTGTAACACACGGTCCAAAGTGTCACTAGTGAAGAAGATATGCCCACTCAGGAAGTACCAACGCGGAGGGTGGTAGGAGGAGTGGGCTTTGTAAATGGCCCTCCAAAGGCTTCAGAGGTGAGGAATTTCAAGAAGGAGCTTAGTAGCCTGGTGGAAGACCCGATAGGAATTTCAAATCAGGTGGACCAATTTTTAGGTCCTAACCTTTACACATGGGAGGAATTAAATTCTATTTTTAATATCTTGTTCACCTCAGAAGAAGTCAGGCTAATAAGAACAGCGGGCATCCGGATTTGGGAACGGGAAAATCAACTTGGGCCCCCAGGGGACTTTAAATTACCCTTGACTAACCCTAATTGGGACCCAAACCAGGAAGAGAGAAGGAGGAACATGGCAGAATATAGAACACTTATAATTAAGGGAACTAAGGAGTCCGTGCCCCGAAGTAACAACTCAAAACTAGCCTTTGATGGCACTCAAGGCAAAGATGAGACACCTGCCACATGGTTAAATCACCTAAAAAGAAACTTCCAGCTCTACTCAAATATTGACCCTGAAAGTCTAGAGGGTCAAGTCCTACTAAAAGTACAATTTGTTACGAAGGCTTGGCTCTTCATAAGAAGGAAGCTGGAGAAAATAGATGATTGGCAGGAAAAGAGTATTAATGAGTTATTAAAGGAGGCCTTACAAGATTACCTCAGGCAAGATGAGGAGAAGAACAGGGCGAAAGCAAAATTGATGACTGCAGTTGGACGGGAAAGTGCAAAGACTGAGGGAGCCCCAACATCTCCGGGGGAGGGATAAAAGGACATACATCCTAGGGAGTACTGGAAGATGTATCCAAACTGGTCTAAGAAGTGGGAAAACTTTAAATGCCACTATTGTGGAGAAATGGGATATATCAAAAGATTTTGTAAGAAATGGGAGATAGATAATGCTATTGAAAGGGAGCAAGACCTGTTAGAGAAAGTCCTCAGAGGTGAGGACTAGGGGTGTTGGGGGCTTTATGCAGTCAAGGACCCAAAAGACCATCACAGTGAGCCCCTGGTAAAGTTAGAGGTGGGTCCTTTTAGAGATGAGATTGAATTTTTGGTAGACACAGGTGCTGAGAGGTCCACTTTAAAGGAAATACCTAAGGGAATGAGATTAAGTGAGACGACTTGTGAGGTTATAGGAGCAGAAGGAAATCCTTTCAGAGTTCCACTGATTGAAGATATAGAAGTAAGAGGAAATTTCAAGGAGTGTAAAATAAATTTTGTGCACTTACCTGAGGTGACCAATAATCTGTTGGGGAGGGACCTTCAAATTAGATTAGGAATAGGACTGGTGCCAGAGAATGATAAAATGGTAGTCAAACTCCTGGCATTAACTCAAGCAGAAATTGATAAGATCAATCCTAATGTATGGGCTGAATCAGGGAAGAGAGGCCTATTGAAAATACCACCCATAGAAATACAAATAAAAGAAGGCACTCCTGCAATCCAAGTTAAGCAGTATCCAATCTCCCAAGAAGGGAGGAAAGGACTGTTACCAGTAATACAACAGTTATTAGAGGAAGGGATCTTACAAGAATGTCTCTCCCCACATAATACCCCAATTCTAGCAGTAAGGAAACCTGATGGATCTTTTAGTCTCGTGCAAGATCTACGAGAAGTTAATAAAAGAACAATAACAAGATATCCAGTAGTTGCAGATCCCTACACTCTCCTTAGTAAAATTCTGTGAGAACACCAGTGGTACACAGTGATAGATTTAAAAGATGTATTCTGGAGCTGCCCCCTTGCTAAGAACTGTCGAGTGTGACTCGCTTTCAAATGGGAAGATCCCAGAACCAAGAGAAAACAACAGCTACAGTGGACTCGACTCCCACAGGGGTTCACATAGTTGCCCAATCTCTTTGGCCAGATACTAGAGAAAGTATTAGAACAATATGTTCCAGGAGGGGATGTCCAGCTTGTGCAATATGTAGACAATTTGTTGCTATCGGGGAAAGATCAGTTGGAGGTGAGAAGAGCTAGCATTGACGTGCTTAATTTCCTGGGTGAGCAAGGCCTGAAAGTTTCCAAGGAAAAGCTGCAGTTTGTTCAGGAGGAAGTGAAATTCCTGGGACATTTGATAAGGAAGGGTGAGAAGAAACTGTGCCCTGAGAGAGGTCGCAGGAATCTTAACTATAGGGATTCCAAAGACTAAAAATGACATAAGACGGATATTAGGACTACTGGGATACTGCAAATTCTGGCTTGAAGACTACACCCTGAAAGTAAAGTTTCTATATGAAAAATTAGCAAGTGAGGATCCTGTCAATTGGGGAGATGAGGACACTAGTAAGCTACAAGAGCTAAAAGGACATTTGATAACTGTTCCTGTCCTAAGTTTACCAGACCTCCAGAAAGAATTTGAGTTGTTTGTTAACTCCAAGATTGGCATGCTTACTGATGGTCAAAAATACTGCCTCACATAAACTCAAACTATCCCAAGTATGCCCTGTTGGACAGGCGTGAATATGTTTTGAGAAAAGTCCAGGGCCAGGTCACACAATTGACATAATCAAAGAAAAAGAGCTTGAATCGCCAAAAAGAGGGAGGGATGAATTTGAAATACCAAAAGGTAAAAATCTATTTGTGGATTTAGTTGAGCGAATTAGCAAAGAATTGAATGCGACAAATTGTTGGGTATGTGGAAACACCCAAATGACAGATCTGTGGCCCTGGGAGGGGACTAGTTTAAGCCCCTTAGACGTATTAAAATGGAAACAAAGTAAACCCCAATTACTATCTAGTCAATTATTAAGGCAAGACCGATGGAATCTCAGAACGAAGGTCATTGGAGAAGAATGTATACGGCGGGAAGGGAGAAAGTATACCACAGCAGTAGGAGAAATGGCGTGCCAAAAGTATTTAGCAGCTAATGACCATACCACCAAGTGGATATCTGCAGAACCCCAAGAGTATTGGACTCAAGAGAAGTTGGAAAATCATTGTGAATATCATCCTGAACATCAGATGTATAAGTGCAAAGGGAAAAGTGTAAACCCATTTTGGGGAATCAGAGAAATGTCCAAATATTTGGATTTTCCCTCCCTAATAAGTGATACCTTTTGGGCTGCCCCTGAACACCTTTTCTAGATTTGTGGTGATGAGGCATATACACAGCTCCCCAAAAATTGGGCAGGGAGCTGCACTATCAGAATAGTGAAGCCAGCCTTCTTTTTATTACCCAAGGAAGAGGGATCCACCTTAGGGGTACCCTTATATGATGATTTGAGGGCTAAGCGAAAGAAAAGGGAGACCGTTCAAATTGGAGGTACACAAATTTGGCAAGGAAAGATCTGGACCCCTGAAGAAATTATTAAAACGTATGGTCCAGCCACCTGGCCTCAAGATGGGTCCTGGGGTTATAGGACCACAATATTTATGTTAAACAGGATAATTCGACTCCAATCAGTCATTGAGCAAATCACCAATAAAACAGCCATAGCTCTTGATCACATAGGTGATCAATTGTCCCAAACCAGATCGGTGATTTATCAAATTAGATTAGCTGTAGATTACCTCCTAGTGGATGAGGGAGGAATCTGCAGCAAGTTCAATACCTCCGAATGTTGTCTGGAGATAGACGACAAGAATCCAGTAATCAAAAATATTTCCCAAGAGATTAGAAAGTTAGTGTATGTCGGGACTGAGAAGTGGACCCCCTTAGTGGACAACACCTGGTGGGATAAATTTTGGAGTTGGAAGGGTCACTGGTGGAAAAAGGCAGACTTTATCACCGTATGCAGCTTAGCTGGCTTAATATTCCTGCCTTGTATACTTCCTTGCCTCATACAAATAGTTACCTCTGCTGTCCAAGCCACAATTATGATTCCAGGTGGTATAAAGTCCCCTGAAAAGGCAAGTAAAATCTTAACTTTAAGAGAAAAAGAAGAATCACAGCCAGAAACAGCTAAAGAAATGTATCAGAAGTTCCAGAAATTAAGGAAGTTGTACACAAGAGACCCGAGGGCTGTGGATTGATGCAGGTTTTAATGAAAACCTGATCAAAGTATTAGAGGGGGAAATGTGAAGAACTGGTTTTGAGGGTTCTGTTACTAGTTGCAAAAGTTCCCTTATTAATTATTGATACCCACTGTTAATCACCTATTGTCAACTACTGTTATACTGTTATATACTGTTATACTGTTATACTGTTATACTTACCTTGTTCAAGCTAAAGAGAGGGGCATGGGGTCCGTTAGGCTGTGTCTGCTTTGTCGCACTATGAAGGCTACCACCTTACATGTCATCCAAGGCAGTGCTAGGAGGGGAGCTAACACCAGATTGGATCAAACAGCCAGAATATGCAAATTAAGACCAGCTTCACCCGAATTACACCATTTCAACAGAGAAACGTTCCACAGACGACATCCACAAAGGAATTAAGACGTTCCAGAAGGACAAATATGCCGGCGCAAGTAATGTCTCTCCCCTCCCGTTTTAAAACGTCTTCCTAAGTTCCAGGGTCCTTCACCAGCGGGCAACTCCTCGACAAAATGAGCCACAGATGCCTTCCTGCAGTCACTCGCAAGGCTGGAAGTCCCAACCCTGGCTGCATTGCACCGAGCAGACAGGATCGACGCTGCCTCCTCCTTTGTGCGACATGGCGCAGCAGACGCACCTAGACAGGTCCCCTCCCCACCTTTTCAATAAAAGAGCTGATTAATAAAGGCTTTGGCCCAGTTCAGTTCATTACAGTTATGTTATTGGCTTTTTGCAAACATTGAGATGAATGTTATATGTGTAGTGTTGGAATGACCCTGCTGTATAGTTCTTTCTTGCTTAAACACAGTAGTGGGATAGCTGATGTATAGTTATGCTTGTAATTGAACTGTCTGTTTGGTTGGGATAACATGCAATGAACATCTGAAGAGGACCCTGCTATTGATATGCCATATTATCAGCACCTGCCATCTGAAGAAAGCATGGACCACAGCCCAAACTGGAGGTGATAATAAATCCACAACCAAGGAACATGCACGCTCTAAAAAGGCAGACCCAAGGAGTGGCCAACTGTTCACGGGAAAGGATGAATATGCATAATATTCTATGCATATGCAACAGGCTGATGTAACAGAAAAAGTATTTAAAGGGTCCCTCCGGGGTTTTAGGTGTGCTCTTGCCTCAGTGCCAAGACACCTGGTCGGGTCGGCTGTATTAACCCTTTGCTTGCTTTCTGTCTCTTACTGTCTTTTTATTAAACTTCTTAAATTTTACAAGGAAAGTGAACTTCATTTTTCACAATTTCAAATCAAAATTCATTTATGTAGACACTTAAAATATGGGACAGAATAGAAAGGAAGAGTATGTATGTACAATGTCTGGCTCAGATGCAGCTGTTTTTCACGGAGCTGGCCTTAGAGTGCTAAGCTTCACATTTGTGGTTACAACAGTATTGCAAACACACCGGTGTTTTGTCTGCTGCTGAGCAGTGTTTGAACAGCATCAAGGCTGTCTCTCCAACAGTCTTCAACTATCACCAAAGGATGGTAGGCTGCAGCTGGGCAAGAATTTCAAGGGACAACAGTCTCCAACTGATGGAAGACATACCCTGTTACCCCTCAGCAAAAAACTGGAAAAGGAGAAGCAGGGGATGTTATGGTGCTAGTCTTTTGAAGCAACCCTACATAAGTTGAGTCCTAGCTTCCAAGGCAGTGGACAGGCATATGCCTGACAATGGGAAGTAGTGAATAATTCCTCTTTTTTGCTTTGTTTCCATGTGCAGCTTTTTCTTTTCTGGTTAAACTGTCTTTATCTCAGACAATGAACTTTTCCATCTTATTCCTCCTGCAGTCTTGTTGAGGAGGGATGAGAGAGCAGCAGAGAGGGCTTCTGGCAGTCCTACAAGATGAAGTACAATGTATTACCACTTGATCCCATTTATCCTTTTTCCGCAGTACATGGAAAAGTACAAATACATTGTATTTATAACTCTAAATACTAATGTATGAAAAAAATTGTACCATGCTGAATACAGCACAGTTCCATTAGGATAAAGGAGCAAGAGATTTGATACTTTGCTTATCACATCACCTGAACTGATATTTATTTTCTGGGTTGCTAAAGTAATTACACATGAGAAGCAGTCCTGACAGGTTTCAAAGTAGGCTGGTGGTAATTCAATATAATTGAATTTATTTGCAAGTTTTTGAATCGTTCACTTTTAGCACTAATTAATTTGAAGAGACAAAGTATAAATATGAGTTCTGCAGTAAATGAAAATCCTACGATCTTGATAGATTTCTGGTGTGGTTATAGAATCTGTTCCCAGGTGTGGTAAATAGTCAGAATTGTACAGTGTTGCTTTAAGACAGGTGAAGAATTGATGAGGCTGGTTAAGGTAAACATGAGCTGGACCATTTCCTTATCTTGCATCTGGCTCAAGCAAGGCTTAACAACAGAATGATGTCTGGAGTGGAGACTCCCAACCAATGCAGTTTCAGTGAGGCACAGAAAAATACTGCACCTTTGTACCAGCCAATTGTCACACTCCCCTCAGGAAAAACAAACAAACAAACAAAACAAAACAAAACAAAACAAAACAGGAAAAAACTGCCCTGATTCATTAAGGAGATAAGAATGAGCACAAAGACCCTCTGAAGAAGGTCAGGCAGCTTTTACTGCAATCTCAGTATGTGAAGGAGGACCAAAGTGTTTATTCTACCTCTTCTGTCAGTTAAAAATCCTGACTAAAAGTAACTGAGACACTCATTAAGCCCCATTAACAGATTAACTTAAGCATCCTTTGGGATGTAAATGAAAAATGTATTGTGCAATGCATGTATGACCAAAGCCATGAAATCCCACATATACCATGTGATTGTTCCACCCCCTTGGGATGGGCCAAAATTTATAGTATATAAGGTAGGCTTCAGGGCAGAAAAGGCTGCAGTGGGGAAAACACATGTGGAAGGGGAAAAAACTTCTGGAGGAGGAAAACATCACTTGGGAGGAAAAATATCTTTGCCTGCTCTGCATCTGTGTCTCTCCTCTTTCTCCGCTCCCAAAGGGATGCCTTAGGTGAGCTTTATACCCCCAACTGCATTGTAACACAGCTGAGAATATTCATTTTCTTATACAAATATATATATATCATTATTAGAATAACCCTTACAATAATTTCTGACATGACCCATGTTAACACTCAGTATTTTTAGTGCATTTATCACTGGCAATCCTGAACGTGCTCTTCTGTTGCTTCAATAAACCTCATTATTGTGAATCTGGATTGTGCAGATTGCTTTTTGAGTGCAACCAGACCTATAGTGATGGACAGGTAAACTGCACCTATGCTTCAAATTCTTCTTTTGAACTTGAGAGGACTTCGAGTGCTAAACTGATTACAATCAGGCCACACCCAAGTCCTCTGAAGGCCAGCTGGAACAGAATTCCCATACCCTTAATGTGAGACCAGGTAATTTGGTATGTGGGGTCTTAATTTACTGGTTTTGAAATACATGTATGTTGACCTAAGTACAATTAGAAAATTGTAATAGCATTTAGATTAGATTAGATCACGATGGATTGACGTGCTAGGTAAGTTAAATACCCAAGTAAATAAATATTCTAAAATTGTGTACTTTTCCTTTATATTATTTTCTCCTAGTGCAACAGTAGAAAACATCAAAATTAGGTATTTTTGTATTCAGAAATATGTAATTCCTTAGAGTCTTGTCCAAAGCAACTATATTTTAGATATACTTTTTGATTTTACATATGACATTGAAAAGCTCTAGTAACCTCCACAATAAGATTGTCCATTATTTCCAAATTAGATGTACTTGCACCTAGGTAGAGATGACTATGTCTGGGAGCAAATATTTGGAAATTGTGCAAATCCGTCTTCACAATTAGGTTAAATGTCTAAGATCTAATTTACAGTTCTTTACAGATAAACAAGCCTAATCCAATCCAAGAAAAACATATGTCACATTTGCCACCATCTTGATTAATCTCTTAGGTTTCTTACCTAGAGTGGACCAATCATAATTAGGTCAAGTTACTTATACGTTTTTTTTGCAGCACTATATGCTCTTACAAATATTTGCTCTGGGACACAAGTATTTTTTCTTTCCTTAATTTCAGCGAACGGTAATAAAAGACACATTAGTGAACGTATTTATTCAAGATATTGACCAAAAAGATCTTTTTTTCCTTCTTCTCTTCATAGAGTTTTGGAGTGAAATGAACCAGATACACAGCTGCTGTCAGAAGGAGCAGTCCAAACATTTATTTTTCTTCTTATCTCCTCCCCACCCTTCCCAGTATGTTGATCCAAATAAAAAATCCCATTTTGTATTTTGTACAGACATGTTTTCATTGAAAAGGCAGCTCCTATTCATCACACAACTTCACTGTCACTAGATCTAACACAGGCTAATCAGTAGGAGTACACATCAAAAGGGTAAGAAAAGGCAGGCCCAGTTGGCAAGAGCATTGCTCCAGCTTAATTTGAACCAGTCCTGAAGCATCTTCTGAGAATGAAAGATGTGAATAGGATATTTCCCATTTGTTTTTTTATTTTCCTTCAAGTTCAGATTAATTTTTGACTGCCTAGCAAAGTGACAGCCTGTAGACCTGTCATATTCATTGAATTTACTGATAGTCTGTGGACATCCTGAGTGTAGAAGTTGTGCGATTTCACTGGTCATAAACTTCTGTTGCTGTGCAAGCACTTTCCAGGCCTTTAGGCCCTTCCTGAGAAAATGGAGTACAAGTTGAATCCAAACACCTCCCCAGTCCTTCTCACTGCATATTTACTGAATAATTTACTGAAATTATAACTGTTTTTATCATGTTATCATCAAACAACTGCTGAATACAAAAATGGAATCAAGTTGCAGTATTAAGGCCTGGTTTTTCAAACAAATTAAACTTCTCAGATCTCTCCATATTGTAGATAGGCTGTTCCTTACTTGAGTCTTGATCATTGATTCAAGCAGTTAACTCTCCATAATTCTATAACAGTGCAAAACTCTACAATTATCTCTACAGTTATTTTACTTTTAAAAAAGAAGCACAAAAAAACCTGTTAACTGACACAATTGTTTCTCATTAATACAATTTTAAGAGTAGTTCTCTATTCTAGGGGTAAGAAAATTACTTTCCTGCAACATATGAATTTGTTGGCCACATTATTCAGCTTGTAGATTGAAAATTATTAATTATTAAAAGACACATTGATATAAAATTTACATTTGTTTGAAAAGGGGGTAAAGGTTCAGTATGTCAGCCATGGAAATAGTACATCTTACTACTGAGGTGAAAATCCAATAAACCTGGCCAGATACTTCTGCATCAATTTGTACTGGGAAACAATGAGATGATGAGGATGTGTTTGCAGTGAGAACTCTTACACAACACAAATAATGCTGCTGTCTCATGCCAACACCTACTTTTAAAAAAACAAATTTGCAAGATGAAGCTTTGATCTGCTACTAATGGAAGGGACTGGATACTATTGTTAACTCATAAAGTATCCAATTTACTACACAGTACAGATTACAAATTATATGTAAATCATTTGTAAATTATATGTAAGTTTAGGAGATAGAGGTATATTTGAAGAGTTTGGTTTTAAAGCTGTTAGCAAAGATATGATCTCTCATCTATAACTTAGAATCATAAAATCATTTAGGTCAGAAAAGATCATTAAGATCATTGAGTTCAACCCTCAATGTGACACTAACAAGTCCACCACAAAAGCACAGCCTTAACTGCCACACCTATATGTCTTTTAAATACCTCCAGAGATGGTTATTCAACCATTTTCCTGGGCAGCCTTTACCAGTACCTTTTAACTCTTTCAATGAATAAATTTTTTTCTAATATCCAATCTAAACATCCCCTGGGCACAACTTGAGGCCATTTCCTCCTGTTTTGTTACTTGTTACCTGGCAGAAGAGATCAGCCTCCACTTAATTACAACCTCCCTTCAGAGAGCAGAAAGATCACCCTTGAGCCTCCTTTCCTTCAGCGTAAACACCCCCAGCTCCCTCAGCTGCCACCAGAGGACTTGTGCTCCAGAGCTTTCATCAGGTCCATTGCTTTTCTCTGGACATGCTCCAGCACCTCAGTGTTTTTCCTGGATTGAGGGGTCCAGAACTGAACAAAAGATTCAAGGTGTGACAAGATCAGGGGGACAATCACTGCCTTGGTCCTGCTGGCCACAGGCCAGGATGCCATTGGCCTTCTTGGATACCTGGGCACAGCTGGCTCATGCTCAGCTGCTGGTGACCAGCACCCCCAAGTCCTTTTCCACTGAGCTTTCCAGCCACTCTGACCCCAGCCAGTAGCATTGCCCAGGGCTATCATGACCCAAGGGCAGGACCCATCACTCCACCTTTTTGAGCCTCTCCTGCTACAACTGTGACTTCTAGAATGTATAAACTACCTAATAAGTCACCTGAGCTAATTGCACAGGTATTAGTATATTAGATATGTACATGCAAATTACACGGCTATGACACAAATATTATATACTAATAAATGTATCAGTTCATGATAGATAATATACCTATTTCCAGTGTGCTGAGAAGTTCAGCAAAGCTTTATATTGTATAGCCATAGTTTGTCTTTTCCAGTGCAGCAGAGTATAAAGTAATTGAGGCTTTTATGTAAGAATCTGTTTTAGATGGTTGCAGGTTTTACGAAGGTGGACGTGTTATGTGTGAGTTTAAGTGCACCTAGTAGTCCACAGGTTGCTACTTCTTTTCATCATCCTACTCAAAGCTTACTGGATAAGTATCAATATAAAACCGGAGTAATTTGTATCCCTAGACCATCACAGGTGAGACCACTAGAATGTTCATCCTACCAAGTTTTGTACAGACTCCATCTTCAGTATCAATACAGGACAGAATAAAGCCTACTTTCCTTTTTATACAACCCATGCATAAGAATTAGCAAACACATCTGACCTGGAAGTGACATGGCTGTAATTAGAGGAAAAAAAAAAAGTAATGAAGATAGTACACATAAAAACTGAATGAGCGAATGAACAAATGAAAATAATAAATACAAAGTATAAGTTACGTAAGTACTATGAAAATCTGAAACAGAATGAGATATTATGCTCATAATGCAACTTGAAAATACCTTTAAAGTCCTAATTAATCCAACACTACTGGGAGGGAAATCACACAAGATTATCTACATCATATATTCTATCTTGACTAGAAATACATTTGCCTTTCTTAAAAATAGATCAGTATTTCATAATTTTTCTTCTCCTTTCAGAGTTTTTCTATCTTCTTTGAAAGCTACTAGTAAGTTGGGATGACATACCTTTCTTTCCAAGATTTGTCACAGTGGTTTTCTTTCTTTTTCTTCCTGCTGTGTACTTTTTCAATATGATTGTTTAGTTCCCCTGGAAAGCTTTAAAGAACATTACACTGAGACCACATGTATCTCAAGTGCTTGTGTACCTCCTTTAAAACAAAAATTATCAGAATGGAAATGATTGTCATATATTTGCAAAGTAAGTTGTTCATCAAACTTCTCATGTTTCAAAGCCCATATAATGGAAATCATGAAGAAAAGGTGTATTTTGGAGTAAATATCTTCCTTTTCTGTCATAGAGATTTATTTCTTCTACCTATACAGAAATTATAAAGAGGAACTTTGTCCTGCAAAAGGCTGACAACTACTTATTTTGTATATATGTGTGTGAAAGCGAAGAGGGAAGATACAACAGTGGGAGGAGAAGAGTTTAAATTTCTGCAATAGTAGTACAATCCATTTGGTATTCTCTCTCACTGTGACCAAAGTAAGTCTGTGAAGCAGGATGTCCTCGCATGTGACAGAAATATTTATCTGTTTTAAAAGAATGTTGGGTTCATATCTGTGATTCTCCTCTCCAAGCACATTTATTACACTCTTTTCCCTTCAGTACTTTATCATTCCTTGACACCTAGTAATAAATCATTCACTTATTAAAGGGATGTAACTACTCCTCTAAAACTGAAGACTTTTGTTAATAGTAAGAAAAATGTAATCAGGAATTGAGACTGAGCTATAAGAAAAATAATTTAGCTACAAAAGCTTCCCTATCAAACTAAAATTTCAATTAGTTTTTGGATTTTGCTTCAAACCGAAGTTCTGATTTAGTTTATTTTAAACATTTCTTGTCTTTTACTTTTTATATGTGTTTCAATTCTAAGCAGATTCATTGTAAGCCAGTCCTAGAAATTAAACACATTGATCAGAAGTCACTCTCTCTGTTAGCACATGATAGAAACCTCTGATAGATCCTGAGCTTCAGTTCTCTAATAGCTGGAGAATCTCTTTAGGTTGAGCTTTATTCACCATGTTCATATAATCTATGATATATGCATAGATTAATTTTAAAACACCCCAAGTTTTAATATGAATCACCAATATTTGAACCTTCTTGTTGTTTTACTTAAATTGTTAGAAGACGGGTATTTGGTTCCTGTAGATGTGATATTACACAAATGTTGCAATTCTGTCATTCATTAAACACACTAGGATGTCTCTGTTTCCTTTAATTTTAAATAACTTCTGTATCATCTTTATAACAACTTGCATGGAACAGACAGATTTACCAGAGAGTCAATTAAAGCTACCCTTTAATACAGCAATTAAGTCCCCTTAGTCCCTTAAAGAAAATTAAAAGAACTGGCTGACTGATCCCAGTATTTAAGTTCGTGGATTGAAAATCAGGCTCAGAGGCAAGATGTCACTTCCCCTTCAAATTCACAACAAGTGAAGGCTTTCCAACTTGGATTCCAAGAGTTCTTGATTCTACCATCAAGCCAATAGTCAATCCGCTTCTTCAGGACTTCAGGCTGATTCTTTGTAGGCTAGGAGGATGCTGGAAAAGAAAATGTTTCTGGAACTGGAGGGAACCTGGTTCTTACCCAGAGCATCCCAACAGCATTCAAAGTTTATGGCAGTTTTCAGCCATTCTGTTCCCAGAGAAACTAAGCAGCATTTAGAGCATTACAAAATTCTAAGAAGTTTTTGTACAACCCTTAATAAAAAACCAGGATATTAATAACTGGATTAAGCTGCTTTTTGAGTTCACAATATGATGGCCTCAAATTGATCTCTTTATGACTCTTCAGGTACTCTTAAGGAAGCCAAATGAAGAGTGTTTTATGGGTCTCCAGTAATTAAAGTTTCTTTGTCTTATGTTGTAACAAAAAATGGTCATGTTATACTTGCCAAGCTCCAATGGAAGGCTTTCCAGCCTAAAGGAACCAAAAAGCTGGGAGCAGAAACAACAGTTGACCAAGGCCATCAGGACTGTAAAGAACTTGCAACCTGTGGTTTTTTTATCAGGGAATTTTGAAATGTTCCCCCACCCTCTTTTTTGTTTCCCTGGTTCACAGATAACAAGAAGGAGACAAATTTAAAGGAATACTTCTGAAGGGACTACTCCTGCATTTGAAGAAATACTGCTGTGCCTCTTCCATAAGGAAAACTATTTAGTACAAAACATAGTATTTGGGTTTGCTTTTGTCAGCATCTGAGGCCCTGTACTGGTCACAAACACTTTGCCTAACCACATGAAATGCTAATTAGTTGTCAGTAGCTGCACAATCTTGGGCTTCTCTGGACAGACATGACCATCAACACTTCCTCAGAAAACCTGAATGGACACGAGAGCTTCAAGCTTGTGCCAAGGAATCCACAGAGTCACAGTGTAGCTGAAGCAGAAGGTCAGATCCAAAGCTGCAAGGGTTACATGGTTCAATCTGCTCTGCACTGCCCTGCCTGCAATCAGGCAGGAGCTCTTAGCAATTCAGAAGGACGAACAAATAGCCTTGATGGGCAGTCAGTTTCAAGAGCTTTTCAATCAAGTGATCTCCCATGCCTCAGGGATCATCACACCCCTGATGGGTTGATAGCACTAACCATCCTTTTCTATGAGGGTTTTCCAAGGTAATCTCGGAAATGGCTCTCCTATTGTTCCCAAGACAAGAAAACCACTACAACCACCCTGACATAACTCAGGATTAACAGTAGTTACAGTTTTCCTTTTAAATTGCTCCTCCGCACTCCAATAGCATAACAAAACTACAATGTCAGCAGCGTGTGCAGGACTGAAAGCAGTTCTTGCTTCTGAGACAGAACAAATTTTGTTGATTTCACATGTGGCCCAGTGACTTCAGGAACAAGACCTCAGTGGACTCAAACTCTATTTCATTCAAAAAGCAGCTACATCCCATTTATCTTCTGTGGCTCATAAACTGAGAAACAAGCCCTGTGGTACAATGTGAAGGCTTCTGGGTGGGCATGGTAACTGGAGTTATTGGCAATGCACATTTTGTTCTGGCTTCCTGGGTACTTAGAAACATCTGAACCGACAAAGTGTAGTAAGTCTGGAAATGGTTCTTATACACTGTGGTCTGAATGACAACTTCAGACCAAGTTTAACAGGGAGACCTTCCCATTGTGACAGAGGGTTCAGAAAAGACCCCCTTGCTTTCTGGACTCCTTCTCAGAGGAAAGACTAGGTATGTCTGGATCCAATGTAGTCACAGACTTAATCAACAATTATGTCTAAAGGACTGCATAGGTGTGACTAAACCTTTACATGACTTTGTGTGCAAGATTGAGGATGGCAAACCAAATACATTTCTATGAAGGAAGTAAATCAGTTATTTTAATTGATGATAGTGATTGGACTAAAAGACTTCAGTCAGAACTGCAACTACTTGCCTTGCATCTTACAATGCAAGATGCAACCAAAAGTATGAATTTTATTGCCATATTGTTGAAACCAGCTAAGGAGGTGTTTTTCTTTATCTCTTCTACAACCCATCCTCCCTCCAGGGGAATATCTTCTGCTAATGGCCCATTAAGGCTCAACGCATGACTGATAAAATTACATCATCCCACTATGAGATGCTCCAACCAGTGGGAGGAGCCAAGCTTTCCTACCTGGATAAAATCTAAGATTCAGAACACAAAGACAGCCTGTTTCCACTGGATTCCCAGAGGAAGACTGGACCCATCTCACCACCACTGGATCTTCAGAGGAAAACTACACCCTTCTACAGGACCATCTCTGCTCCAACAGAACCACATCTGTCACTCCAAGAGGACTTAATTGGACTGTTACCAACACACTGATCAACAGGGTGTCAGGTTGTATTATGACTCTGTCAGCGTTTTCTGTTTTTGTTTGTTTGCTTTTTTGTACTACCACATTTTTATTTTTAATATTCCTAGTAAAAAACTTATTCCTATTCCCATATCTTTGCCTGAAAGCCCCTTAATTTCAAAATTATAATTCAGAGGAAGGGGGTTTACATTCTCCATTCCAAGGAAAGCTCTGGCTTTCCCTGGCAGACACCTGGCTTTCCAAACCAAGACACTACTATTTGTTAAATCAATAATTTTGAAGCTAGCTTAATATTTATTAAATGGAGATTGATGTTACTTATCCATATCAATGACCATGGGCAAAGTAACCCTGAGGGGCATCACCACTCAAGGGAGGAATGTCCACATGCACTCCTAGAAGGAGTGTGTTGCAAGTCCCTGCTGTAAGAAGAGGGACTGGGCTTTCATAGCATAAAATCACTGACTGTCAAATACATGTTTTTAGGCCAGCTGTATCACCTCAGCAGCTTTTAGCTCAGCACCTTTAAATCGATTACAGTATAAACACTTGCTGGTTTCTTGATCAGAATCTTTATCTGCAGCCTCCTCAGCAATGTCTGTTGCTGTCAGAATGCTGTTTTTCACATCCTCAGAATGTTTAGTTTTGGGATTAAAGACTCCGGCTGGTTTCAGTGTTCTTCAAAACCAAAAGCAGCATGAACTCCTTCTCTATCTATCACTGATAACTTTTACAAATAGGGTAAGGTTTGAGCTGCTTTACCCCCACTAAGGCAGAGCATCCAGCTACAGTCAATGACAGCTGAAAAGAACAAATACATCCTAGTACCATTAAATCCTTTCAGAAAAATAACACCGCAGGCACTACTGCAAAGCTGTTACTTAATATCCTCCATGATGGACTATGCCTCACACCATATATTCAGATCTCTGCACAGTCATGCATGATTTGATGGGTGGACTGTTCAGTAGATGTGGAATTGGTTGGATGCTCGCAGAGAATAGTGTTCAGCAGCTCAATGTCCAGATGGAGATTGGTGACAAGTGGTGTCTGTTGGCAGACAAGGATCATTGTCCTCATCAATATCACAGATAGCGAGATCAAGTGCACCCTCAGCACATCTGCAGACAACACCAAGCTGAGTGATGCAACTGACACAACTAAAGGATAAAATACCATCCTTAAGGGCTTGGACAAGCTCAACAAGCGGGCCCATGTGAATACCATGAGGTTTAAAAAGACCAAGTTTACAGGTGCTACACCTGGGTCAGGGCGACCTCCAGTATCAATCCAGGCTGTGGAGTGAACAGGTCAAGAGTAGCTCTGGGGATAAGGATTTGGGGGTGCTAGTGGGTGAGAGGCTGGACATGACCCAGCCATGTGCACTCCCAGCCCAGAAAGCCAAATGTTTCCTGGTCTGCATCCAAAGCAGTGTGGGCAGCAGGGGAAGGAGGGGATTCTGCCCCTCTGCTCTGCTCTGGTGAGACCCCACCTGGAACCCTGCATCCAGCTCTGGGGTCCCAGCACAGGAAGGACATTGATCTTTTGAGGTGAGTCCAGAGGAGGGATACAGAAATGATCAAAGGGATGAAGCACCTCTGCTATGAAGGAAGGCTGAAAGATTTGGGATGGTTCAACCTGAGGAAGAGAAGGTGATAGGGAGGCCATACCGTGGCCTTTCAGAAGTTAAAGAAAGGTGGTAAGAAAGAGAGGGACAGACCTTTTAGCAGCATCTGTAACAGCTAAACAAGGGGCAATGATTATACATTAAATGAGTGGGGATTTAGAGATGGTAGGAAACAATTTTTTACAATGAGGATCGTGAAACACTGGCACAGGTTGCCTAGAGAGGTGATAGATTCCTGATCCCTGATCCCTGGAAACACTCAAGGTCAGATTGGATGGGATTGTGAGCAACCTGATCTAGTTGATGTCCCTACTCATTGCAGAGGCTTTGGACTGCATGACTTTTGAAGGTCCCTTCCAAGCCACACCATTCTATGACTCTAGGTCTGTTTTAATTTCAGGAAAATTTATGTAATGATTGATTGTGTCAACAACTGTCTTGTAATATCTCAGTGTTATGCAAAGCTAGTTATGGATTTTATAGTCCTACTTGGATGGTACAGCATTATTAACCTGTACCCTCATCTTTACCAATCTTTGTCCCCTACTTAATTTTTTCTCTCTCTCTTTCTCCCTCTCAGAAATTTCTTTCTTTAAATTGCAAATGAATAATCTCTCAGAATCTCAGGACTCTTTTACAGTAGGAATTACTGGGGATACAGGTCTTTTGATGAAATTAAGAGCTGTGAAAACAACAAAGGAGAAATTAAAAACATGATTCTTCTTCTGTTCCGCCAATAAGAATTTTAAGCAAAGTTATGTATGTCTATACCTTCACATACCTGTATTTTATTTTCTATCATAGGCATGGAATCCATGAATTATGTGATCTGTAAGTGTGACTTAGAAATTTGAATATTACCCCGTGCGCTTGCTGTTGTTGAACTAAGAAATTCCAAATGTCCATTCTTTGAAGCAAATCTTCCCTTCCCCAAACTGAGTTAATTTCTTGCCAAGCCTTGCTTCAGAAAAAGGCAGTGGTTTGATTTGTTATGGCAGATCAGCAATTCACCTGCTTTCATTTTTAAACAAATTTGTCAGAAGGTAACAATCTTGCTGATGTTTCCCATTTTGCTATCAGCATGACAGTATGAATGGATCTTAAGAGGTCTGTGCTGTCATGATTTACCAAAGTGATGGACTAGCATTTGATGACACAGTATCATATTTTCATCAGTACATTTCCAGATGATTTTACTTTTTTTGCCTCTCTAATTAATGCCCTAGACACAGTTTCATCTGAAAATTTCTGGTATGGCTTACCAAATTTCTTCCTCTTTCTTGTGGCCCACTCGATCTAGATTATGCACGGTTCATGAACTAGAAAATACTCCCCATTAGGACTTAGAAATGTACTACTTTTCTCCTAGATGTCCTGCATCAAATGCTAACAGTTTGAAAAGAGGACACTTTCCTATGGTCTGTCAATTGCTGAACAAGTCTTGATTACCTGTAGGTCTTCCATTACTGCTCCCTCAAGTACTGTCTCAGCCTGCCAGGAGCATGCAGGACAGCCCTTCAAGAGAGGATAAATATTTGTAACTACTGCTTTTGTTCAGCACTGATTTTTGAATGCTTCCCTATCTTTTTTCATGTTGTTAATTCATAGATCAACATGTTTTCAGAGAACTCTTTTAAGTTTTGAAGGAACTAGTCCTTCTTTCTCACAGTAACGTTGCCTCTCTTGAAATGAGAAGACCATTTTATACAAAATGCAGTTGTTTGCTTGTATTATTTACAAATGCCTTCCCTGCTCAGGTGAAGTGCTACTCGGCCTTCTGGCACTTGCACTACACTCCTAATCTTCTTCAGCACCAAACCTTACAGAATTCAAGAAGCGTTTGGACAATGTTCTTAGGCACATTGTGCCTGGGGATGTCTCGTGCAGGGCTGGGAGTTGGACTCGATGATCCTTGCGGGTCCCTCCCAGCACAGGACATTCAGAGACGGTGTGGGGATTCTCTGTACATACAGAGGGGGAAGGGTGATCTGTGCCATGTCGGGAACACGCCGTGCCACTGGAACACCCGAAGGCCGCACCACCGGTCCATGGCGGGGCGGGTGGGGCTACCCCCGCGCCCGCCGCAGTCGGGGCGGCGCGGTGCGCCTGCGCGCCGGCAAGGGGGGCCAGCGCGGGGGAGGAGGGCGGGCCCCGGCCCTGTGTTTTGAACGGCGCGATGCGGGCGGCTCACTATTTGGCAGGAAGGTGAGGAGGCCTCTATCCTGGCGGCAGAGATCGCGTAGGGAGAGGGGGATCCAAATGTGGCAAAGGCGAGCTGGAGGCAGCAGCGGCGGCGGAGGGGGACAAGCGGGACGAGGAGAGCGGCCGTGCCCGCCGCCGCTGCTGCCGCCGCCGCAGAGAAGCTGAGCGGCTCGGCCGGGAGGGGCTGAGCGGCAGCCCTGGCACCCCCGGGCTCGCGCCCCGCCGGCAGGTGAGCGACCGGGGCGAGGGAGGGGACGAGGGGAGCGCAGCTCGTCGCGCCGCCCTTGGCCTGGCCCGGCCCAGTACCGGGCAGAGCCGGAGGGAGTCGCTGTGGGGGGACCGGCGCTCCCAGCCCGGCCGCGCCTCGCCTCCCTCGGGGCTCTCTCATCGTGGATCCCCCGCCCTCCCCGCCCGGAAGCTGCGGGCGGCATCGGGGCCACGGGGGCTCCGGTCTAGAGGTGTCGTCTCTGCTCTCCCTTCCCCCGCAAGCTCCCCAGCTGCTTGGCAACCCCCCCCTCCCTTCCGGGCTCCGGGTTTCTGCCGCCCTCCCCCGGCACGGCCCCGCGCCGCATCCATCCGTAGGGGAGCAGTGCCCTCCCCCTTTCCCCGCTGCGGAGCTATTGTGTCCGGGCTGGGGCCCGCCGAGGGGCTGCTGGCGGATAAGCCTTTCCCGGGGGAGGTGGAGGCGGGAAAGCGGGACGAGGGGGGCGTGAGGGCGGCGCGGGAGCCGGGGCCGCGGGAGACAGCGCCGGCGCGGTGTGTGTGCGCCCCGCTCGCTCTGCGCTGCTGCGATCCTTTGTCTGCTGTGCCGCTTTCCCCTCCTCCCTCGCTCCTTTCCTCCCTCCTCCCTTCCCTCTCCCTCCCTGCGTTCCCCTCTCTCTCCCAGGCTCCAAGCGCTGCTGCAGCTGCAGGTTTGTAAATACTGGACCAACACACACACACACAACATGGCTGACGCTCGCCCTGCTCCTCCACCAGGGTCTCCGCCTTCTCCCTCAGTCTCCGCTGCTTAGCCGCTCCTCCGTGTAGGCTTTTGTTTCGTCCCCCCTCCCCCTTCATCGCCCATCCAAAAAAAAAAAAAAAAGGAAAAACAATTCACCCTCCTTATTTGCGCGCATGGCGGGATTTCAAGGGTAAGGATCCTCGCTTTGGAAGCTTTCTCCTTTCGTTTTGCTGTTAACAACAAAATGAAACCTAAAATCAGAGGTGATTTGGGAACCTGGCAAGGCCTAGGGCGAGGGAGGAAGGGAGGGAAGGAGGGGGGAGCTGGGTGAGCCCCGCTGAGAGAGGCTTGATTGGAATGTGCGTATCTTTTTCTCGTGTTGGGTGGGGGGAGGTTGATGCAGCAAAGTGATGGCAGAGATGAAATACTGTGTTACACTTGGCAGAATGAACTAGGGCCTTTTCTTTCATTTCAGGACATAATTCGGCATAAGGGGTCAACTCTGGAGAATCACATTAAAAAGATCTGAACTAGTTACGTCAGAATACCCATTGTGTAGGTAAAACCCGTAGCATAGGCATTTTAGCTTTTTTGTATTTCCTGTATCTCCTTGTTAGTATCTTAAACAGCTTGCAAAACATGGAATACAAAACCGGAATTTACACTTGTCAGGTCTTCGTGTTGCTATCTTTCTGTCACAGATTAATTTGCCCTTGTGATGACAATAGTACAAACCGAAGCATTTCCTTTTTCCTAAAAGGAGTGCTTTCAGATTTTTTTTATTTCATGGGTTGTTTTTTTTTTTTTTCTGTTGTTGTTGCTTGTTTATTTGTTGTTTTTTTGTGAAAAAGGCATGTTAAGTGAGCTCCCAAATGAAAACAAGACAGCATGCTTTTGACCTCTTTACTAGTGTAAGGTAAATGCTTAGTTCAGTACCCTCCACCTCAGTTATTCAGAGCACCCCCTTCTGGCTTTGATAAATATGGCTTATTTTTTTGCTGCTTGTGACGTAAAACCAAAACACTTGAAGGTAGTTCAAGCGTACTTAAAGTGATTTGCCATGAAACAGTTTTATTTGTAGCTTGTAAATTAAGGGTGAATGCTGAAGGTGTGAAGACGTGATAGTTTATATTTGCTTTCTAGACATGTTAGTAATTCGAAGTAAGTGTTTAATTTTTCAAGAATTGTACTTAAAGACATGGTCTTTATTTGTACACATGGTTAGCCATAGTTTCTGAGCACTGCTCTTAAGTAACAAATGTCCTAGCTATGTTGTCTTTTGTCTGCTTTGCTTTGGAAGCTTCTAGTGGAGAAGCATTGGAATGGCATAACCTCGCAGATTTTACTGAAATAGAAATATGCTAATTTAATATTGTGTATGAATACTTCTTTCTGCTGCTTTTCCCATCTCCATTAATAAGCACTGATTAGCATACATCGATTGTGGAGAAAATAATATATAGAAAGAGTTTACGATGACATAAAATTTAAAAGAAGTCATCCAAGTTACAGTATCATTTTGGAATGCTTAGCTACGTCATGGCTTCTGAGGCAATTGTGTTACTTCTAGATGGAAAAATCAGAGCAAAAGCCTGTAGCTTTGTACATCAGTAAATTCCTGCAGTAGGCAGGTACCTTTTTCTTTTTTTTTTTTTTTTTCATTTTTCGGTCTGAAGGCAATATTGCCTAAACTAGAATAGTTTCACCAGTTGTAATTAATTTGTCATTTATTGTGATAACTGCCACATTTTGAAATTATGCTCAGCTACTAAAAATGTGAAATACATTGAAGTATGCAGCTCCTCCCTCAGAATAGGCCTTCAATTGGCCTACTTGAACCAATCCTTAGGGTGAAGAGCAAAATAAACAAAATAAAAATAATCCATCCACAGCACATCTCTTTAAATAATGGATCACTTAAAAGTAGTCACATTTAAGTCTGTTACATTTCAGTTTAGTTTCTAGAGCTAAATTTTATACTGTAAAATTTGATTCAATTTCATCCTCTCGGTGAAGTTTCTTGTCTATAGCATTTTGACTTTAGCTTGTTATTGTATTCTTTTCTGTGACACTCAGAAGACTTTTCTTTCTGCCTTGGTTGTGTTGATTTAGTAAAAAATCAGTATTGTAGGCCTTCAAATCATAAAAGGAGCAGATGTGGTTGAAGAACTTGCCAAATCACTGCATCTTCACTTAGTGAAGACACTCCAGTGTTTTTGCCATTGTGAGTTAATGCTAGGCTGTATTCAACCAAATTAAAAACCTGAGGCTAGTAAAACTGTCTTTTCAAAAACAGTTTGGCAAATGAGACTGAGGAAAAAGACTGCAAGAAGTGCAGTCTCAGGGATCAGCTTGCTGGAAGAAGTTAGGAATTAGCAATTTTTCTTAAACCAGGCATGCTTTTCAGTAGATCTTTAATCAAGTAAATCATGACTCCGTGTAGTTCTAAATATTTATGAAATTACCAAGTAACGCACAGGCCTAAAGGTAATGAACATTTAAGACATTCTTATTCTGTACTTTGTATTTTCCCAGTCTGAGTATTCTTTCGTCCTCTTCTTACCCGGTATCTTTCCTTGCTATCTGTTGCCAGACTGCACTCTTTGACACATTCAGATCTGTAAACCTCTAGCTGATGCAAGAGCTGTGTGTTAACGTAATGCGTGATTTGCTTAATGTTTGACAAATATTTCTAAAAGGATTCTATTTACTGAAGCAAAACACCATTTTTTAAGTTTTTTTTTCTTTCCAAAAAAATGAAGCCTTTTTTCTGCAAACTTCTCATCATTCCATTTTGTATTTCTTGTCTCCTTTCCTTTTTTTCCACCAGGTAATAGAAAGATCAAACTTGATTTCTTGATGGTATGGCATGAGAACATGTTTTCATAGGTAACTAAAACCAATTCAACAAACTGGTTTAGAAAACCATCTTCGAAAGCTGTTCATTGAAGCTGAGTCAAAAGAGAGAACCCTCTTACAGAAAGTTGTTTCCTGTTGTGTGGTTAGATAGCTTGTTTCTCAGGACAGGTGTGAGAGAATTTTTTGGTTTGTTGTTTTTCTTGTGTTCTCTCTCTTGCTGCTCTTCAGAGGTCAGTGATTTTATGATGGAAGGGTGAATGCTGATCTTTCTTGACACTGTTCTCCTTATGAGTATCTCCTGTAGATCAAGATGTATCCCACTTGCTGTCCAGATGCTATCTAGATGTCATTGTGCCACCTGCCTTAGAAGAATGGGGAATCTGACTTAGCTTTATGAATGCGTCTATATCTCTGACATGAAAATATGCTGAGATCCTTAACACAGTGCAGTTAACTGGTTTGTATTTATCTGTGAACAGTTGATTCTAGAGACAAAGGGGCCTCGTCACTGATCCATTTCAAACAGTGGTGAAATAATTTAATTTTAACTAACTGTTTTCACCATGTAGTGGCTGAAGTTAACTTTCTGTTATAGAGTAAAATATGAATTTGCTAAAGAGATACAGAATTCAGGAGGTGAATGGATTTGGCTTTCAGGTTGTGGAGGATGGTTCTACAAATCCAGGTTATATTTTTTTATTTCTTTCCTGTAATGTATGTTGTGAAACTGCTGTAAATCTCTGTTGTATGAGGTCTTGAATGACTGACTTGGAAACTTCACTACTGTAGTGGTTCCACAAAATGAAATGTATAGAAATAGTAATGATTAGCTGTGGTGTCTACTAGCTGTAACTGTTACCTAATCATATTTTAATTTTTGCAGTTATTGCACCTTGGGTGAGATGTTCTTGAAATATTTTGATGAATTTATACTCTTTTTGATGAGACTTAAAAATCCCTAAAACTTGATTAAAACTCCCTGATTGTGTTGAGTTTGGGGTGGTTTTTTTGGTTGGTTGGGGGTTTTTTTGTGTGATTTTTTTTAATGTTATTGTGGAATATTCCAATACGGTATTCAAGTTCTGCACCTACATATATACTGGTGACAGTAGGTGCTTATTTCCAAAGCAGTCCTCCGGATTTCAGGAATTTAGTAAATACTTGACTTTTACAGAATGGGTGCTGGACTTAAGACCTTCTGTTCCATATGGTATTTTGAACAAAATGGAGCGGTATCAATTAGTTACTACTTTGCAGTATAGTAAGCTGTTCTAGGTGGTCTGTGCCATCATGCTGTCTGTAAAGTGTCACCAACATAGACTTAAAAAAAAATGTAAACAACAACAAAACAAACAAAACCCAGCTGCCCAATATCTTTTTCCATGAACTTTGAATCCAATTTAAATGTAAAAGAGAACTTTCCTTAGATTATGATTTCTTACCCTAGATGGATAAGAACAGAAAGAGTCATTAGATATCAGACTTTTGGTCTATTTGATTTATTAAAATCAAGTAATTATTTGTTTCAGAACTGTTTCAATTTTTTCCTAATTCAATGTTTGTTTCCTATATGGAAGTTGTTAGTAGTTATGAGGAACCACGGCAGCTCAAATCCAGTATATTATCTTGTGATTTCAGTTGAAATTTTTAAATTGGGAAATTTTCACCTTTCTAGATTTAATGTTTTGTGAGCTGAGTAGCACAAGAAAAACCAGGTTCGAGATTAGTTCTGCAGCAAAAATTCTGTAAAGTTTTGTTGATAAACTTTTCTAGATACCATGGCAAACACAATGTTTGCTGAAGTCCAGAGTGGTGCTTAGGGTTCTTTTGGTAAGCAATGGACTGCCATGGATTAGGAAGCATTTATGCATATTCTGCTCTATATCTGTCACTGATTTCTGGTTTTAATTGTGCACTTGAAAGAGACTACAGATTACTGTCTTTCTTCAGTTTATAAGTAATGATAAAAATTAGTAATAATAATGCTTCAAATACGGAGTTTGTGTAATTCAAAATTATACTTGGAAAAGAGTTGACTGATTCTGGACAATAGCTTGCCTGTCATGTTTAATAACCATATATGCTTTAGACAATGAGCTAAACGTCAGACTGAAGCTAGAATGGAGGCAAACAAGTTAGAGATCAAATACTCCTTTCTCAAAATGTTCCAATTGCAGAGAGCTTTGTTGAATGGATGTAATTACCTTTTCCTTCAGAAATACCCTTCAGAAGTTCTTTGTCTTGTTGGTGAAAGATGGCCTACAAACCCATTAATTGATTGTTTAGGTAGAACTACAAATGAGAGAATGTTGTGCTCAGATTTTGTGAGATATGATAGGCCAAAATCTGTAGTCGGTCAAGTATGCCTTCAAAAGCGGATTAACAGTAGATTCTGTCTTTCACATGACTTCACAGAAATCTGTTCTTGAGTGCTTTTAGGGTTAATGGATATGCAGGTGTTCAGTATACTTGAAAACCACAGCTTGTTGCATATTCTTACGGTTTTATGTTGATAGGCAGAGCAGCTGGCCTCTGTAGTCATCTCTCCCTGCTGCTGAAGGGAGGAGTGAATAAGCACAGAAGTCTTCAGTTCCTAGACTGCAGGAGTACATCCCAGGTGAATTGCATTTCTGTTTTCTGTGCTCTCCCAGCGCTTTCCCTGTTGGGGCAGTTACAGTCACAGCCAGCAGGGGGCGTTGGTGGCTCCCAGCAGGCAGGGCGGGTGCAGTGATTCCCCTGCGCCTGCAGGGGGTGCTGTGGCGTGGGCCCGGCCATCTCTCTCCATGCGCCAGTGGCAGACACAGCTGGCAGGGGAGGGATAGAGAAGGGGTTTCCTTTATGGACCCCACGGGTAGCTGATCCTGGTGCCCCTTCTGGACAGCAAAAGGAGCTGTAGCAGCGACATCAGAGCAGCAAGCTGGGAAGGCAGGGATGAGGAAGTCCAGGAGTGGTGGTGGATGATATGCATCAGAAACTTCACAAATGTAGCTGGAACTACAGGGCCTTCTGGCAGGCAGGGCACGCAGAGCTACAGTGTAGTGAAAACTCACAGCAGTGGCAAAAAAAAGAACGAAACCAAAACAGGGGTGGGGAAGCAGCAGCCTAGGGTTGAGCAGGCCAGGGAAAAGGCTCCCTGGGAGGGGAGAGGGCTTGGGATCCCAGGGGTTTCTCGTAAGACGCTCCAGTAGACGGTAAAAAGCCCCTATTTTAGTGAGGGTCCCAGTTCAGTGGATGCTGTCATGAGCAGAGGCTCACCCCACGGCAGAAGAAGCAGGACCAGGCTGGGCTCTGGCAGCGGCAGTGAATTGCCTCCCCCAAGTAGCAGCTCTGGCTGTTCTCAAGAGCTAGGAGCTGCCCCAGTCCCTTATTTTTGCAGCACAATTCTGTGCCTTTCTCAGAGAAACCCCAGAGAGAGTAGCCAGCTTGACCCGCTCCCCTGAGCTGTGGCCACTTCTCTTGTCTCTCCTAAGTACCCGGTCGTTATTGTCTCCTAGCAACACTGTATGGGAGAAGATTCCGTAAAAGAAAGAAACAAAAGGAAGAGTCTTAAACCCCAGCGCTGTGTTTACAGTGCTTATGCCTGTGGCTTGTATGGAAAGTGATCAGACAGGTAAATGTTACTTCATGCCACTAGGGGTATGTGGCTGTATTAACAGTGAATGAAAAGTACCTTTTCAAATGCTGTAACCTTGGTCGCTAACCAGCAGTGAAATAGGCATTGCATTACAGATAGTTTTAGGCTAGAGGCTTGAAGAGCTGACTTTGCATGGATTTGTTTGAGGCAGGTTTTTTCTTTTGCTCTTAGGTATAATTTAATTGAAGAAGGAAAAGTGATGGTGTGAATAAACATCCCAGGTTTTGGTTGTGGTTAAGCCTCTGATCACATTTCTACGAGAGCTTATATTTGGGTGGGGGTGGTGCAGTATGGCGCAGACATGAGCAAAAAAGTCAGAGGTGTGGTTGTAGTGTGTGCTTTGATTATCTCAGGACAGACTTCTAGAAAGCCTGGCCCGATTTTATGGGGAAGAATATCCTGCTTCCTGAGATCCTGTTTGCTGGAAGATACATCACTTTTTGTCTTCCTCAGTTTCTGTATTTCCCCTTCTCTGCTGCCCAACTGAGTAGACTCAACTTTGTTTCAAAGACCAAAAGACAATTTAGTCCTCCCCGCAAATAAGTGTTATAAACAAATTAGCCGATTAGATTAATAAAGAGATTTTATTGGTAATTTAAAGCATAATTTCTGAGAAAGCCACAAGCAAAAGCAGTGTCGAGCCCGGGTTCGGCACTGGGTGAACCTTGGTTCAGTCTCTGTTGCCCTGAACCACCCTCTGTTCACAAATTCTGCCTTCACAGGTCCTGCTTTTATACAGTTTTTCGGCTGGGCAGGGATTGTCTCATTCTTTTGTCCCTCTTGTTCTTCTAACATATTCATGTTCGACATTTCTTTACTGCCAGTCTGTCGAAAAAGTTTTCCTCTGAGAAGGGAGGAATACTTGATTCTTTTTACCGGAACCAGGTATTGAGATGCATGTCCCTGATGACACAGATTGTCTTAGCATAGATGCATATCAGGTGCTGATCACCATCGTTGTCAGGTCCATCTCCGGATAAAAGTTTTCTTAAGCTAATTTTTTCTTCTTTTAAAGGAACAGTTTTTGTTCTTTCACTGACCCTCCAGACTTAGAGATATCAGTGTAGTTTGCTGCAATTAGAGTTCATATAATACAATGCTGAATTTTGTTTTCAGCATTGTGACTTGCTGTTATGGAGATTTCAACTTCGATGTGTATTGCAGCTATTCACCATTTAAATGTGATAATCTCTTTAGGCCAAGATTTTTAGACAGTGAGTGAATATTCTGCAGTTGATCTGGAAAAACTAACATCTAATTTTTCATTAGTAGCCATGGCAAGAGACTGCCATTCTTAACAGCAAGTGTTTTAATTTAAGTGGAACATTTTCAGAAGATTCCTCCCAAATCTACCCTAAATCAAGACAGTGGTTTATGATGTCACTGTAGACAGTTACATTAATGCATTTGAGAACTGATTTAATACAAGCTAAAATGGCTGAATGTGAAGAAAACAGATAAGACAAATTCAGTTTAGGACTACTCAGCGTTTTCAAACTTAGATTAAACACAAGAGATCATTTTCTCAGAATCCTTTTGTTTCAGTTTTGTTTTTTCTTAGGGTTTTTCCCCTGGTCATTGCAAAGATAGGATGAAAAATGCTATTGATTTGAATTGTCTAACTATGTCTATAAGCTTGTTTTAAAACCAGGTGTGTAGTGAGAAGTTTTCCTATGTTTGGAATATGAGTTTAGTATCTATCACTGTGATCATGCTTCAGTTTGTAAAAGTGGTATTGTTTGTTCCTTCATTGCAGTAAAAAATTTTATAAAAAATTTATCCATTTTCTTCTTAATAGAAGAGGCCAAAATTTATCAATATTTTCACTCTCATTCTTCTTCCTACTGTCAGCTGATTTAAGAAAGAGAGCTAAGTTTTTGTTAGAATAGGGCCAATCAGTGTTTGTGTCCAGTGGAAACCCAAGTTAATATCTGATTTATTAAAAACTGTCAGTTACGGTTGTAGCTACTCTGATGTTGGTTATGGGAGAAGTTTGGATATGTGTGTCTCAAATCCATGAATAAATGATCTTGTGGCAAATCTTGTCATAGTTCTGGTTGTAATAGAAAGCTAATGTAGGTAACTATTTTCTAATCTTAACCCTTTTCAGTATTTTGTGGCTTTTTTTTTCTTTGTAAGTGCTGAATTACTACTTATATGTCAGTATTCTCAGTGGTTACTTAGATTGGGGTTCATAACAATTAAATTTTGATTTTTCTAATTAATGCTGTGAATAATAGCTTGTCTTTGTAAGAATTTTGAATGTCTATATGCTTAGTTTGCATTAAAAGTTGGTAGGTGGTTCCTGTGTTGTACAAGTATTTTATTTGCACAAGTTTTTATGTCACAAATTCTTATATTGATTTAGGGATTTTTCATATTATGCCTGGGTTTAATTTAGTTTTGCAGCAGCATCTTTTCAGGATGCTCAAAAACACATCAAAGAATAATTTGGTACTTATGATGCACAGACTAAAAAGCTTGCAAGTGGTCCATCTAATGGAGATCATCCCCCTGCCCCTAGAAACTGTATGCTGCTTATGTTCCCTCCATGTTTGAAGGTGTGTGTAGCAGCACTGCTAGCCTGGATTGTTGAGAAGTTGTTGTTATGCACTTCAAATGACACTTAGAAAGATCAGCCAGCCTTCTCAAGAGTGTGATTTGCCATAATTACTCAAGCTAACAGACTTATAAGTGCAGTAACTTACTGCTCAGTTTCATTCTAACAGCAAGGGTACGTATGTTTGCCCTAGGTTTGCTCTTCCAGAATGTTGGAGTGATCCTTTCGGCTTTGGACCCTTCTCTGACTAGCACAGTAGAAATTAAACCTAGTCTTCTGACAAAGGCTGACTGAGGTATACTTCTTGAGGAGACAGGAGCAGAGAACAGAAGTGCCTTACTTTTTTAAATAGACATTTTCCTCCCTGGTTTCCAGAGGCCTGTTGTCAATGTTTCCAAACCAAATTGAGTAAACTTGCTTAGAGTTGTAATAAATTATTTGGGTCACTTCTGTCTGTAAAAACATGACTAAGAACAAAATAATCGTATTGTAAAACTTAGTGACTGTGCAGTGCTGCTGTCATATCCTGTGTAGCTGCTATTTTTGTGCATGGGGTTTGGGCTTTTTTATTCAAGGGAGGGGAGGATAGTTACCTACCAGGAAGGAAAATTCTGGAATCACAGAGTGGTTTAGTTTGGAATGGACCTGAAATATTACCTGGTTCCGACTCCACTGCCATGGGCCAGTACACCTTCCACTAGACCAGGATGTTCAAAGGCTCATTCAGCCAGACGTAGAACACTTCCAGAGAGGAGGCATCCACAGCTTCTCTGGGTAGCCTGCTCCAGTGCCTCATCATCTTTACAGTAAAGAATTTCTTCCTAATACCTAATATAAACCTATTCTCTCTTACTTTGATTCCACTCCCTCATGTCCTGTTGCTACTTGCCTTGGTAAAAAGTCTTTCTGCAGCCTTCTTGTAGGTCCTCTTCAGGTAGTGAAAGGCTGCTCTTTTCCACATGAAACAACCCCACCTCTCAACCTGACCTTGTAGAGGTGTGTTCCTCAACTGAGAAGCTAAGCTGGATCATATTTGCCATGATGGAAAAGTGTGCTGCTTTGGGTGGTTACACAAGCCTGTGACAACTTGTTGTGCCATCTGTGCAGGTTCTTGCCCTGTGGTTAAATGCAAAGTTATTTGCAGTAGACTGAACAGTTAAGAGTGGGTTAAAATTTGCTTTTGGATAAAGTGATGCAAGGGAGGTTATCATGACTTTGAGTACTAGATACTCAAAGTACTTTGTGTACTTCTTCACATTTTTTTATCTTGTAAGATTACTTTAAGCATGGAGGACCAAGTAAATATCAAATGATCAGACTGTAGGTTAGAAAATAAATGAGGTTAAATCAGTAAGTGTTTTTGCATTGCCTGTAAGAGGATGCTTTAAAAAGAAATTGTTGTACTTCAGAGTCTTGTTACATTGTGCAAATTCATAGGAAGAATTGAAGCAATATAGTGAAATAATGTCTTCATGTTACTAAGTGTATTGTAAATGTTGTCACTGTTTTTGAAGCTGTTTGGCTAAATTTCAGTAGCTGATGATGATTCCATAGTAGAAGGACAGACTAATACTGAAATGGAACCCTGTCAATGCGCAAGTCATTCAGTCATAAAAGAGGTTGTGCTTGTCCATGCTGCTTGAGAGAAGAGTGGACGAGCTATAAGAAAAGTCTTTTAAGGTGCACTATGTTTGTCTTCAGTGTTCTTGTGCTAAGGTGTGCATCATGTTGCAGTACTGGGAAATTTTTTTTGTTTCCAAAATTAGTTTTGCTCTGATGTCTGTATGTATAGGAAAACAGATATGTTTGTTCTTAGCCATTAGAAAGAAAATAGACTAGAAACTTCTTTATATAAAAACCACTACATGATTTAGTGTGGAACCTGAAAGTTTATATTGACAAGCATATTTCATTTGTTGGGGTTTTTGTTTGGTTTTTTAAGGAAGCTCTTGTGAGCTCATTTGGCATGAATCAGTTCTCTTACCCCTTCATTAGCTTCACTCCTATTCAGTAGAACAGCCAAAATGTGTGTTTTTAATACCAGATTTAAGAAAATATTTTTTTGCATTTTTGTGTTCAATTTTAGGATTTTTTTTTTAAACAAGAGGGCAGCAAGGAATTCTTCAAAGGGCAAACATATGTCAAAATGTCAGTGAGTCCTTAGCCAAGTGTTTAATCTGGTTGTAATAGTGCCTATGTGGGAAGCAGAACAAATAAGAAACTGTTACATCTTAATCAGTTGAATTTTAGTAAAACGCTCTTTTGTACAGCTATCAACAACTACTTTGGATAACTTGTAAGTAGCCAGACTAAGCCTGCAAGGTTTTCTGGAAAGAATTTCTGGAGAACTTCACTTTCCTTTTGTGCTGGTTTGAAAGC
>WAAE01003441.1:0-37336 GCA_013400495.1 Nicator chloris | reverse complement strand
TTGTTTTATTTTATTTTTATTTTGTGAGTATCATGGCTGAGATCCAGTTCTACTTTGAAAGCTATTCTGAGTCAACAACACAGTAGACATTTTGGAGAAGTTACAACAAACTAAAAATACGAATTCTTTTTACTGCATATTATACCTTATGGAAAGGTTCTGTTTCAAATTTTTTTTTCACCAAAAGTTATTTCAGAAAATTACTTGCAAAACCAGAGTAACTAATGAAATACGCTTTTTCCTCTGGCTTTTTTGGACATTGAATATGCTGTCACAAGGCAACTGGCTAAACAAAAGCTATCAGTGTCATACATGTTTGCAGATATAACATTTAGAGTTATAAGCAATAAAAAAATAGAAGAATTCATTAAAAATTAAGGTAGAAAATTCTTAGTCATAAGAATAGGAAAAAATTTCTCACGTTTGGACTTCTGCTAAGGGACAGTTTGTCAAGGAACACAATCACAACTCTCATCCTAGGATGTTTACAGCTCAGAAGCTGAGTTACAGCAGAGCACAGCCCTGTATGGCAGAGAGGGGAACTGCAAGGCCCAGAGACCTTTCCTGCCTTCCCTAACTGTACAGCACAGAGTTACTGGATGTGAGCTCCCACTCATCTCCCAGCTTGAACAGAGAATCGGAATCACGTGTTACAGAACCCTTTGTTCTTCAGACACATTCCTCCTTCAGCCACACCAGATCCGTGGTGAATGCAGATTGCTCAACAGGGAAGTAAGGCAAACTTGGTGGGACAAATATTATCTTCTACAAGACCACCTGACACAGCTGGGGGAACAACAGACAAGTTTAGGGTACACATTATTTGTTCTGGTCTGAAAGGATGAATAAGGATTCGAACAAATGAATCCCAGTTTATTTTACTTATTTTTATAAATCATGCCATTTGAAAGAAAAATGTGATTGCCCTATGGCAAAGGAGAGCTAATGAGGTAATTAATATGGCAAAGAATGACACAGAGAAACAGAACTGCTACTGGTAATATTAGAGATTCTTGTGAAAGACAAACAAAGAAATGATGTGGAAATGATTAAAGATGTTTTTAAAAAATTAAACACTTTTAAATAACCATCATGGAATTCAAATGTCATGAGACACAAAAAATTACTGTTTCCAAGAAAATATCAAGAGAATTAATTTCCTTGGTAATTCCATTCCAGATGAAAGAGTGATATATTAACACTGAAGATTTGTACAATAACTGAGCCCTGAATCCACTCAGTAAATCATTTAACAGAGTTTGGCAAATAGTATCAGGAAATTCTTACAAAAATCTCTCCCCTTCAAGACACTGCATATGAGTCTGAAGTACTAAAAATTCTTCGTGTGAGCTTTATTTATTATAAAGCAGAACTATTACAAATTTGATTTAGTTTCAAGTTCATAAAACTTTTTCTAGATTTTAAATTTGTATCTTGTAATCTTCTTGTTTTCTTATTTATTTTTCCCAGAGTTAAAACAGTTGATCACATATTCAACTTCAGGTGCTGGCATATAAATGCAAGGTACAGCAGGAAGTGACATAAGTAGTTCATTAGGTAATCTCTGATCCTCATCAGGGTTAGTTATTTCTACTAAAATAGTATTTCAGAAACCAGAACTCTTGAGACTGAGTTCTTGTACAGCTTCAGTAAGTCTAATGAGTTATTTGTAGAGATGGCCATTTCAATGTCAAGAATCTCACGTAAAGGTGCATTTTTCATCTCTCAAACCTTTGCACTGCATTATCAACTAGGCATTGTGCTTCTTGTCCTAACAAGTCATGTTGCTGACATACAGCAGCTTGTTCTATCACAAAGGGTGGGAGGGGAACCTCAAGTGCATCATAAATCATTTAGTAAATATATATTGAGGTGAAAGGTACATACAGAATGCAAGATAAACACACATCTTAAAGGAATAATAAGAAGTGTAACTTTTTGTCAACAGCTTGCCCTATGTACTGTTTACAAGTATAATCCAATCCTTGCTCGATCTTCAAAGACTGAGGTCATTGTCACAAGCACAATTCCAGAAAGCTCTTTTGCACTACTCCTGAAAGCTGTGTAATGGAAATATTCTTCATGGTAAATCTTACTTTTATTGCTCTGTAATGGCAGCATTTTTCAATGTTGCCCTTAACAGTGCTAACACTATTTGATATCCTCTAGGTTTGAAAACATTTAATACTGAATAGTGCTGTATGAGAAACAGCAAACAGCACCAGGACCAGGAACGACAACTGTCAAACATGTCACACTGTTGCCCTTATATACTCATCTTACAATGTGAATTCTGATGTTATTTGTATTCTGTTGCTGTAAGCAAGTTTTCTCTAATCAATATGAAAAGTTGAAGGTTTTTTATGACTTTTCTCTTTCCACAGAGCTTTGCTCAGGCAGTCATTGGTCCGCTACTGACATTATTCCCCTGAAAGCACATTATCGTTGAATAAACATGAGCTGCCAGAAATTGTGCATTTGCACAGAGGCTTTGGGAAATCAGTGAGTAGGCTTTATTGTACATAAGACAGACTGCACAAAGAAACACCACGCAATGAGCAAAACTTAAGATCTTTAAAGTCACTACATTTAAGCCAGCCAATGCTTTTTGAGAATCTAGAGCTCAAGGTTTTCTTAATATGAAAACCTTACTTGACAGATAGTTTAGCTATGATAACTACTTCATTCTGAAAAAAAAACCAACTTTATTTTATAAAGGTTAGGTAATGATTAAAAAGAGTCCTTTCTACAAGCAAAGAATACATATTTATATTATTTAAACAGACAGTAAACCAAAAATATTACTTTCTTTTCTGAAACCAAGTTAGATGTGCTGGAAGGTTCCTCTGAAACAGTAGAGAACAACACAACATCTTGATTTGTCTTTTTATTCTCTCCTAGTTCACTGAAATGCTCCTGCATACAAGTCTCCTATTTGCCATTATTCTTTCCTTTCATATACATTTTCAGCTTGTACACCTCTCTGTAACTGAGTCAGCTGGTTTAAGTACATTAGTAAGTAATGTGACAGAGATGGACTGCGTTGTGTTTTATAGGCCCCTGGAAAGCTGTGGAGTTTTCATGACCTAACACTCATCACAAACCCACACTTCTTTTTTAGATTACTTTTCTAACCAGAACTTGTTGGATAGGATTTCAACTGGCACAGTGAATTCACATGGCAAACGTCACCCTGAATTTGTGCTGGTAGTTTGTATGTAATATGTGCTGGAATAGGCAGTATTTGTGTGGTGAAAACAGTTTACTCATTTGGCACAAAAAGATGTGATAATGCCATTCATCAGGAAAACATACAGATGGCAGTTGGATTGTTCATATTCTATATTCTCTCTCTTTCAAGTAAAGTTGTCTTGTTTGGTTTTCATGATGATTCATCTGATGCTGCCTGGTGGGCAACTCTAGTGCTAAAAGCCCTGTGGGGACATAGAACACAGCCTGGCAGGCAGTACAGGAGTTCTCTGATGTCCAAATTCACACTTTCAGTAAAAGCTAACACATTTCCAAATGCATTCTTGTCTATTCTAACCTCCTTTTCTGAGATCTCTCTGACATCTTTCATCCTGTTGTCGTACGGAAACATTTTATGCTTCTGTTTGAACATCAGTTCATAAACCTCTTTCAAAAGAAGCATCATTCTGAAGACATTTCTTGAATTTACTGTATCTACTCTCTTGCTTTGTATATGCTCAGTATGTAATCAAGAAAATCTGTAAAACTGACTGACAGACTGAAAAGATTCTACCTAATTAGTACTCACCAGATTTAGTCAGTCATCTTCAGCCCTTCAAGCAATGATCTACCAGTGTAAGGTCTTCCTTCTCTCCTAAATACCTGAAGATTTGCCACAGTCTGAGAGAATTACTCAGTGGTATTATGTCTCTCAACAAGTTTAAAGATAAATCAAACCTGAAGTGCAAAAGTGATGTGATACAAACCGCACGAAAACAAGCATGATATAAAAAAAGAGTGGACGTGCAAGAAAAATAAAATTATGGGAAACAATTTGCATTCTGAATGCTATTTTGGGGAAAAAAGAGACTTTGAAAGATTATTACATGTTAAAAAAATCTACCAAACCATGAAAATAAATTACTAATTTAAGATACGTTGCCTTCAGAAGCAGGTTATTATGACCTGTACTACTAGACTAAATGGGAGTAAATTTTCTTTTAAAAAACCACTTTTTTCTTCCAGTTAGTTCTAACTAGGACTTTTTGTTCATGAAACAAAAACAGTAACAAAATTATTTTAATACACTGCCATACAACAACTAGATAATACACCTACCAACCACACCCACCAACACACACTATATTTTTTCAATGTCATATACACAAATATATTTGCTATGGTTATGCCAGAAATCAAGCTACAAAGTGTCTTGCCCATCACAGTACAGAGGATCTACAAGAAAGGCAGGAATAAAACTCAATTCTTGGAAGTCTCTGTTTTAACCACACCATCCCCTTTAAGAATTCCCAGTAATAAAAAAAAAATTAATACATGTTTTTGTTTTCTTTTTTAAAAGAAGCTCTAACATGGGAGCAAACACTGCTGAGTTTTGAAGTGCTTTCAGATTCATGCTTGCCTAAATGTGAACAGAAGTTACCCTATAAGTTTTAGAAATACTTGGCTAGACACCAACCACTGTACTTACATAAGGCCATATAATCACCTGACACTTGTAGCTGCCTCTCCGATTTTTCAAGAATTTTAATCCTCTTTTCCTGAAACTACCCCTTTAGTGAGAAAATATGTTTATTCTATTCCTTATATGCTTGCTTTGCAGACAGTTTCATTTATCAAATAGGACAATGATATTTTCCACTTTCAAACATGAGAAATCAAGAGATTTCTTTATACAGCAAAGTACAAAGTGTGTGTCTTGTCACATACAAGGGCCCATTCTTCAACTGTGCACTCCCAAGCTGCTTCTACATATTTAAAAGCCTTTCTACAGAATAATGAAGCTTCCCAGCTCTTCCCTTCTGCCAAGCAGCCAGACCATGATGTCAGCAAGTTAGGCACACACGGTGGGTGCGCAGCTACTAGCGCACTGTGCAAGGAGCAGATCAGAGAGAGCTGCTTGATGGTTGGAGGCAGATGTACCCTGAATCTCCTACTACCAGAGGCTTTGGTTTTACAGACTGTTTAAATATACTGTAGTTAGTTATATAGTTATAAATATATAACTAACATATTTATTTTGCTTTAGTTTCTATTTTCTGTTAGATACAAAATGTGACGTATAAAGATCCTTGTCCCATTAAGCCAGTGGAAGTTTTAACTGCAGACTTCAAAGAAACCAAAATCTGTCCCTTTATTGTTTAAAATGTTTATGACTAGTGACTATAAAACTGGAGCTATTCATTAACAATTATTTTGGTGTCTGGGTTTTTTTGCATAATTTACACCTACGTCCTGTGTAATAATTAAAGGTTCTAAAGTGACAACAGAATGTATTAAGAGGTGTGTGAACCACAAATTGCAGGAAGTCAAAACAATACTCCAGGGAATTACCTTCACTTTAAAAAGGATTATTGCATGCTTTTCTTACAACAGAATAACAGATTGGTTGAGATTTGACTGCTGGAGTTCTTTGGTCCACCTTCTGATCAAAGCAGACTGAACTCTGGCAAGTTCTTCAGGCTATATCCACTCAGGTTTTTAGTATTTCCAAGGATGAAGACTCCACAAGCTCTCTGGGCAACCTGTTCCAGAGCTAGACCACCCCCATGGTTAAAAATATCATTCCTATCTTTTATTTCAGTTTGTGCTCATTGCCTCTTGTTCTGTTAATTCTTGGCAGTGGTGTCACCTTGAAGTTGTACATATATTGCTGGAATATTTGGAAATGTCCATCGTTGCAAAACCACCAGCACTATTCCACTTCTGCTGTACAAAAGGTCACTCAAAACATCATTCACTGTCAACAACTAGTTTGTCAAAGCAAATTTAAGTTCCCACCATACTCCTACACAAGCACTTCCTACTATTACTCCTGCAAGCGTTTTTTTTTTCCCTAAAAAACATCTCTCATAACACTTCTATACTGTCTGAGGTTCCAGAAACCAGAAAGGGCTTGTCATACAAAAGGGGTGGAGGGTGGGTGATGAAAGAAGCTGCGCCTAGAAAGTCAGAGAAAATTCTTAGAAAACAAGTATTACTTCTGTGGCCGCATGATACATGAAGTAGGAGGAAAAGGAGGAGAGCATGAAATCAATGGCTGGAAGAGCCACTGACAACTCTGCAGAAACTGCCATTCTGTGATTTCCAACACTTTCCTCCCTCGACATCAGCGAAGCAGCAAAAAGAAGGCACCAGAGGCTGTACACTGTGCTGCAGCTCTGGCACAGATAGAAGAGAAAGTGACTGCTCCAAGCAGCCACAGGCATCTGCTTCCTTTGTCTACATCTCAAGATGGACCTCTGTGGAAATTTTTCCAACGCAAAATAAACTGATAGTTCGTGGCTATACCAGGCATTTCACTGCCCTAGCACTTGTGCAGATACACTGGTTAAGACAAGAGCAAAAGGCACAAAACAGGGCACATGGACTTTATTGCACCTTGACCCATTCTGCTCTGACACAACACTACTGGAGGCCACCAAAGGATGTGTTAAGGAAACTTTCCTGCCTGACCATTCAGAAGCCATTCCACCAGTTACTCTCGTACCACCCAAGGTGGCACTGAGGTCTCTCTGCAGCTACACATGCCACTCTCACACAGTCAGACTAGGTTTCCCTATCGGCTCAACTCCAGGTTTCCCGTAGCAGAGTCTCAGACGTCTGGATCCCTCAAATATTTTAATCATCGTGCAACAACGGAGTAACAGCTCGAGCTGGTGCCTCCAAGAAGGGGCTCCAAACAAAGAAAAACCTGGGGTTTTATACCCTCACAGTCAAAGCACAGGAAGATCTGGTTTGCCTCAGCTCCTGCCGTGTCTCTGAGTGTCTGGTCCCCTGGCTGGCACCACAGGTCCCTGTGCAAATGTTGGTTCCAGTTCTCGTCCTCTTGTCTGGGGCTGTCACCACCAGAGCTGAACCAGGAGCTAGCACTGCAGCTGCTCACGGAGCTACCGGCACCGAGTGTATTCCATTCCTCAAGAGCCAGAGTATGTCAGGCCAGAAGTCAGTTGCCTAAAAGCATGTACAAGTGCAGGAATACTTCTCTGTGTGAGCATAAGTGAGTCCACATTCTTGCCCAACACCGGAAACATCCACCATCTCTAATATGAACAAAGCTTTGGTGGTCCAGAACTCAGATGCCTTCCATGGGGATTATGCAGATCAAGAATGGGAACTGTCCTGTGGGAATCATGAAATTCAAAAATCTAATGGCAAATCAAAATAAAGTAATTATAAAGTTGCAGTTATTTAATAAAATTCCTACCTAACTGAAACAGTTACGCATAATAGAATGAAAATAGCTTTAAAAAAATCTGTTGCTCCCTGTTATTAAAATATTGTTTATTTTTTTTGCTCTGTTCAATAACTGTACTGTTCCACTGAAAACCTCAATGCAAAATGCAGCTTTTAAAGCTTTATGGACAAACTTTTCATACTAAATAATTACTTGAAAGGTTGGCAGAAATCTCTATTTTTGTCTTTTATCTTCACTTTCCTAAAAGTGCAGTTCTTTTGCATTCAAATGTATGTTGCTTCTGGGATGCGTTATGTATGACAGAAGTAATTAAAAATTGTTTATAATGTTAGACCATTAGTTTTGTGCAAACAGAGCTGACTTTAGTTTCTTGCTTGAAAGATTTTTTGACAAATAATATAGTTGTTAACAGCCAATTTTCCAGTGGGAAAACCAAACACAGTTTCAAACTGTGATTTTTTTTCTCCATCTCATCTGAAACATTGTTCCCATCTAATTTATTAAACACTGAAAAAATATATCTCCAACTCAGCACATTTACCAAGTTAAGCAGGAACTCAAAATTCCTTTCTTCTAAGGGCCAAGCCGGCAGGAAAACATCTGCCTGGAGATATGTGAATTTTCTTCTTCATCATGAGAAACACATTCTGGCCATAGAATTGAGCTTGTAAAGCACAACAGGCACATCAAAGCCTTCTAAAATTCCCAGATAGTACTGTCCTAAAACAGAAAACACTGAGTCTTGAATTTGCATGAAATAAAGCATATTGGGTCAGTTTATTCTAAAGAAATAAAAATAATTCAAAATTTTTAATAATCCAAGATGTGTATTTGTCTGTCTGTATCTAGACTGAGTGGCCAAAATTAAAAAAAAATAACTTCTGTTCTATCTGGAATGAAAGAAAACCAGAAATTGGATGCTGCCTTAGAAAAAGAACGTCTTAATCTTATTCAGCGCTATCTAACACCTTCCATGATAACAGTGGAATTTTTAATAATCATCATGATTTTTCTTCACAATTTTTAATTGCCCTTGAGCATCTTCACAGACTTTTTTGGTAAGGCCTGATCCTAACTCCAGGAGCCAAGCAGTGGAACTACAAGATGGTATCTCCACTGCAGGAGAAATAGCAGTGTCTTCTCAAAGCATTTAAAGCAGGAATACAGGTGAACACAGGCATTACTGATGACACTAACACTGGCTGCTTTGGAAGGAAGCTCACGCACTTTATAACGTTCAGAAGGCATATCCTTTCCTTTTCTATAACCTCTAATATGCAGTGGTGATCCTGACCAGAAGACCACTGTACACCAAGGAGCAGTGACCCCCACAGCAGGCAAGCAGAGCAGCTCCACCAGCCGCCTGCTGCATGTCCAGCCTTCAAGGATTCTATGGCCTTCAAGCCCACGTTGGGCAGCACATGCCCTTGGCTGCAGGACAAACCCAATCAGCTCACTGCAATCAGCAGCTCCCACTTGGGACCAGTGACTCCACCTGCATGTCCTTCCCCTGATCTAAAAGTGCAGCAAGCAGTTTTCAAGTGACCATCCCTTCTGGCACACAATACAAATTATGAATCAATCCATCAAGCAAGCTGTTGACTCATAAGAAATTTCTGGAATGCAGAAAAGCACACAGCACCACTTTTACAACAGAAGTAGAAACAGGCAAAAATAGTAATTTTTTTTTTAAGATTTAAAGCACTTATTACTCTTTTCATTTAAAACTTTTTTTTTCCCAGGAAATGTTTAAAAAAGCTAATGGAAATGCAATTTTTTAAAAAAAATTTAGATATTTAATATGTAAGTACTTTGTTCACGGGTACATATATATTTTGGTGTACATATTTTCTTTTAATAGAATAGTAACATGAGAATTGTAGGAATAAGATATGCAGTAGAAGCAACAGTAAAGAGAAGGTATAATCCAGTATTCTGAAAACTAAAATTCAAAAAAAATCAAGTAACCCAAACTTCTAAGACAAAAACGTTGTACAAGTCCTTACTTCAAAACAGCAATCTAACTACAGGCATTATTTCTTATGTAAATCACCTTAAAATTATAATTTCGAAGTGAGATTTCTTAATATATTTCCATTTCCATATATTTTAATATATTTCCATATTCCATGGAGAAACTGTTATTTGCAGTAAGAATTGATAAAGGCATTATGTCTTTCTATCGAGATCTACAGAAAGGAGGTCATTGTGGCAAAATGAAGCAGTACCAAGACTGAAGACTTTCAGATTTACTGATGCATTTATCACTCATATGCTTCTGTTTAGGCCAGGAAAGGAAGGATCTGAGGTTGCTTCCATCTAACACTGTGCTCCCAAAAAGGCTGCGGTCACAGGGAAATCTGAGCACAATCTGAACACAACCTATTTTTTTTTTAAGTGATGCCAGAAAGTAGGAAACTAGCTATATCCATGCTTTGCCAACTTGACACCACTGGCAAAGAGGTGATTTCAAGGAAAAGAGATACAGCTCAGTCCCATCAGTGTAAATATACTCAGTTCTATTATGTAAATATACGTGTAGGATGTCTTTGAAAAATATACCTTCTGTTTTGCTTCTTCCTTCCCAATAATTACTTATTCTACCCAAACTTCCCTCTACAAGTACTTGGTATTTTTCTTACAACGTAAATCTTTTACAATGAGAAAGACATCTGGATAAAAAAGACTATAGGCTGATGCCTTCTTTGTTTCTCATTCTTGACAGGCAAGCTCTGCTATGCCGTAATTTATTGGTAAATAGCTTATTCAGAAACCTTTCATTCTGATGTATTACTGTTTACTTTACCAGAACAGTTTACTTAGTTACTATGTCTAAGATATGACCCAGCCCTACAATCATTATAACCTGCTTTTAAGCCTGAAATCAACTACTGACCTAACTATTATTTTGTTAATGGTGTTGCAGAACTCAAAAATCCTGGGAGACTGTTACCCCCAGGAATTAGTCCTGTAAACACCAGAGTTTTCCGCTAACCATTTTTATTAAGGTGATCCAGGTACCAAGAAAAAGAACCTCTGAGAACATTTTTTTTTTAATGAATCACAGAATCAGCCAGGTTGGAAAAGACGTCTGAGATCATCAAGTCCAACCTCTGACTGATCACCACCTTGTCAACTATATCATGGCACTACGTGCCACATCCAGTCATTTGTTGAATATTTCCACGGATGGTTTCACTGCCTCCCTCAGCAGTCCATTTCAGTGTTTAAAAACAATAAAGAAAAACATGTTCCAGCTTCTTTTTCTACAATTAATAATGAATATTTCTATCTAGGCTACATAGTTAACTTTTGGCTTAAATTTAAGGCCAGGAATTGAGGTGTTAAATCAGTACCAGCAGTAGGATGAAATATTACAGGAACCAGGAAACTTGACAGAGTGAGCCATACATCGAATCTCCACAGCTGAGAGCCCCAGGACACAAACTAAGTACTTTCTAACAAGAAGGCTCCATAGTATGTCACACAGAAAAATGATGGCAACAGCTTGTCAGGTTTGCAGCTCTTCAGTGAAGGGCAAGCACGAACTGGGAGTAAGGCAAGGCACTCAGGTGATCTACCAATACCAGCATAGCCAAACACAAATGTAAAACAGACCCAGCACATCAGCAAACCCATGAAAAACAGCAGGATCAGTTGTTCACCTAAAAGAAATTGTGATTTTTTTTTCCTTTTTTTACTAGAAATAGAAATACGAAAATAAATAAAATATATTATGTGATTTTAAACATACTCTCATATGCATGGGCTTACCCCAGTCTTTCAGCCCTTGTGAAACTCTTCCTGGACAATCAAAAATTGAACAATGCAAATCATTAAAAAAAGTTCCCTAAAATGTAATGGTTATATATAGTATGACAAGGACAGAGCACATCACATAGAATCCTTCTGGGATGGGCTACTTACCACAGAGCCTCCTGTGAATAACTGTGGTTAGCCTAGACTCAGTATGACTGAAGCTTGTTACAACTGCGTGGACAAATTATGTTCAATATATGTTTGAGTTTAAAAAAAAAAAAAAAAAAAAGTTGCATTGCATTTTCAGGAATGGAAAAAAATTAAATGAAGTCTTCTTTAGTCTCTACATAGAGTATTTGTGGACAACAGCCAAAGACCAGATACTCAATTATCTTTTGTATAAACACGGTGAAGGAGAAATATAGGTGGGAGAAAGACTGAAACACAATGTTCTTTACACAGTCATACTGAAATGAAGAACTTGAGTGCTCACTTCTCTCCTGTATGATCCCGTGGTCCATTGAAAAACATTGGTCTAATGGAGACTAATGGTCTCCCAATTGAACCCTGTCATCTGTCTCTGGCAGAAGTAAAATAAAAGTGTACATTTCCTGTAGCATGTTTATAGGAGAGGTGGAAAAGATGTGGCTGTGATGTTTCAGCCTACAGCACACCATGTGCTGCTGGGTGATGTTACTAATGTTCAAGAAACAAATAGGATATAGGTTACAGTAGTAGGTACAAGTCACAGTAGAAAAAGAATATTGAATAGTCAGAATAACAGTAACATTCTGCTGTTAAAAGGTAAACTATTGCCAAGAAGGTGATTTAATTAAATGTCTTCTGCCACTGTGATTAAAGTAACTGCTTTTTGTTCAGCTCATGTTCTTCACATAATATTGTATTTAGTAAAGAGTACTAGTCATAGAGTTTTGAACAAAACTCATGTGTTTCCTATTCTCTTTGATACAAAACATTTGCCCAGTGCTCTAAAATCTCTGAAGCAAGGACACCCATTAGACAAGGAAAAAGTGGATATACATGCAAAAACTCTATGGAACTCTATGAATGAGAAATATCTACAACGCAAGGAGCAGTTGCTCCTCTGATCTCAAAGAGCTAATCTAAGAAGAATAAGTAAACACAAATTTTGTAACTTTAACAATCCCTTCAGAATTTTAAAAGATTGCTAATGATTTTATCATTATCTAGATTTATACAGACGGCGATTTATCTAACACAAGCAGCAATCCAAGCCAGTAATAACAAGCAAGGGGCTTTTCCCTCCAGTTACCACTGTAAGTAGGCTGCCTAGTATTTTCTGATTTCTACATGCATTTCTTAAAATGCATTTTAATTGACTGAAACTCTGAATTTAATTCTGCATTTATTATTGACCACCCAGAAATGAAAGGTTTTTGAAAGAAGCTAGATATTAAGCATATAAAGATTTTTCCTTCCTTCTACTTTGGTTGAAGATTTGATTACACAATACAGGCATACTTTTAATGCAAATATGATGTAGTAACTGTAATTTTCCCCTTTTTTTCACTTGTATAAGAATGAAGAGCAATAATTATTAAAAATTCAAAGAGATTGCTCCTATTTGGCAAACTATATTCAACACAAAATGTATCTCAATATTATTTATCTCAGAGGATCATCATAAAGAGATGCAAAATATCCAGCTTGATAGCAAGGAATATATTAGAGAATACATATATTTTATCAAGGAATATATTAGAAAATATTAGAGAATATATAAACAGATATCAACATAAATTATTCTTTAAATATCAAGTTAGCATATAGAACACATGTCCAAAATCATTACCTTTACTTTTGCTATACATTATTTTAAAAACAATCAGCCTGTACTTTTTCTGTACAGTGAATACATATAACCTCAGAAAAAAATTGTTAGATATTCAACATAACTGTTAGCTATCAACTTTCAGCTGAAGGAAACATATTGATAAACATTAAAAATGCTGACTTATTTGCTTTTTGCACACTTCCTTAGTGAGCAAGTTTTATTTTTAAAAAAAGCCTTCTTTAATCGAAGTCTTTTTAGTACTTCCTTTGCTATTATCTCAGTTTTTGCTCATTATTCAGCTACTGTTCTGCACTAAGAGCTCCTGCACTTTATCTCTTTAAATTTAGTACTTCACACTTGTAAGTGCATTGCTCTTTGAGTAATTACAATTTATATTAATAGGAGCACATTTTCCAGTGAATATTTAGCTTTTTTATAAATCTATAGATTATATGCATCTCTCCTACCAAGCAACAATGGGTGAAGGAAAGAGTCTGATCAGTCCAAGGTTTCTCTTCCTGAAGGAAAGATAAATATGATTCATATCCTATCTGGAGTTAAGTTACTTTTTAAACATGGAATAATTTAAAATAAGACCTTCTTGATCACATTTTTAAGTTTGTTGCCTTGCACATGTAGAAACATTCAGCTATACTTTAGAATCTACAACTACATATTATCACATATGGGAAAAGAAAAAATACAATGAACATGAAAACAGGGAAATGAGTGACTCCCCTTTTTAGTGTTTACAGGATAGGCAATTCCACAGTTTCAGAGTATAATTACCAGACTTACCAAACCCCAGAAATGCAGCAGCATTATTGCAATTCCTTAGAAACTTAAGTCAGGCCACAACACGGATAACACAGCGTGCTTAAAATTCACAGCTTAGAGTCCTCCTAACTGTAGGGTCCAACTACCATTCTGTTAAAAAAAAAAAAATAAAGAAGGAAGAGGAGCAGGGCTTGCAGTATTCTTCTAAATCATAGCCAGGATAACAGAAGGAAATGAGAAATCAAGCATCTCCTATACAGCAGCCCATTGTTGCCGCGTTTCCCCATTAAATAAAAAAGATGCAAATCAACATAGGGCAGAAAAGTGATCCTACCCAACAAGAGATGGGGCTATTGAAAACAAAGATGATCCTGTTCTGTTCTTGTTAAAAGTCATGCCACAATGAAGCAAAGAATTCTGTTGTCTGTAGGAACAGAAATTACGTGCAAGAATTGTCCTTGTATCAATAATCTAACAGAGAGATTGTGAAATAAAAGATTATTTCACCTCTCCATCCTTTGTGTTAAAAGCAAGCAACTATAACAAACTCAGCATTTCAGAATGTGAATCTGTGCCTGGTGTGGCCTGAGTGCACTGACAAAATAGCATCCTCGAACTTTTCAGCTGAGGACTGTGAATGGCTGAACATGAACTAAGTGCCTAAACTGCTCTAGCTGCTGCACACAGTGCACAAAAATAAACACTGAGACACTCTAAAGATACAGATTACAATCAAGGAAGAGCCTTGTGATTTTAGGCACTCCTGGGTTAGGCAGCAGCTGTGTGAGTTGTGATTGCATTTTTTGACTTAGGAACCTGAATTCTCTATAGACCTTACCTTAGGTATTTAAGTCCCTTATTGGATCAAGGCAATAAACTCTCTCTCTGTCTTTACCTAAGTATTTTAGATCCTATTATGTTTTGCCTCCCCTTTTATTTTTAATGAGATCTTTATCTTTCTAACGTGTAGTTAACTATTTATCCTACGTGTGGTCATTTTTCTCATACTAGTGCATACATAATTACTGTGTAATTAAATAACGTCCTATGGGGCTGGTTTCTTTCACAAGTACTGCGAACCAATAGCTCAAATGTTCTCAAAGGGAATTAAGATCCTTTGGAAAATTCACACTGCAGTGTTGTACAGAAATGCTAGACAGTGGTAGCAGTCTAGCTTTGTTCAGCTCAAATTAACTTCTGAGACCAAGCTGCAAATGCAGTTCTGTGGCCACTCATAACTAAAAATTACTCAAAGCCAGCTTCTGCCAAACATTGTGTTGTACGAACAAGGGTTAGTGTCTGTTTAACTGCAGTGATGCTGAGCATTTTCCATTTAAAAATCTCTGCTGGAACTATCTCACAAAAGTCTACTAAGCAACACAGAACAAACTGAAACAAAACAAAACCAAGTTGGTTTTGAGCATTATTTCTTAGCCAGGGCTGAAGTGACTCAAACATTAAGCATCAATTTTAATGACTTTTAACTACTTTAGGACAAAATAAATACCATAAAGCTCAGGCAAAATATTTTTATTTATGGATGAAAAAGTAAAAATGTTTTTCTAAACAGATCTGCTTTTAGAAGTTGGAAATTACTGTGGATTCTCAAGAAAAACTTGATTTTCTTTAATATGTATATATTATTATTAATTTTGCATATATGTTTTTATGTGAGAAGGGCTGGAAGCCAGAACTGCAAGGTCCTGGTTGCTGACTCAATAGGAATTTGGAAGTCTTTTAACTGCAGCTACAGACACATGGCAGGAGGCTATTGCTATGGAGCCAGGAGCTGACCTTTGACAAGAAGTGGATTTCCCAAAATCAGCTCCTTGTTCCACAGCAGGGATTTTACCAGATTAGAGGCATCTGGGGACTAGTCCTATGGTAGAACTATTTGGAAATATGTAGAAATCACCAGTGCTGTACTTCTGGATATTTGGAAAATGCTTCTCATGAAAATTTACCTATGTTTTGTCAGATTATCTAAACAAATGCTCTTCTACAAAACATTGCCTTCCTGATTGATGGGTAAGGGTTAACTTTCTTTTTTCCTTTTATTTTAAGAAAATGTTTCACCAGAAAATTTCAACTAACAGTAATAGAAACTGCAAATTCATTTCACATACGCTACCTTGGTCACTAATTGGCACGGTAAACAAGTAACAATTTATAATGTGAAGCAATCTGAAGCCATTCCCCAGCAGTTAACACATGGAAGGCATGAATATGCATGAACCATTTGCAGGTCGTTATGTTGCACACTTTCTTTCTGAAACAATTACAAAAAATATTATTAGACAGATGTCAAATGACTCCGAGAAGTATTTGGCATGGTCATTTTCACAGGACTGCTTATACTGGGGATTTGCTGGTTTCTTGTGTATGGATTTTTAAAAAACAATTAAACGGTATTGAACAAAAATTTTTATCAGTAGTAATAAGCTTATTTCCCATGAGAGGATTCAACTTCAGTTCAACTGGTCTTTTTCCATTTCGAGCCATCACCAAAGGTGTAAGCATGGCCTGTTCTGTCCTTCACTGGATTCACTTGAAGTGAAATGTGCCCAATTCAGCTAAAGCAGTGAGACTGGCAGAACAGCCATTTAGGAGTGAAAAGCAAAAGGTAATGGCTTAAATAGTCACAATCTCTGGGAAGTCCCCAGTGCCATGCATGGTTTGCAGAGGCAGGGCAGCAGCTATGAGCACTTCCTCTCTGGAGTGCTACTAGAGGAAGCTCAAGGCGGCTAAGCTTGGATTTTGCTGCTTTCTCTCCCCACGCAATTTTGGCAACCACTGAAGTAGTGGCTAATGTGCCTCTCTATGGCAACACGAGGTGGGTATGGATATTTTGTCGCACTGACAGCAGCTACCTTCTCTGTCAGTCCTGCCGGTGTTCTGGGTATCCTAACTGGGGCACAGGGTTAGGTGGATGCCTTATTCTTGTTGTCTTTCAAAGGAAGAGGTTTCCTCTCCTTCCCTCACACTTCTCCAAAGTTTTCTTCCCAAAGTGAGTTTGTATTTTTTCCAAGGATCTGGGGGACATTTCAGTTGGGGTCCTCGTGACTTTGCAACCGTTCCTTCATCGCCCTGCTGACGTGAGTCACGCTGAAACGTTCACTGTGTACCAATGACTGAGACTAAGGGGTGAAGTCAATACTTGAAAAGTTTAGGTAGCAGTTTGTCAATTACCCTTCTATTTACTAACTTGTTTCCTACTGATTATCTGCTTTCTGTTCTTCAGACTGAATCCTGTCCCTTGCTATAACAGCTTGCGTGTCAGGTAATCCCTGTCCTGGCATTAACAAGCACTGTTTGACAGTGTGTAAATCCTCCCACTGTTTCTCAGAAACCATCCCATAATCTCACCTCAGATTCCCAGAAGTATTCTCCTAATCTCTAATCTAAATTTCTTTTAGTAATTTACTTCATCTTTTTTCTTATGTGTCACTTGCTATCTGTTCTCATAAATCACTTACATAGGGCAATCACATCCCTTCTCCATCCTCATTTTGGAAAGACAGTGGGGGAGCAAGTACTTGTCCAATTCTTGTTGTACAGCAAATCCGTTCTAAATCATCCTTTTCTTCCCTCAGTTAGTTATGCTTCCCCTTTTTTTACAAATATCCTGACCAGAACTGTCTGCTGTGTGACTCTGTTCACCAGAGTCACATACAGCACAATGAATAAGTCCATATCTCAACTGTAAAAAAAAAGTCTAAGCTTATATCATTTTTTTATAGCTTCCTGTTCTTTCTTATCTTCTACCATTTCCTGTTAATAAACCCTCAGGATCTAGCAATAATTTTTCTCAATTGATGCACATGGTTTGACACTTGCATGACTATAATTCTTCCATTTCTACAATCCCAGTAGTCACGCAGGTCCGTTTCTTTCTGTCTGACATTTTTCTCCTTAGTTTATTGACATCACTTTCTTACTTGCTGCCAAACCAAAAGATCAATTTCCTGCCTTTTTGCGCCAGGGTCACTGATGAAAATATCAAGTAAAATTAGTACCAAAGCTGATCCTCAAAAAATGCATATGAAGTGTGTTTCCAGACAGGAAGTTCCTCCTATCTCACAATCCATTTCCATAGGCTTTTAGCAGGATCTTTGGACCGGACAACTTTTTAGCAATTTCATATTACTCTGCTTCAGCCAAAATACTCCATGTGGCTCATTATATAATCTGCTTTACTCAAGTCCAAAGAGATGAAAGTCTGAGCACTGCCTGTCTGCAGAATATAATTTCCATTACAAGAAAGCAGACTTGGTTAGGTTGACTTTAGTCCATGTTAAGTAAAATCAAGGGTTATGGGTTATGGTATTCATGTTAGCATCATGTCTCTCATTGATTTTTCACTTGAAAATGTGTTCTACATCCCTAATATACTATTGAGGTAGCTTAATTGTCTATGCTTGGTGAATGTTTGTTTCTTCCTTCCTGTAAGCAATACTGTGCTTGCTGATGTACAGCCAGTGTCCCAGATTTTTAAACATCTGATGGTCATGGTTGTCAGTTCTGTCACATTTGGAAACCTAGTCAGCTCAGCCTCCTCTAGCTGAGATTTTATCTCTTTAGATAAAATCTGCTCTAAACTTTCATTCCTTTTATACATTCTACCTTTAACCCCAGAGGTCAACCTTTGTCATTTGTATTTTTAAGACATATTGCTGCCATCATCATCACCATCACCATCAAAGTGAGAGAAATCTCATTCAGACAAATCTCAAAAGTGTCATTGGATCTACTGAAAAGAAGTAGTCTCTGGTTGGAGAAAAAAACCCCATCAGTCCGTAACATCGGTACATTAAGACTGAAAACAGTTCTTTTTGGAGATGAGCTTTCCCAGCACCACAGGCAAACTAGCATTCTGGTAAATGGGAAGGAGGAATGCAGACCAGCATGTCCTGGGTTCTAGCCATCATTATCCCACATCCAAAATGACCCAGCAGGAGTGAGCTCCTCAGGGCTCTCTTGACAAAGTGGGCAGACACCTCCAAAACTGTAATTGAACCAAAAATGAGGACATAGAACCAGAGAATCCATTCTCCATTTAGGTTGGGAAAGACTTTTGAGATCAAGTACAACTGTTAACCCAGCACTGCCAAGGCTACCACTAAACCATGTCCCTGGCTGGCACATCTACATGTCGTTTAGATCCTTCCACAGATGGTGACTCCACCACTGCTCGGGGCAGCCTGTTACAATGCTTGGCCACCCTTTCAGCGAGGAAGGTTTTCCCTACAGCCAACTTATACTTCTTGGGCAACTTGAGGCCATTTTCTTATCCTATTGCTTGTTTCTTGGAGAAGAGACTGACCCCTACCCTCAGAGCATTGATCAAAATATGAAACCAAAATTGTCTCAGTACTGAGCCCTGGGGAACCCCACTAGGGACTGGCTGCCAAGTGCATGTCACTCTATTCACCACCACTCTCCGGGCCTGCCATGCAGACAGTTTTTCAGCCAAGAACAGTGCACCTGTCCAAGCCATGAGCAGCCAATTTCTCCAGGAGAAGGTTGCGGGAAACAGTGTCAAAGGCTTTACTAAAGTCTAGGCAGACCAGATCCACAGTCTTTCCCTTTTCCACTGGCAATTCCCATATTATTATGCTATGAAGCGGAATTCAGATTTCATGCTGAAGGGAAATCCCAACAAGCACTTGACTGTTTGTTAATTAGCAGTTTATTTAGACAGCAAAAAACTGGTTTTGTGCAGCAGAAGTCACTGCTTCTATGAAATTTAACACATTTCATAAAAATGCAGGAATTCTTGCCTTTGCCAAAAGAAAAAATCTCAAATAAATTTTGTTCATTTAAAATTCTTTTCTTTTTTGGGAAGACTAGTCTCTGGGATGAACTCTAGTACCCTCAGCTGCTCCTCATAGGACTTATGTTCCAGACTCTTCACCAGCTCTGTTGTCCTACTCTGGACTTGTGCCAGCACCTCAGTGCCCCTCCTGTAGTGAGGGGCACAGCACTGGACATAGGACTTGAGGTGTGGCCACAGCAGTGCCGAGTACAGGGGGACAATCACTGCCCTGGTCCTGCTGGCCACGGTACTGCTGACAGTCTAGCCCTGTTCAACTCACCATAACTAACTTTTGAGACCAAGCTGCAAATGCAGCTTTTTGACCACTCCTAACTAAAAAAAATCCTTCAAAACCAACTTCTGCCCACCACTGTGTTGCACAAATAAGGATTAGTGTCTGTTTTACTGCAGTGATGCTGAGGATTTTTCCATTTAAAAATCTCTCTGCCAGAACTATCTCACTAAAGCCCCAAAGGTCTACTAAACAACAATGAAAAAGTGAAACAAAACAAATCATAGTTGGTTCTGAGCATTATTTCTTAACCAGGGCTGAAGGAACTTAAACATTATGAGCTAAGGCCTTCAAAAGCCATTCAAGAATTTTAAATATGGCTTGATATTTCACTTTTGGTTTGTTTTTTTTTCCCTAGAAGAAATTATATTCAAGTGTTTCTTGGTAGAACAAATAGTTTTCAGGAATAATATGCTTTTCTAAGTATGACTCTTACTTCCCTAATCTAATCTTTCTTCATTTTATTTTGCCTTTGTTACACATATCTTTGCAAAAAGTTACAATGGCTGGATAACTAGCAACTACCTTCAAAGAAAACGAGAACTGCCAGAAAGCCATTATTTCTCTTAGAATACAACTACATCCTTTGGGTTAACTACTTTTCCTTGGGGTATATGCTAAGAGCCTGTAAAAATTGGACTTGGCTCCAGATTTCCAGTATGTAAGAATTTTTAGGTCCACTGCCTGTTCCCTTAGCTGGGGTTGGTCTTGCTTTACTTTGTTTATACTGCTGTTGATTTCTGAAGACTTTGAATCAGAATCACTGTGCTTAATTGACCTAAAGGGGAGTCAATACAAAGGGAACCATTGTCCTATTGTCATCTCATGTCTAATTGGGTTGCACACACTACTCATACAAGGAATTGCTTGGAAAAACATCCAACCACTACCTTAAAAAGCATAAGAAAGTAATTACTTCTACGTAACTGTACTGAAGGCACAGTGCTTTGCAGGCACCTTTCTGAATGAGAACAACCAACTTCCATAACCAGCAGTACAATACTGCTCTACAGCAGGAAGGGAAAGGACAGTCCCTAAAGTCTTTCTTAGAATGGCCCACATGAACTGCACAATGGCAAGGCTTTGTTTTTTTAAAATATCATGCTTATCTGACCCTACAAGCAGGGAAAAAAATTTGGATTTTTGAGTGTGCTATTTTAATGGAGTGGTGGTGGAGCTGCGTGTTATCTCATCTTGAAAATGTCTTTTTTTCCTCTCTTACATAACTATCACATCCTGATGGTAACACAGTGAAAAACTTGAAATTCGAGGGAGTTTTTCTTGTTTAGTTAAATATGCCAAAGGCAGAATAATACACCAAAACCAAAGCTCAAAGAATCAACTGTAGTTCAAAGATATAAGAATATCAACACTGGGCAATATCACAGTCTAACTGGATCCAGTATCATTTCCAACAGGGATTAAAAATAATGTCTAGAGAATAAGGACAAGGTGAATATATAGTCTAGCTTTCCTATAAATAATCTCCCAGATACCAGACATTTCTACAACTGGTGGGAGCAATACAAAATGCCCCCCACCCATCTATTCATCCGTCCTACTCCAAATGCCTTGTTTCACTGTTTGCTTTGACAAGAAACATGATGGGAAAAACCTCAACTGTTCCACTCCAAGATCCTAACAGTGGCAAAGCCATCAGTATTTTGTTCCTTTACAGCAGAAAGTATGTAAAATAGCTGATTGCATTGATTGCACTCATGATTGCTTGAATCACTAATGTATGAACTTTTAGTAGAAACACTAATGTATGAACTTTTATAGGAATCATTGGAAGTGGCAATGGTGGAAACTGGTTTTCGTATCTACTGTTTTAAATTGTTCCATCAGAGGACAGCCTTACTATCTTAATTCCAGTCCCACAAACCCTTGGGCTTTGTCCTGTTTTATTTTTCTTATATATTTCCATGAGTGATCTAATCTGAAATGCAAAATAAACTACTGTTCTCTTTAACAGTACTTCTTTCAGAGTTTTACTTTTGTCCAAATTTGCTAAATCAAATACTTTGTGAGGGGTCAACTCATACTTGACATGTTCACACCAGAATCTATAATCCACTAAAACCATCCATAATAATTCAAAGCAATTTACAACATCCCACCACAACTCAAGTTCACATTACAGATAGATATTTTACTTTGATCCTTAGACTGTAATTTCCTAACTCACTCAATTTTTTAATTAATTACTGTAAGAGGCTATCTTTCCTACCCATGTTTAAAATATACTCATGGTCCCCACATGCTTCAATTACCACAACATATTTTTCTTTGACTTTAGCCACTTGAAAGACACAAAGGATGAAGCTTGGAGTAGTTGAGGTCAAACAAAACACCAGGGATGTAAATACAGATGTATCTGGTTATTTCCAATCATGCCATCTTTGCCTACAGCTCTCTTAACAACCTTTAGCATCATCCTCCAGCCTGCCATACACAGAATACGGCTGAAGATAAATATAGCTTTGTTCCCTTTGTAAGGGCATATATTAATTTTCCTGATGGGCAAGCTTTGCTTTGAAGGTTTTAAAGGTACTGCTATACTTATCTGAAACGTCTGGATTTATGACAGCCTTCTAACGTTAAAAAGAAAAACAAGAAAGGCACAGTAACAATTATAAATACATGGCACTTATGAAACAGGCTTCGAGCTTTCATTAGAGGCTGGCATACACCTGGAAAGCCTAAGCATTTCCCCACCGTGCCTACTTTACACAAAGCAGATCAGGTGCTTCCCCGCACAGCCCGCTTCTGTTGCCCACTGGCGGGGAGCGCGGCTCGCTGCCCGCCGGGCTGTGACGGCACAGCGGGTGCGCAGCGAGCGCGTCCGACCCGTCCTGCGAGGGCTGGGAACACTCGGAAGAGAGTGGGGGAAACAAGCCCTAAGGACAAAGAGTTTTCCTTAATCTTGTAACTTTTATCTTATCATGTCCTCCATTAAAAGACCAACACAAAAAGAAAAGGGGCCAGCCCAAGCGGCCCGAGTGAGACTAGCAGCCGCAGGGAGGGCGGCGGGCACCCGCCGGGTGATGCCTCCGGGGCCACGGCAGCTACAGACCCCCGTTCCCCGCTGGAGAACCCTCTCCCCGCCCCGGCGGCTCTGCCCCTCTATCCCTGCCTCCCCCACAGCCCTACTAACGCCCGTCCCTCACCACGGCAGCCGCTCCCAGGAGTCAACCCGGAGCCCGTAGGGCTGTCCCTCTTCCCCTGCAAGCCACCCCCGGCCCGGCCGAGGCGCTCCCCCCTCCCCGGAGCCGGGCGGGCCGCGGGGGGTTCCGGGGGCCCGGCGCCCGTGTGGACGGGCGTTCCCGGACGGGCCCGCCCCGTCCCCCCACGTGACCCCGCGCCGTTGGCGGCGCGCGCGTGGAGCGGTGTTTTGTAACCTCCCCCCGCCCCCTCCCGCCCCCCGCCCGCGCCGAGCCCGGAGCCCATCCCGGCGTCCGGAGCGGGAGCGCCACACCCCCTTCGCCGCAGCCGCGCAGCCGATGGCAGCGTCCTCTCCCGCCGCCACCGTGGGCTCGGAGCTGCCGCCGGAGCCGGGCGGCAGCGGGGGCCCTGGCGAGGGGGCCGACGAAGAGCGGGAGCTGCTGCTAGCGCGGCTGGTGCCCGCGAGCCGCCTGAAGGAGGCGGTGGGCGCGTCCCTGGCGTCGCTGTGCCTCGGCCCCCTCGGCGGAGCCCAGCGCCTCGGGACCCTCGTGGACTGCCTGGTGCTGAACTATCGCCTGCGGCAGGGCCCAGGCCGGGGCCGGGAGCGCGGGGTCGAGGGGCCGCTGCGCTGCTGCGGCTGCGGGAGGTTCCTGGGCGAGCCGGTGACCGTCCCGTGCGGGCACACCTACTGCCGCCGCTGCCTCCGCAGGGAGCTGCGGGCCCGCTGCCGCCGCTGCCGGGACTGGCTGCTGCCGGCGGGGGGCACCAGCACGGCCGCGGCCCCGCTGCGCACCAGCGTCGTCCTCAACCGGCTGGCCGAGAAGTGGTTCCCGGGCGAGTGCGAGAGGGCGAGGGCTGGGACCCGGCTGGAGGAGCTGCTGGCCCACGGCCGCTTCCGAGAGGCGCTGGGCGCCGTCAACCAGGCTCTACGAGCAGGTAAGGCTGGGGGAAGCGCTCCCTTTCTCCGCCCGTGCCGCCCGCTGGAGCCGCGCGGTCCTCACCGCTGCTGCCCGTGTCCCGGCGGGACCGGGACGGGCTAGTAGCCCAGTACGGCAGGTTCGGGGGGCTGGGGTTGTGGTGGAGTAGGTGGATGTGCCCTTATCCCCTAGTGCGGGACTGTCAGCCATCGACACGGGCCGGTGAAGAGCGTCCGAAGTTTTCTCGAGTTTGAAGGGATTCGAGGAACCTCTCCGCTGGGAGAGCGGAGTGGAGGGGACGTGCAGCTTCCCGGCTCTTGGTTGAGCGCCCAGCCTGGCAGTGGGGTACACCTGCTTCTGCTTACTCCAGAGGTGTGCGGGCGCGTCCCACATCGTGTCTCCTCCCGCACGCTTCTGTGGGACTTGTTTACAGAGGAGTCTGTGCGCTCTAGCTTCGTTTTGTGTTTGGTAATCGCTGTGCGCGGGCAAAGAGAAATTCCGTTGGTGTATTTAACCTTGTTTCCTAAAAGAGAGACCTATTTTCAGTCTTAAGTGTCACCAAGACAATTCCCAGCAGGCCGGGCCCAGTTGCATAAGCAGACAGGCACGGAGGGGGACAGGTTGTGTAATGGCAGTGACATCATAGGTGGGTGTGGTTGGAGTTTTATATAGTGTTGAAGAGGGTGCAAAGAGGGGAGGTAGAGGCACGCTTTTGGGTTGTCCTATGTCCGTCGCAATATATGTGTCTGGCTGGTACCATGGACTCTTAAGATACACTCCATTTTTCGAAGTTTACTCTTTTTAGAGAGAGTCAAATTTGTGTGATTGATACACCTAGGTGGATTCAGTGAGAGATTCCTTTGTTCTTTGACTGTAGATTTTAACACCTGGTGACATGGGAGGTTCTGTTATGATTTATACTAGGATTTTTTTTTTTGCTCAGTAATTTAGAAATTAATATTTTTACAGATTAAGTGTGTTACGTTTATACAGTTGTCTGCAGTGGAGGAAAAAAACCAAAAGGTTGCATAAGTCTAATCCTTCCAATCTGTTCTGGGGAGATACATTAGGTCTAGTTCCAGAATAAACTGTTCTCAACGTAGGTAGGATTAAGTCGAAGATCTATTTTATATGCTTTTGGCACCCTAATTTTAAGGGGTTCAGTTTTGGCTACTTAATTCTGCTTAATTTCCCAGGGTGTATCCAAAAGGTAGGCCTACAGGATGGATTTTAAATCTTGAAACTATAAGATGCAGACTTCTTCCTGAAGTACAGCATTGACTCTTACAGGTCACAAAGAAATCTCAGTAGTTTTCAGGGTAAAACAGATTAATCCAGTACCGATCACAAATGTTTACAGGGCTCCTGTTTCATGTTTTAAGACTGCTTTGAAAGAATAAAAGAGTAAATTAATTACACAGTTTTTGTCAATCTTTCTTCATGGATTTAGGAATATTATTTAGATATTTACAGGGAAAGAATTTTGATTCTTTTAATGTGAATCTACATCTTCCATTTTGGCTTCAAAATGGGTTTAAAATTTGAATACACTTACCAGCTGTGATGCTTATTCAAAATTTTGTTGTTCAAATTCAGTACATGTGCTAGAATTAAGTGCTAGAAGCTCACTTTCAGGTCCATTGTACAATTCTTTCCTGTGTCTCTGATCGTGAGAATTATCAGCATTCCACATATTCTGGAAAAATTACTGAAGAACTTTGTGAGCCAGAGTGCAGACATACGTTAAATGTGAATTTAGAGCTATGGATTCACAACTACAAATTGAAGGTGATGATTCCAGGCCAACAGATAAATTAATAGCTGCTGGTATACTTTCCATCTTCCTTCAGACCATGAATTTTTGCGACACTTAGAGATGGAAAAGATGTAGCTTAAGAAATGTATTAATGTTTAAAATTATTCATGTTCTCTTTCAGCATTTCCTTACTGCTGGTTCATCTGTTTCTTTTTAATGCATGTAATTAAAAAGTTGTGATAAACATAAATCTGATGTCCTAAATAAGACATTGATGCTAAACCTCTACTCAAATGGCATCTTGTCATAACTTTCTTCCATTTCTGAAACATTTGAAAGAGTTACATTTGCCGTTGTGTAAAAGTGACTTTAAAAAACCATAAGGAATGTTAACATGCATATCGTTAGTATATTCCTTGCAGGAGTTGAAACGAAGTAGCTTAGTTAAAGGAGATCTCTTGAATTGAAATACAAGTGCAGCTTGCCTTTAATCAAGAGTCCTGAAACACACCACTGATGGGTTGAATTTGGTCTGAATCTTACTCATTCCTGCTGGAGTGGACCTCAGGAGATCTGTTGAGCAATCAGTCTCCTGTTTAAGCAGAACAAATACTGTAATCAGAGCAATTTGCTAAATGTTTTGTACATCTGGATCATGAAAACCTACAGGCTGATGATTCCACAGCCTCTCTGGGCAACCTGCTCAAAGGTTAATTATCCTCATAGTGAAAAATCTTTTCCTTATTTCTAGTCTTAACGGCAGTTGTTTTGGTTTATAACCATTGTCTCTTTTGTTTTTTCACTGTGTACTTCAGTAGAGTCTTCTAGGTAACCCACTTTTCGATTCTGAAAAGCTGTTGTGTTCCCCCAGTAACTTCAGGAATTATTTTCTGCTAAACAAGCCCAGTTCTTTTGGCATTTTCTTAAGGGGTGTGTGTTCCAACTCTTGATTAGTAGGATGGTCCTGTAATACTGTGTTAATAAATACTGTGTCCTAAAGCAATTTCTACAGTGTTTTTGATGTGCATGTCTTTTATTTTGAAGCATTTGCCATATTAAGAACCATATAAAGAGCATGCAGAATCAGATCAGAGGTGGTCCATTTATTGGTACATTTATACTTACAGTAAAAGCAGATGCTTTGGAAGTAATATAAAACTCAAGAATGTATATTGAATGTGTTTTTGTGTGTACACCTTTGTATACTTTCCTATTAATGTAATAATAACAACTGATACACACAGCTCTACGCTGCAAATACTTGGTGTGTTTTTTTGTTAAAATCATTTGTCTTTGGGATGCTAGAAGTGAGTGATTTCTGTATTTACAATATATTTGCTCACTGAAATTGAAAGTTCAAGAACTAATTATGTTTCTGCTCTCTTTGATCCAAAGATTCAAAATTAGCTTGCATCCTCTCTTTAGCTGAAAAAACATTAAAATGTATGCTGAAACATCGCAAAATTTTTTTTATTGTAACAAAGCCTAGAAATTTAATTGTCATTTAAAAATTGGATATATAAATTTAGATAGAAACAGAGAATTGTTTAGGTTAGAAAGATTTCTCAGATCATTAAGTCTAACATTAGTCCAGCACTGCTGAGTCTATCACTAGACCGTGTTCCTAAGTGCCATATTTACATATATTTTGAATCCCTGCAGGGGTGGTGTCTCCACCACTGCTGTAGGCATTCTGTTCGCGTGATTGACAACCCTTGCAGTGAAAAAATATTCTGATACCCATACTAAACCGCCCTTGACACCATTTCCTCTTACTTGATGTCTCGTTACCTGGGAGAGGAGACAGCCAATCCCCACCTGTCTACCACCTCCTTTCAGGTAGTTGTAAAGAGTGATAAGGTCCCACCTCTTTTCTCCAAGCTAAACTTAGCCTTTCTTCATCAGACTTGTGCTCCAGAGCCTTCACCAGCTCAGTTGCCCTTCCTTTGACTCGCTCCAGCACCTCAATGTCTTTCTTGAAGTGAGGGGCCCAGAACTGGACACAGGATTCAAGGTGTGGCCTCACCAGTGCCGAGTACAGGGGGATGATCATTGTCCTGATCCTGCTGGCCACACTAATCCTTGTACAGGCCAGGATGTCTTTGGCTTTCTAGGCCACCTGGGCACACAGTGGCTCATGTTCAGCTGCTGTCAACCAGCATTCCGAGGTCTTTTGCCACTGAGCAGCTTTCCAGCCACTCTTCCACCCTGTAGTGCTGCAGGGGTTTGTTGTGACCCAGGTGCAGGACCTGGCACTTGGCCCTGCCGAACTTCATACATGCAAGGTTGGCCCATTGTTCGTGCCTGTCCAGTTCTCCCTGGAGCGGCTTACTGTCCTCCAGCCGATGAACCCTCCCACGCAACTTGTGTCATTTGTGAACTTTTGGTGCACTTGATCCCCTTGTCCAGATTGTGGATGAAGATATTAAGAGGACTGGCCCCAACACTAAGCCTTGAAGAGCACTACTAGTAATCATTTACCTTAAGTCTTCTGAATATTCAGATGGAGTTTGTCATACCTATTGATCATTCAGTGATAGTGTTTGTATGTTCAGCAGCAGAGCTGAGATCTCAGCTGAACTGTTTCATACTAGTTCAGCTGGAGTCATGCATTTCTTGTGGGGAAAAAAAAAGTGGATAAAATGTCTACCCACTGTTGACTTGAACTCACATCTTTATCTTCAAACTACCCCTCATTTTCCCCTTAGGAAAAAAGGCTTGGAGTTCCTCAGGTCATGTTCTGCACTTGAAAGTCTGAAACAGATGAGCTTCCTCTGATTCTGTGCAAATAGGCAGCTTATCAGATAACAAAGACCTTCACTTACTGCAGCCTCTGAACAAAGGAGTTTAGTTTGCTACTAACTCTGTTGGACACCAAAGAGTCAAATACAACACAAAAAACTACGTGAAGAGTTTCGTCTGAGCTCTCACCTTGCTAGGCTATAGCAGTCACAAAACACAGCCACAGGAAATGAGGCTTCAGAGTTGTTCTGCGTGCAGAATTAGTGTTCTGCTCAAAGAGAGTTTCCCAGACTTCGGTTTAAACAAGCATTTTATTATGTCTAGTGTGAAAATGAAACAAACCAGCTTTGGCAATATTTATGTTTGAGGGGAAGCTGTCAACTCAAAAGAAAGAGAAATCAGGAAGACACTCTAGTTTCAGCTAAATGAATTCTCTGATTTTCTTAACCCTTTCTTTTCCATTAAGATCTTTTTACATGTAGCATTATGAATCTAAACAGAGCAATGTGTTGCAGTCTATGGGAACATTGGCCAGGATGCCTTCTAACTGTAGAACAGGCTAATGCTGGAAGTTCATAAGAATTTATACTAGACATTTAGAATAAACAGAATATTAAATTGAAATTATGGCCTCCAACAAAGCCTTTTTTGAAACAAACTTAAAGAACTATTTGATTTTAGTATTGTTTACAGTAGACCAACCTTTGACTAGTTTATCTCATTCAATGAAAATGAGGTCTATTTATATAAGCAATTAAGATCAAAACAGTGTTCTGGAATTTTTTCCAAGCAGCAACTGCATTTAGTTGTGTTACAAAACCATAGTTTTAGTGGCAAGGAGATGGATGTCTTCCCATTTAGAGGTAGCTGTACTGAAAGTGCAAAATGCTGTATGTTGGACATGGGAACTTGTCCTTACTGAACATGTTTTGGTTTTTTCCCATTCTAGAAGTTCCACTACTACAACACCTTACAACAGGGCTGCCAGCTGCTGGTAAAGTCTTTCTGGAATTGGCTATCTGTTTTTATCACATAGCAATAAAGCTGATTCTGGTACCTCCCAGGTGGATGCCACTGTGAAAGTGGCATCTCCAGCCATAGTCAGAAGGGGTCAGGCACTATAAAAACAAATTGCAGGCTGCAGAAAAACTTGGGTATTTGAAAGCAAATCTTGTGATACTTAGACTTTTAATATAAGTGTGGTAAATCCCCAGATTTCTGTGATTTTGATTGGATGTACTGTAAAGGTAAAGTTAACTTAGGCCTCGATTTTTGTTGTCCCAGCAGTACTGAGCAGTGCTTTGTGAGCCTCTCTGCTCAACACTGGAAAATAAATTTTCTTCTTGCTGCAAGATACATTAGGATCCAGAATTCATTCCTTAGCTTACAAGATATGAACCAGGAATTACTGCTGCTTTTGTTATTCAAACACTAGGGCGTGAGCAAGAAGGTACTCCACTAGTTTTGAAAGTATTGTACAAGAAACTGTAATTATGATATATCACTATGAAAGCAAATCTAATTAAAAATTACAAAATTCTGATTTGTAAAAGATTTTACCTAATTTCTGTCTGCAGATTCCAGTGACTTGATGCTAAGAATTTACAGAGCTGAGTCATATGTTGGCCTCCAAGAATATAAAACAGCCATAGAAGATCTAAATTTTGTTATTTCTAAAATGCCAAATTGGCCAGAGGTAAGTTGGTATAAACTCATTTTTTTTCAATATTGTGTTTGTAAAATTAATAAATTCCAATTTATACTTGCATCAATTTAAAAACCTAAGCCAGCTGCTTTGAATGTTGTCTCTTAAGACATGCAAAATGCTAAAAGTCATCTTTAAAACAGCTAACTTGTATGAGACAGGCTCCTGATGAGTATGGCAGTTTAGGACTGATTGACAAATACACTGAGAGTTGGAATAGTTCATGGTGATGTAACCTGTGACAGCTGGGGTTAGGGGATTGTTTTGTTTAGTTGTTAATTTTTGTTAACAGAGGGACACTGCTGTTTTAGCTTGGAAAGTTTATCTTCAAAAAGCCCAAATAAACACAGTGGGAACTGAGCTTTGCAAATAGTATAGGCAGCTGAGTAGTCTGTGGTCTTCAGAATGCATGTTGTCACACTGTATAAACTCTGAACACTGCAGGAGCAGCAAGATCTTGCCACACAAGGGGAGATAACTGCAGTTGTCTTGGTTTCCCTGTGTTCAGCAATTCCATGGCTACTGCAAATTCATAAAGCCTCCTGCTTTGCACCTCTCAGTGTTGGTAGTACTCTCTACTTTTTTCTGTATGTTTGGGAAGAAGCCTCACTTCACTTAACTGAGCTTGATTTGATGGATGGATTCCTGTAACAATCCTTACCTCTGTAGGAAAATAAACTGTAACACGAGGACTGGCAAACTTCCCTTCTTCAGAGTTCATCTTAAAGGAAGCTGCCCAAATCCTTCAAAGAGGATGCATGTCCTCATCTGACAGTCTTGTAGAACAGATGTTACTGTTCATACTGTCAGTCATTCTGTAGAAACTGCATTCTGGGGTTTGGTAGAGTCTTTTTTGGGCTTATTTTGGGTGGTTTGTTCTGGGGTTTGGGGGACTTCTTGGTTTTTGTGGGTTTGTTTGTTTGTTTTGGTCTGTTTTTCTTCTTGTTTTGTTCATTTGTTTTTTGAGTTCAGTTTCTGGCCCATTATCCAAATTCCTATATACATATAGATATGGTTAACTTTTTTTTGATGACTATTGGTTTTATCTAACTATTTCTATTACTATCGGAGCAATTTTTAAAATTGAGATAAGCTCTTAGTTCAAATGTCATCTACTTTTGAGTAAGTTCAGTAAAATCCGGTAGTCTTTCCTCCCTCTTTTTTTTTCTTTCAAGGAAAACAATACACAGATTTTTTTTTTCCCAGCTGGTGTCCAGTGTTCAAGCATAAAATATAGTTGGAAGAAGCAATTAATTCTGAGAGTGCATTGTTTTGTTTTAACAATGTAGGTTGAGATGTGTATAAGGGATGAACAATTGTGTGGATTGTTTTATTTGTATTCACCCTTCTGAAGGCTGGAACCATAAGGCTTCTAATGAAAGAGAGGGCAAAAAAAAGTATCCTGTAAGCTGTTGTTTGAGGTTATGTAATAATTTGCATTTCCTGCACCTCTTCTTCCTCTCCAAAGCCTCACAGAAGAGGGAAATTAAGGGCTGTGAATTCAGCACTAGTGAGGTTTTTAACCCTTTATATAAGACAAAACAAGTTAACTGGAAGAAGACTCAGACCAGCCTATCCCATGACTCTTTTCTAACACTGTAGTGGTTGTGTGTTAGACAAAGGATATGGATCGCGCCCACTGTGTACAGTTCAAATTTGTTAAAGCTACATTCTTTCCATCATGGCAGGTTCTAATTCTAACACTGAGGCAATGCCTGTAAGATTAATATTGCAGTTCTCCCTATTCTCTACAAATGTCTTCATGGTATCTGTTTCTCAGGTCTACTTTCAGAAAGGAAAAGTGCTGCAAGACTCTGGCTTTGTAGGTGATGCCTTACAACTGTTTCTACAGTGCTTAGCCCTTGATGAGGACTTTCTTCCAGCCAAGCTAGAAGTAGAAAAGGTAATTTTATTTATGATACTGGATTCCCATGTCTGACTTGATTCCTTTATGAAACTCCCATTATGATAGACTTTGAGTGTCTAAAATGTTCATTACATACAGAGAACGTTCAGGTGGCAGATTCCTTTTAAGATATTTCTTAAATCATACTACGTCAAAGAGTTAGTCCTAATGTACACGTTTTACATACATGTTGAAAAGTACATGTGTGTTTGAAGTTACTAAATGAATGTGTAGAAAACTGGAAAGCAGGCAACAAGTGAAATTTTCCTAGTTGAAACCCTCTGTGCCCAGAGCACAACAGTTTTTTTCTGTGATAGTAAAAAAATTTACATTGAAAAGCTACATAATACTGAATTGATAATGTTTAACTCTGACTTGCAGTAGAAAAGATTTCTAGATAAATTTCTTTTTTAGCAACGTATGTATGTAGGTTTCTGTTTGTTCTCAACTCTGCCTTCACAGTAACTGCTCAAAAATAAAGATCTGTTCATGAGATTAACTTCATGTAGATTACTTTCTTAATTTTTGATCTGTAAATTGATAACAAAGGTATGTCTGGATTCTTTTTTGTTGTTACTAACATTGAGCTGTTTTTTCTAGATATTGTGTGATGTTTTGTCACCAGAGAAGTTAGGTGAGAGTCTGAAGGAATCTGCTTGGAATTCACCCCATATTAGAAATAAACCTTTTATACTTGGTTCTGAGGTGACTGCATCTTACTCCAACTTACAGCTTTGTCCTCTGCAGGTAATAAAAACTCTACAGTAACTTCTGTCTTTGACTGATGTGTATACATCAGATGTACTCATACCCTGATTTGTCACACTTCCCAGTGTAAACACTGATTTTATGTAATTGGCTAAATTGGAGGAAAAGAAGTGTGGTTTGGGAGTAATTTATTTTCATTTGTAGTGTTAAAACTCCTCATTTTAGTTCACAAGAATGAGTAATAAATACAGTATTAGAAGGTACTGAAGTTTCATATTAGGGACTTCAGAATAAAGATAAATACAATTTTTCCTTTTTTTTTAAGCAGATGAAATACAATTTTTGTTTTGTTTGAAGCAGGTGAAGATTTTTGAATTGTTAATGCTAAGCAAATTTGAGTACTGTCTTGATTTAGAAATTTTTCTAGTTAACTAATGGGTACCCACTAACTGTGGATATCAGTTTGGCTTATGTATCTTTACACAGTCATGTCTCACATTCTCAGATTTGTGTTACCCTTAGAATACAGTTCGGTTCATCTTACTGTTACAGAGTTTAGGATCAGATGTACTGGAGCCTGTGAGTGGAGGCTTAAATCGTGCACAGTCTGCCCATGCTCTTAACTCAACAAAAGACCTTGCCAAGGAAGATGGCTTAAAGAGAGTGTCTTCTGAACCCCTTCTCTCTGGCCAAGGAAAAGGTGCTTTGTTAAAAAGAAAGCTTTCCTTTTCAGAACAGGATACAGTTGTATGTGAAGATGGAAGAAACAAACACAAAAAGCAAGGAGGTAAACAGTCACTTACTGTGAAATTTAAAGTATTTACTGCCTTGTGCCTTTGTTTGAAGAAGTATCTTGTCCTGCTTTTCCTCAGAAAGTACAAAAAGGGACCTGACACTGGCTTTTGGAACAGTCCCAGGGGATTTGATTGATGTATCAGATTTTGAGTGCTCTCTATGTATGCGGTAAGATTTTTGTCCTTGATTCAATATTTGTTACAGATGCTTGGCTGCATATCTGTTACATGTATAAACTGAGGTACTTGTAAGTTGTTATGAGTTCTGATATCAGTCAATACTTTGCAGCTTTTCACTATCCCTGCACTTAAATGTGTATTTAAATGTCACTTGCTACAATGCTGTATACTGTAGGACTATTTTAATCAAGTTGCCTTTTTAGGTAACCATCAAAGGACAGGATCTTTTGTGATTAAATATTTGGGGTTCTTCAGTCAATGAAACGTATTTTGGGAAGGTTAATGCTTAGATGCACAGCCTGTGAACTTTGTATTTGTGTGGGGAGACATAGATGCTTCAGAATGTTAGTCTACTTAAATGTAGCTGATGTTGTATTTGAAAACTCTTACTGAGTAATCTTGATTTTCAGAATAAATACTGTAAAACATATGGTGTATACTAAACTATTCATAGTTATGTTATTAGTATGTAATATTGCTGTTAAAACAATCCACTTTCTCAAAGAATCACCTAATTTTGTGCGTTCTGAATCTCTATGTAGAGAGACCAAAATCTTTGTATATTGGGGTAAATGTTTAGTTACCTGGAGTTTTGGAATGTGTCCAGCTTCATAAGAAAACAAAGCAGTGAATGTTGCAGTAAATGGAAACGAACTGCAGTATGGAGGAAAAAGTAGAATAAGCAGACTTGGGACTAATTATTTACTTTGTTATAGTATAACTAGTCTTAAAAATTCAAGAGATTAATCACTGACATTTTTAGGAAAACACACTGGCCATGACATCTAACTTCCAATAATTTTGTTTCAGGCTGTTCTTTGAGCCAGTAACAACCCCTTGTGGACATACTTTTTGCAAAGGTTGTTTGGAACGGTGTTTAGATCATGCTCCACAGTGTCCACTCTGTAAGGAGAGCTTGAAAGAGGTATTGTTTCTCAGCAAAGCTCACAAATACAAATACTGTATCATTTTAAAGGCTGTTTCACTTGAACCCAACAATTTGGATTTGCTTGGGCTATGGATTGATTACTGCTAGAATGGAAAACGATCTCAGGGTCTTAGAGGTTTTATGTTTCTGTGACCGTTTACTTCAGTGGTGTAATTCAATCCTGCATATTTGTAAACTTTGGTAACTATTCAGTTAAACCTCTCTGTGATTTCTGTACACTTTTCTTATTGGTATGGCTGGTTATCCTGGGAAATCAGTTGTCTCTCTGGTAAGCATAGAAATACAAACTGAGTTAGACATTCAAATTGTCAGACACAGAACTTACACAGAGAATCTAATTTTCAAATATTAGAGTATCATTAGGTTGTAATTAATGAAACAAAATCTTCAGAGCTGTAAGTTGTCATGAGTTTTGTGACATTTCATAGATCATATTTTTATAAAAAGCTGCATTTTCTCAAGCCTTTTATTAAGATACATGAAAAGAATTTTTTTTAATTGTTCACAGTACCTTGCAAGCAGAAAATACAGTATCACAGAACTGCTGGAGGAATTAATAGTGAAATATTTGTCTGATGAATTATTTGAGAGAAAAAGAATTCATGCTGAAGAAACTGCAGAACACTCCAAGTAAGCTTTCTGTCTTGAAAAACTTGAGAAATTAGTATGGAAATCTTTTTAGAAATGTTTTATTATTTTTAGAGTCGTTAATCACGGTATATTATGGATGCAGGAAGGAGTATGAAGCTTGTCCAGGTCCCTCTGGATATCATCCTATCCTTCAGTTGCGTCAACCACACCACTGAGCCTGGGGTTGTCAGCAAATTTGCTGAGGGTGCAGTCAGTCCCTTTGTCTGTGTCATTGATGAAGGCGTTAAATAGTGNTCTTTACAGAATTCCAGATGAAATGACATCTGTAGCCCTTCCCTTGTCACTCCATCATAGAAGGTCACTAGGTTGATCAGGCCAGGTTGGATGAGGCTCTGAGTAACCTGATCTAGTGGAAGGTGTCCTTGCCCACGGCAGACGGGTTGGAACTAGATGATCTTTAAGGTCCCTTCCAATGTAGGCTGTTCTGTGGTTCTGTGAAACGTTTCCCCTTCCGTTCCTCTTTCTGCATGCACTGTCAGGGAGCTTTGGTTTTAGCTTTGCTGCTGTTAATGAAATGGTGTTCAATTGACTGCAGAGTCTCAGAGACTTGAATTTCTTGCAAAGCAATTCATAAAAGACATTAATCATATACAGATAGAGGTGCTAAAAAAAAAGTTGGGATTTTTTGTAAACGTGTTGTTTATCTCACAGAGAGCTCTTCAAATATGTAGAACATCATGTATTGTAGATATGAATGTTGGAAAACTATTTAAAACTATAGGTCATGCAACTTATTTAACAGAATCCATCCAGTAGACTTACGTTTTATAGCCTGAAAGGCATTAAAATTAAATACTTAGTAATGTTTTAATGATAACTTGATTGTATCTACTATCAACTATACGTACTGGATAAAATAGGATGAGAAAAATACTTTGTTTCTCAGTTATGCCTGCTGAGGCATATTGCAAGGTGCAAATTACACACTGGGTGGCATCTTGTGATCCTTGTGATCAAGGAGTCCATCCTTGAAAATAATCTAAATGGTAACCTAGGTACTATGTACTTACTACTACATCTTTTTACTTACAGGAAGACTGTGTCTCTGAGGGCTTAATTCCTTTTATAGCTGAAACTAAAGCAAAAATGAAAAACCAGCTGATACCCTCATCCCCAAAGCAGAGCCCTTCATTCACTGACTAGGTACTCAGTGCCTAGATAACAGTGAGTCTTACTGTCCAGTATGTATGGAAATCAGTACATAGGTATTCAGCCACTGTTACCAGTATGTGGTTTATCAGTCATGAAAGTTTCTACAACATATTTTGACTTCAAAAAGAGTGCTTTATGACCTCAAAGCAGACATACTGAAAAAAAAATGTATTGTCTCAGCATAGCTCAATGTTTAGATTTTGAAGGCATGTATTTTTTTATGTTCTCTTGAAGCTTGACCAAGAATGTTCCAATGTTTGTTTGCACTATGGCATATCCTACTGTGCCTTGCCCTCTACATGTATTTGAGCCAAGATACCGACTCATGATTCGCAGGAGTATGGAAACTGGAACTAAACAGTTTGGGATGTGCATAAGTGATTCTCAAAATGGGTAGGTTTACATCCTAATTCTAAGCTTCCATCTCTTTTGTCATTTTTAATTACAAGAAGCGTCTTTTCAGAAGTGTATAATTGCATCACTGACAAGGTCTCTTTTTAGTTTTGCAGATTATGGTTGCATGCTGCAAATTAGGAACGTTCATTTTCTACCTGATGGACGGTCTGTTGTTGATACAATTGGTGGAAAGAGATTTAGAGTTTTACGGAGAGGGATGAAAGATGGTTATTGCACTGCAGACATTGAATATTTGGAAGATGTTAAGGTATCCAGAATGCTGTCTAAATGCTTACTAGTATTAATATATGAAGATGTTTACTGGATTTATGCTTGAAAGCTCTCTTTCAAATTTTTAGGTCCCTAGAAACGAGCTTAATTTTTTTATTACTATAAAACAAATAAAAAAATCATAGTTTTTGTTTCAACATAATATTTTTTGTTTCAACAA
>WAAE01003440.1:0-13086 GCA_013400495.1 Nicator chloris | reverse complement strand
TATATAGCTTGTTTACAGGCACTGGGAGTCTTCTATTACAAAATTACTAGTTATGATCATTAAATAATGTCTTCATCCTTTAGCAGGCAAACATTGCCTTTTTCATAATTAATAATTATTAAATAATGATAATGAATAATAATAATACTTGTCCATTGTGTTTAACCATTTATTGCCCACTATCCACACTTACAGTGACTATGAAATATTCATTAAATGTTATTTTCATTGCCTCTGGCCTTTTTGTCAACACTCTGCTTGAGAGTCACAAGCAGGGAAGATAACTATTAGCTTTCTTGTTTCTTTGAGAGAAGGTGATGTTAGCTCTGTGTTCGCAGATTTTAATGTTTTCACACAAAGAAGTATAGAAAAGTAATTTACCTTTGGAAGTAGAGTTGTTGTCTTTATTTACAATTACTTTCACTAATTATACCTAGAAATGGCTGTAAATGCTGGTGGTATGGCAATAAATGCTAGCTTTGCACATGTTTGGTCTGGTTTTTGTTGAGTTTCGATAGTATCAGTTTTATATGATCTTGAGGGATATGAATAAGTCTAGCATTAAAGATATTTGCTCTTGAAAATCAGTAATATGTAAGATAAGAGACCTGTTCCATACAAATCATATAGATACCTTAGTTTGTGTGAGTTTTCAGCTTGGTGTGGTGATGACTTTGCCTTACAAACATGTTCTTTCTTGTGGTTGAAAATAACAGCACAAATTTATGCAATGCTTACGGAAAAATAGAACTTATGCAGTATCTTCTGATGCAAGAGTGCCTGCCTGGGCTTTTTGTGTTTTCATTTTCTTAAATCCTCGGGGAGAATAGAGAAATGTGCTGTTTGATTGTGGATGAGCTGTGAATGTAATGCAAGGACAGAGCAGATGCTCCTGGAGCTTCTGGATTTTACTGTCTCAGGTTACTGAAAGTCTGAAATGTATTTCCACTGAAGAGAGAAACAGTGAGGTGGGATTTGATATATAAAACAATATGGGGAGCAGAGGGGCAGGAAATAATGTCATTAGGCAGAGAGGTAAAACAGTAGAAAAGAGCAGTTAAAACCAGTGAGTGGGCCTTTGGTTTGCACAGTGATCCATGATGCTTCTTCACTTGGGTAAGTACATCACCATAGCTGATATAGTATTGGTTATTTTTACATGTCCTTACTGCATACAGAGCAGTTGATGTCCTTTTCAATATATTTATGAGGATTCTAGGACTGAATGTAGTTACTCTTTAAAACGAGAAAACTCAAATTTTTAAATAATATAAATAAAAGCATTTCTTTCAGAAGATGCCACATTGCCGTGCCACAACAAGCAAGTTGGGACAACTTCACAGTGCTTGTCACAGGCTCTCATGCTCACTATAATGCAACTTACTATGTGGTAAATACTAATGCAATATTCAGTAGTACTTTTGTGACCGAATGTTGTGTACTTTCAAAGTAACAAATCTTTTCTCATGGTGTTACAGAGGCATTGCTGCTGATCAGTCTGTTGCATTTCTTGAGTTCCAGTCCTTTGCTGCTGTACATAGTCTTTCTTAGGTTTCTGCATAGCAAAAATGAAAATCTGACAATGAGAGAAAAAATTAATTTGAAATCTAGATATTTCACTGAATTTGTGTTTTCCTTTGGTTCAGGGTATAAGGTCTGTTGTCTCAGATTCTGAGAAGTTTATGACCCTGCAGTAAAGAAAATACTACTACATACTGATTTGTGTTTCAAAGTTAGCTAGTTAGGACAGAACTTATATTATGAAGTTACCTGCTTACATTCATTCTTAAGAGCTAAAATTGAGAAATATGAACTGTTACCTGAATAAAAGAATGACTGGTAAACTCATTTAAAAATTTGCTAGACATTGCTATTGATTTTTTTTTTTTGGCTGTACTGACTACAATAATTAGTCTCCTTCCATTTTTGTTGTACAAAAGAAAAATATATTAGTGGGTTTTTTGCAAGAAGGAAATTGTCTTAAATTTATTGAACGTTGATTACATTACATCAGCTTTATCACACTGGCTTGTCTCTTTGATGTTGTGTGTTTGTCGACTGTATGAAACTTGTTTTTTTTATAGGGCAGCAGCAGATGTGGAGAAACTTTAAATATGAATGTTTTGTCAGTACAGGTCTCCAAGTTAGCTGATGTCATGATCAAACATGGCGTGAAGAAAGGAGATCGTGTGGTCATCTACATGCCCATGATTCCACAGACAGTGTACTGTATGCTGGCTTGTGCAAGAATAGGAGCCATCCATAGCCTGATTTTTGGTGGATTTGCATCTAAAGAACTTTCGGTTCGCATTGATCATGCAAAGGTAATAACCTGTTCGGAGCAACAAACACCATTGCATTAGTTACTCCTATCAGTCAATGTCAAAAACCTGTTGTTTGGATTTTTTTCCCAGACAGGATAACACTTCTCTTTGTGTGGCACACAATCTCAATTTGTTTATAATACCTATTGTTGCAATATGAACAAAGTACTGTGTCTGTGCTGAGGTTGATACTCGTATAGCAGACACCAAGTGAGCAATTTTGACCCCTTCTACAAAAGCAGGTGCTTAACACACTGTTGTCTTTATAGAGTATACTTTCTTCTCATGTTTGTCCATCTTTTTCTACAAAGCATCTTCTTAATACTGGCTGTTGGTTCAGCATTTTCATCAAGTGTGTAAGGGAAATTCTGCCAACCCCAAGCGATTTCATTGGCTTATCTGATCTTTAGACATATTAGGTAGTACACTTTTTCAGCTATACTGTGGTATTTAGGAATGGTATTCCCCAATTTATTGTTCTCATTGAAACACTCCAAACCATATGTTGCTTGCTGGCTCTCCCTTCTCCCTCCTCCTCCCTGTGGTGGGATGGAGAGAAGAATTGGAGGCCTAAAAGGTAAGAATCAGGTTGAGGTAAGAACAACATGCTAGAAACAGCAATGAAATAAATGAACAGTAACAGCAACAACATTTATATGAGCGTGTACAAGAGAGGCGAATGATCCACACCCTGCAGAACCCACACTACCCCACCACACCCTCCGGAGAGGACCCATCCCCCTTCCCACCTTGTGTATGGCTGGAGGTGGTATAGAGTGGCCTCTGGGTCTTGGCCATGCCCCTCCTGGCTCTGACAAAAGTTAACCCTGTCCTGTCTGGAACTAGAACAAGCTGTAATTCTGCTTCATTTAATTTCTACACAAAGCAGGACAGCTATGGAAACCATTGCCCTAAATAAGTGACTGTGCAGATTACATAATTAATAGAGGTGAATGCTTTAAAGGCTTCTGTGTTCAGCATAAGTTGAGCTTGTTTATAAAGCATTATGATGTCTGTGTTACTGAAGTGAAAATAGTATTTGACTATTCTTAGTACCTTATATAGGCATATTAGTAGCTTATGTATGCATTAGTTTCAAACCAGGTAACAGTGGAATGGCCTATTCTTGTTTTCTACTAGTGAACAAAGTAAAGCCTTTGTCACCTTGATCAGTCACCTGGAGCATTCAGATTCTCTGTGGTAGCTGTCTTATCGTTGAATCATGTTGCTTAGGCATATAAACCAAAACAGGATTCTATGTAGGGTTCAAGTCTCCAGAATTTGTGGAACTTTCACTTAGATTTCTGTGTGCAGAAGTGCTTTTCAGATGACTGAAGTTTCAGTTTATTAAATATCTATAAATAGAGAGCTGAATGTATTTCCCCACCTCTACTTGATGCTTTAACAAAGATGTTAATAAAATGGCCAAAATGGTTTGTTGGAATGATGAAAAAAGGCTAACAACAGTTCTCTAGTTTTCCCTTTCTTCCCACTTCCTCATTTTTTAGATGAGCTATAATTAGGTAAAAATAATGTAGAAGAAAAAATTATAAGCTTTAAAAATGGAGCTTGCTACAATACAAATCATCTAGCATGTTTACTTTTAGAGTATTTTACAATTATTAACTAATTAATCCAAATGGTTTTTCCTCAGGCAAAAAAGGGAGAGAGCACAATAATCATAATCCTTGCTTCATGCATTAAAATGAAAAGAGAGGAAGTTTAAGTTTTCTACCCAAGGTCACATAGCACCTCTTTTGAAGGGTTAGCTATATAATTATTAGCTGCAAACTGTGGACTAAGTCCTAATTTACCTTGCCTTTTGGTTTCTTTAAAAGGCAGTGTTATGGATGATTTTTGGTCTGTCTGATGTGTAATGAAAACTGAGTAAGGAGAGGCACATCCTCAATCTAAATTTCAAAACATGCCCCAATTTTCAGCGTGGTAAAGCTTTCATGATAAGTGAATTGCACAGTCCTGGGGCTACCTGTAAGTACCTGTAGATAGACAGTAAAAATGCTGAATAAATAAAGCAGTTGTGCAATAATGTAACCTTTTTATTAGGCTTTTATGTGACTTGGTTTAGATGCTGCAGTACAGGACCTGATGTTGGTGAAATTAGTTTGAAAGCGTTAAAGATGTGCAGTGGAAAGCTGGCCCTAAGATGCTCTTGTGGAAGAAAGATCAAACTTCATATTCTGTTGGAAAGGCTGAGTGAAAGAAATAACAAGCACTTTCTAGTGACTATGGGAAGGTACACTTGGCCAGCTTACCTTAATTTATCTTGAATTTTAAATAGGTCTGGGAATGCTGCAAAGTCCTGCTGTTGGTAATTTCTACTTGTGTCAGGTGTTGGCAGTTACAGACATGCTGCAGTGAATTGTGATGAAATGATACAGAGCATGAGAACAGGATTTTTTTTGTCATCTTTCCTTTCACTTGAGTGTGGGAATATATAATTTGTAATATCAAAACAATAGGTAGGTTCATACAATCATAGAACAGTTGGAAGGGACCTTTAAAGGTCATCTAGTCCAACTTCCCTGCAATGATCAGGGCACCTTCAGTTAGATCAGGTTGCTCAGAGCCCTGTCAAATGTGACTTTCAATGTTCCCAGGGGAGGAGCATGTATCATCTCTCTCATGAGCAACCTGTGCCAGCATTTCACCACCCTCATTGCAAAAATTTTCTTCCTTATATCTGGTTTTAATAGACCCTCTTATAGTTTAATACCATTACCCCTTTGTCCTATTGCAGCAGGCATTGCTCATGTCCAGCTTTTCATCCACCAGTATCGCCAAGTCCTTCTTGGCAGGGCCACTCTCAATCCCTTCATTCCCCGGAGTGCACTGGTTTTTGGGGGCTTGGCCTGGCACAGGTGCAGGACCTTGCACTTGGCCCTGTTGAAACTCATTATGTTGTCATGGGCCTCCTCCTTGAGCTTGTCCACATCCTTCTGGATGGCATCCCCTCCTTCAGGAGAGTCAGCTGTGTCACCTGGGGAATTTTAGAGTATAGAAGAATTTGTAGGAGGAGTCTTTACAACAGAATAAAAGTGTTGGTCTTGTACCAACATATTGGTATCATTGGGCCTTGCTTTATCTCGTTTCTGCTTCCTAATGTTGTTGCTTTTTCTATAGCTCACTATCTCTGTCATTACTTCTCCAGCAGACCCTTGAGCTCTCCCNCTTCTTGGCAGGGCCACTCTCAATCCCTTCATTCCCCGGAGTGCACTGGTTTTTGGGGGCTTGGCCTGGCACAGGTGCAGGACCTTGCACTTGGCCCTGTTGAAACTCATTATGTTGTCATGGGCCTCCTCCTTGAGCTTGTCCACGTCCTCCTGGATGGCATCCCCTCCTTCAGGAGCGTCAGCTGTGTCACCTGGGGAATTTTAGAGTATAGAAGAATTTGTAGGAGGAGTCTTTTTGCTTTTTCTATAGCTCACTATCTCTGTCATTACTTCTCCAGCAGACCCTTGAGCTCTCCCTGGTTTTTCTTCAAACTTGTTATGTTTCTATCTAATCTTAACATACAGAACTACAGGGAGCCAGAGAAGGGGTGGGAAATGGATGTGTGAAAGCAATATGGGAGCAGAGGTGCAGGGGAAATAATGTCATTAGGCAGAGAAGAAAAGAGTAGTTAAAACCAGCAGTGAGCCTTTGATTTGCCCAGTGATCCATGCTGCTTCTTCACTTTGCTGGTACATCACCTTAGCTAATTTAGTATTGGTTATTTTTAGATGTCCTTACTACATACAAAGCAGTTGATGAGCACAGGTGGCATCATTTACAAATTACTATAAAGCTAGTGATAACAAGAGTCTTTAATCTTAACACTTGAATAGAATGGTGTATCTTGTATTTATTGCAGTCTAACTTCAGGGTGGCCTCCCAGTGAATTTTCAGCTTAACGCTATTGTAGTGTATCATCTTCTATTAAATCAATGCATTCCAAAAAGGAAAATCAATGAATGCTGAAAGTTTAAAGCTCATCCAAAATCTTGTTTTTTGAACACACACTAATAAGAGATCTTTCCTGAATGACAGATTTGGACAGGAAACATTTTATTATTGCACAAGAAAACAATTTAATCTGTACTTTCTCTGCTGAATTTAATTTAGCCTTATCTGTGACATGGATGTGTATGCCTACTTAATGAGATTTATGCTAATGCATACAATTAGTAAACCAGCTTGATCAAACTGAGCGCCACATGATAAAAAAATTCTAAAACTTCTGAACAGTGGAGATTGAAGACTCATTCTTTTCCAAGTAAAATATGTTCTAACACATAGTTTCTTTGGTGCTACCTTTTCTCCCCTGAAAAACAAAAAATAAAAATACCGATTTTCGGACCTAAGTGAAAATAGCTTCTATGAAGATTTCTTCACTTAGGAAGTCTTACATAAAAGCTGTGGTTAATTTATTGGCATAGATATGATATTCACATTTGGAAATAGATATTCGTCTAAAAAGTCCCAGAACTATACAAATCTGATTTTTAGTAATTTTGCACCCTCAATCCTTCAACCATCTCTTGAAAAACTCTAGCCTTACTTCCCTCATGTGCCTTATGACTTTAGCTTATTCTCTTCCTGTATTTCTAGTTTCCTGCCATCTCTTGTTTGCCTTCTTTTCCCTCTTTCTTGTTTTCTGTCCTGTGACTTACTGCAGGCTGTGGAAAAGCCAGCAAAGTTCTTCAGCTAGTATTGAAAAATGAAATTGGAAGCATTAGGTAGAAGGCAAAACAGTACAGCTAACTGTTGTCATCACTGCACCACTTTTCCTTAGTGGAGGAGCTAAGATGGACAGAGGTCTCTTTCTGTGTTTATTAATATTTGTGCAACTAATAAGAAGTTAATACTGTTGATTTCTTACTCAAATGTGTTTGAAAATAGTGAAGTCTCAGAAGGTATTAATATTTTTCCAAACAAAAGGCAGATGCATGGACAGCAAGATTACACAAGCATTTACTCTAGAAAAGATAAAAAACTGGTCGAAACCCCTGTGTCTAATTATGTAAAGATAAATAGTATACATTGAATTTAGTGGAAAATGTTATTAGGTTACATATCTAGAATATGTTGCAAATGTACATGTTAACTATCTTATTTTTTTAGCCCAAACTTATTGTAACAGCAAGTTTTGGAGTAGAACCAAAAAGGAAAGTGGAATACATACCTCTCCTAGAAGCAGCACTGGCAAGGGTACAGAGCAAACCTGGTAAAGTTCTCGTTTACCAGCGACCTAATTTGGTGGGTATACAGTTGTAATGCCTTTATGTTAACTTTCACATGTTTGTGTAGTGCATGTGCCTTTACTTTTTTGCAAGAAATATTTTACTGTATCTGTTGCAATTTGTTTTTTAATTTTAAGGGCGAGCATTATAGTCATAAGATTTAAATACTAAATAGAACTAATGCAGTAGAGAGATTACAGAAAATTAAATAGTACTGTATAAAAAATTTGAATAGCACGTGTTTTTTGAATGAATTCCATTTATTCCATGTGGTTTTCTTTTGACAATTTCCTTATTTTTCAATTGGCAGGGCCATGTTCCTCTTACCAAAGGTCGTGATCTTGACTGGGAAGAAGAGCTTGCAAAAGGACAGTGCTCAAAGTGTGTCTCTGTTCCCTCAGACCATCCACTTTATATTCTTTATACATCTGGAACAACAGGTTTGCCCAAGGTAAAGGACTATCAGTAGTCTTAGTGTCTGTGACCAACTATTTGCAGTTCCCCTTGAAAAAATATTTAATTGAAAAGGTTGAAAATATTTGCCAGAGCACAGTGCTGTAAATGATAAGCATTGCTACAAATGGTTTAATCTCATTTATTCACATTTCACTATTTTAAAGGCAGTGTCTGGGAATAAATTATGTTTTTTAATTTAAATAGTAGCAATATAAAGATAAGATGCATACTTCACTGTGTTGTCTCTGCAGTGAAAAATATAAATACCTTGAGTCAATCACCCTTACAAGAGAGAGATTTTCAACTAGCAGTAAGCTACAATAAGTAACTCTCAGTGAATAAAATAACTTTTATTTATTTAAGTAACTTAATTTAAATGGTCGTGTAGGTAAAACTACTTGGTTATGACCTTCCTAAAAAACTTTTTTGTTGCTCTCAGAGCAAAGGCTAAGTTAGAAGCTGAGTCGAACAAAGGCAATCTGCTGTCTGAAATTGGTGAGGTGTTTGTAAACTGTTCTCTGCCTTAGCAATCTCCATTTTAATGAGTTAATGTATCTCTGCAGTCCCTCATTTCTTGGATAAGGCCTGAAAGTGCCTATTTCATTCTATTAAGTACATCAAGAGAATGTACCATGCTTAGCACAGACAGACAGCTGCATTGTAATATCTGTGCAGTGCATATTTGTTTGGTCCAGTGGGTTTCATCTGAATTTTAGTTTGGGATACCAGGACATAGTTTACTTAATTCTTTCTTCTAGGAATAATTTGCTAGAAGATGATGAAATATATATTTGCCATAGTAATATTGCAAAATATGTCCAAAAGTTTCCTGTTAATGATGTTTCAGAGCTGGTTTTGGTTTACCAAGGTGCATGATGCTTTTGATAATCTCTCATTCTAATTTTCAAATCCTTCTTTTAGCTGAAGACTTGGGTGGTATTAATTTAGCATTCAGATGTGTGCTTCAGGCTAGATAGTAAACTTTCAAGAATATACATTGGTTTAAGCCAATTTTCTGACATCTTTAAAAAGAGTCAGGGCAGAAAGGGACATTTCAGGGAGTAATTTTTTTAGGGATCATCTACTTGGCAGGTGCAAAGATGATACAGGTAGAGTAGGCAATGAGTTTAAAATGTGCCTAGCATTTAGATGATCCAGCTTAAGTGAAGTAAATACTTAATCTCTTATTTTTTATCAGCATATATTGACTGAGTATTTGTATACCCAGCTTTTATGAGAGCATTTTACCTTTGTTACTTATCTTCTGAATGTTTGTTTTATTGTATGTTTGGGTTTTGTTTTCCAAAATTTATACAATACAGTAACACTTTAGTGGAAATGTTAGTATGTTCTTGTTGGAATAGATCCTTTTCTTGAGTGAGAAGTACTTACATTATTGGAGTTGGACAACTTTAATTCCATTGCTGCTAAAACCTTAGTGCTTAATTGAAGACAGCAATATGATTGTGTCCTTCAAATCTTAATCTTAAATACTTAAATACTCTGATTTTCTCATGTAGGGTGTTGTGAGACCAACTGGTGGCTATGCAGTTATGCTAAACTGGACCATGTCAGCTGTATATGGCCTCAAACCTGGTGAGGTAATTCTATTTAAATGTCATGTAAACATTTTTGAATGCTTCTTCTAACTCCTAACTATAATTCTGTTTATATTTCATTTTAGGTATGGTGGGCAGCTTCTGATTTAGGCTGGGTTGTTGGTCATTCCTACATTTGCTATGGACCTCTCCTTCATGGTAATACTACAGTTTTGTATGAGCTATGATGCAGTCTAAAAAACCCCCCTTGGAAATGGCAGCATCTCCTCCAACTGATGGTGCAGATGATCCTGTTTATTCCTGTCTATTCTTCATGCCACAGATATTTAAATTGTGTGTGTCTCTTCAGTGTTTATACTCTCCCACCTATTACAGTAATTTTTAAGGAAAACTTACTTTACTGTCCTTCAAGCTTGTCTACATTTGTGTGAAGGGTGATGGTTAGCAGTGTAAGGAACTCTGAAACAGCAGAACTAGAAATGGCAGATGGTGGAGTGTACCTGTGTTATTGATGAGACTACCTTTATTTTGGAATTAGGAGAGAGTGTTGTGTTTTGCATGTCTTGTGATGAAAAATACTTACTGGGTCTTAGTTGGATGCAGTTGAGAGCTGTATGGCTGGAATCAGAACTTCTAAGGAGACTTATCTCTTCTTTCCTCTCTACCACTCAAGGAAACTGAACCCAAGACTCAGATGACACTTAGGGCTTAGTCCTCTCCTTCAGGGGATGAAACCTGGCATGGAGAAGTGATTAGTCCAGTTAGAGTGGCCTGTGGCATCGTTACTTTGCTGCTCAAAAAAGTAAACATGCTGCCTTACATTGTTATTTTTTCAGAATTTATTGATGATTTTTCTGAACAAGAAAGAGCAAAAACTTCACCCAGTAGCAGAAATGCACATTTGTAGACTCAAATATTGTATTAGCTTGAGTATTAAATTACTATAGTCTAATTAATGTTTAAGTGCCTGATGGATGTTAATTAGATTCTTCATTCTAAGGGGATTAACTCAGCACCACCACAATCGTTAAGCAGAAGAGGAAAGCAGTGTAAGTAAATTGGCAAGTGCTTGCAAATAATAAAAAGACTTTGGTAGTTTTATAGTGGCTGTTTTTGAGCACTGATGATGTGCTAGGCCATATTAAAATGGTTGCATGAGTTGTCAGAAGAGCATCACTGCAATGAAGAGGTTTTCATTCTAGCAGGTGTAGAGTAAGCCAAGAAGGAATAGGAAGTGAAGTAAGGAGTCCTTCAGCATTTTCTGTTGCATAGTTGTCTTACAGTGAAGTTTTCTCTCTCTGTGAAGGCATGGGGATTAACTTGGTTATTGTCATCGTAAAGGTACCTCTCAGTTTAAACTGTTGTAAAACAAAAGGAGTAAAAATAACAGTTTTTTTAACTGTGAACATAAAAATTAGAGTTAATATCAGGTTGACCTACATATCTGCTTTGTAATTTTTTGTTCTTGCTCAGATCATTATTGAACGGAAGTAGTACATTTCCCATTTTTCTTCTCCAAGATGCCACTAATCAAGGCTTCAGGCCCTGTTCATGACACAAGCATCATCTTTTTGAGGGTTAATAATGGGAAGAAAAGGAAGGTGTCTGTACACACAGGAATAAAAGTAATATTTACAAAGAGAATAGTGCATAATTTTTCCTCTGCTCAGAAGACTGTATTAATAGTAAATATTTAGATATTTTTAGTCAAATCTCCTAAATGGTTGCCTAATTATATATTTGGGGTTAGGGAGTTATCAGTATGCTGTTTACCCATGAGGGAAGAACATCACATTCCTTTTGCTTATGGACAACCACTCCTGAATGTAAACTGTGCTGACTTCATACCCTCACTACTTCAAGTGTTTTGTTTATTTTTAAACGACTTAGGTGACAACTTGTCATTTTAACAATTACTATGGAAACTATGCTTTTAGTTTTCACTTGCTGTTACACCATTGTCAGGAATACGAAAACGATGATGAATTCTTTTGAATACAAAAGCAAGCGTATTTTTTGTTTTGGTTTGTTTGTTTTAAATAATTTGTCCTGTGTTGTTTTTCTCCAAAATATGACAAACTTCAGCAACAAATAAGCTACTTGAAGTCTCATAGCCCACTCCGGGTTGCTCTTGCTAATAGGTTTCAAGCTGTAAGCAACAGGGCAGTATAAGAGAAAGTCTGGTTACTACTTGTGGTGCCGTGATGTCAGCAAAAAGGCAGCATTGTAGTTCCAGTGTTTGGGACTTTGAACTGGAGCTAGGGCAAGGAAGAGGATACGCACACTTGTCGAGAACCAGGCATTAAGGCCTTCACTTGAGTGGTCTGGATCAGAGAAGGAGCTACTGTCCCACACAGAGCTGTAGCAAGGCATCTGTGTGCCTGGAGTCTCTCACAAGGCTCTCTGGAGTCCTGTAGTTGCAGCAGATTTGCAGGATACATAAGAGCAACAGGTTTGAAATTACTCTTCTTTGGCACAGTTCTTGGAGACATCCAGCTTTTCCTGCTGTTTTTGTAAGCCAGTATCATCAGCTTACAAAGCAAACACTGTCTCTGAGGTCTGGCAGGGATCACTTTGCCATCACCCATACTGATTGCAAAGCAAATTCAGTAGGATATGTCAAGTCTAGTGGAGCTTTGGCAGCAGCGTCACCATCAGATGGATGAATGCATCTGTGAGCATATTCTTTCAAATCCTGATACACATCAGGATTTTGTGTGTGCTTTGGCATCAGCAGGTTTTACTGGCAATGAGTTTCATGCACAACATTTTCTATACAGAGAGAATTTCCTCATAATTTTGGATTTAGTGGTAACTGAAGGACTTGTTGTTGTTAGCAGTCAGACAGAAAGGGAATTGATGCACTCTTACTCTTGCATTGTGGACATTTTATTACAGCTCTTCTTCTGTCTCTTTCCTCAAGTAATCTATCCTGGTGGCTTCTCACTTTCTCCATACAAGAACTTTCCTATCCCCTTGATAATTCTTGGTATCTGTGAATCTTTTTTGATAATCATGTATGAAATCATAAATAGTCAGCACATTTGGCCTGAGGATGTCTGCTCAGCTGTTTGACATCTCATAAATTGCGTGCTAAATCTAAGTGCTTCCAGAAGAATGTTCCTCTCTGTTTGTCCCAGAGTTTGTTGGTAGCTCTTTTCTGTGGGAATCTACCTAGCTGATACAAGAATTGTCTGTTCTTCCTTTTCTCTTTTAAATTAGGTGAGACAGATTACTCTCTGTCTAACTGCCCTGTTGCCATTTACTGTGCTCCCATTTCCTGTCAACCATAGATACCATTGCCAGTAACTTTTAAAGATCAATTTTCATCTCTAGTATTGATGTGAATACTGAATAGCAACAGGTCTTGAACTGATCCCTGCAGAAATCCAGTGGGAGTATCCCTTTGCTCAGTCCCCAATTGACTCAGCAGTCTGTCAACATATTCTGAATTCAGTTACCCAGTTACTGTTTACATTGCTAACTTCTAAAAATAAAAATTGCATG
>WAAE01003438.1:0-86392 GCA_013400495.1 Nicator chloris | reverse complement strand
ACAGTTCAGAGTAATTTGATTTATTTATTTATATATTTTTTGACACAAACTTTTCTGTAGTCACAACTGAGTGTTAAATGGGCTCAGACCTTCATTACCTTCCCAAATAAACTCCTTTTGGGCATATCTCCACTGAAAGATGGCCAGCTGTCGAAGGAATGAGGCTGCATTATCTACTTTTCAAGGGAAAGTTATCTGGGAGACTCTATTGGGGTTTTGAAATTTCAAGAATTAAATTAGTTATTTTAAAAACAGGATCACTGCAGTGGACAACCCTTCCTAACTAGTCTGCTGTTTGTTTTGTTGGACTATTATTGCCTTTTTTCCCAAACTGACTTGAGCTCTTGCTCGTAAAGGCCTGGTATATCCTCAAAGAATGCCTCATTCCACAGCACTTGAGAATTGCTGCTGGGTTGCTGTGTATTGCCACTGACTCACTGGATTCTATAAATAAAGAAGTTGTCAACATAGCACTTGGGTTACTACCAAAACTGATTGCAGTGTTTCACTACTGCCTTCTTCTCTCTCTATTTTTTTTTTTTAACAATCAGATGGGCTGTTTTTCTGTCTACATGACAACAGGTTCCTTTTAGACCAGCCCAGTCTGAATAATTTTTCGAAGAAATCAGTTTACAAGCGGTTTCTTGCTAAGTCTGGTTTTTCTTAGTATACCACGGCTTGTCTCTTGAATTCTGGCATACAACATAGTGTACTTTTTTCATGCTCTTCTGTTTAATTTTAACCTTTTGTTTCTTTTGGGTGTTGATTTGTGTTTAATAACTAGGTTTGGAGTATTCATTTACTAAGTGGGAAAAAGAACAAATACAAAATTTTCAAGGAAATCTTTTTTAGACTTTCTGAAATGTTTCTGAATGTATTCTCTTATTAGTCAGTCTTTAAGTCTTCTTGTATTGAATTTTTGCAGTTTTGGTCATGAAAGGTGGTGTATTACTATGTAAGTCCAACTCCTTTTGTGAGAAAAGCAGGATTAAGACATCCACATGAAAATTATCATAAAAAAACCTTGGCAAAAAGTTCAAGTCTGGTTCTGGCAGGCCAAATAAAGCAGCATAGATACAGAGCAAGGGATAGACAAGAAAACTTGTGCATATTAGGCAGGTGTTATAAATATGAACTGTTTCATGAAGTCATTCATTAAGTGGCAGGTATGTGAAACTAAAGTTAAGACTTTTGGTAAAATTGCTGCAAGATATGGAAAATAGTTCGTCTTTAGGATCACTTGGAATAAAGTACCACCTGAGGAAGGAGTACTAAAACAAGCATTTGCATGAATCCCTGCAGAATCTCACTGAAGTAGAGAATGAGCTCTGGGACATTCGTGTTGGGAACCTGGAATGGAGGGAGTGTATGGGTGCCTGTTCTGAGGGTTATTTGCCACCAGATGTTAGGGATAAAAATGGATAATAAGAGTTTTAAGGGAAAAAAATGTTAATCCTGAGGGAGTGATTGATAGCTTCACTCTTCTGCAATATGAGTCACACTTATTAACTAGAAGAGTGTGCATCTTCTCTGCAAAGCACTCACAAAACATGATAGTGGTAATTTGTATCCTATTGCATTCAGCAATAGGTCCATATCACTTAATGTCATTGGAATTGCATAGCCAGAGACCATATTTGAAGTTTCAAGTGCTCATAAAGAAATCCCTTTCAAATAAAAAAATCGAAGAGAAATGTCTTCTGTAAAATTACATGTTATTTTGTTCACTTGAAAATATCCTGGTCTTTGAATAGAGTCTGACATTTGCTTCAGCCTTGTTAGAAAATATGAGAAAATATGAAAGTTTGAATGAGCTGGGCTTGCCTGACTTGCTTAGGAATGAGGTGTCATCTAAATTTTCAAATACTGGCAGTATGAAAAAACCCCTCTGAAGTTACTTTTTAAAGTTTCCTGCAGGGTCTTTTCTTTCGGTTTATTCCTTTTGTAAATAATTGAGCTGAAGTAGGATGGCACAGATGAGTAATTAAAGAATGCCTTTATCCATCTGCCTAGTGACTTCTATGCTTCATTGTCTTTGTATCTCCATGTCACTTCAGCTGTGAACAGCCAAACAGAAGGACTTCTCAGTCAGGTTCCAAATCCTAATGTTTTGCCATCTTTGCTTCACAGAGTTCCGATGCCTCTGAAGTGGTAATCCTGGAGCGTTGCTGGGTAGTGGAATTCAGGAGTAAAACAGATGTTTCAATAGCTCCCAGTAAGTAAGACATATCTCAACAGGTTCAGTGCTCTTTTATTTCTGCCACTGAAAATTAAATAAAAAACCCCAGCCACCCAGGCATTGGAGCTTTGCTAGAAATTTAACTAAAATATGTCCTGCTGTCTGTTTGATGCATACATTTAAATACTGGTGGTCTCTGAATTCATGCCTACAAAGAAAACCCTGAAATCAAGGCAAAGTCACATCATCATCCTCCCTTGACAGTAAATAGAAGTTTGAGATTGTTTTGTCAGGTATTTTGTACAGTATGGAGTTTGTTGATGCATAGTCAGTGCATCTTATTCTTCAATAAGTAATCATTGGTAAACTCCCTATTAAATGACAAGCTTCCTGTTTTTCTCACCCCTTATCAATTCTTCATTCATAAAATTGTTTAAAACAGCAGAAAAAATAGCTATGTCATATAAATCAGAATCCTTGTTTTGGGGGAAAGATTTTATTTGGAGAGCGTGCTGACAGTTTTCTCTGCAGGAGCCACTTAAATAGCATTGTGTTAGAAAATTTTTATGACATGGATTCTTTCTGATACCAGTGCAGAATTTTGAAGTCCTTAGAATAGTTTGCCATTTTCTGTTAGCTGTGATGGTCTAAGAGTAGAGGTAAAATAGTTAGGCTGCATTTGTGAGCTTGATGGATACATAGACATTTAGTAGATGTTCCTGTCATCTTTTTTATGCACTGAAATCTCCAACCCACTTCTGAGAACATGTTGCATTAATTATGCTGACTTTTGTCCTCACCTGCTGAAGTGGTTTGTAGTGATTGGTCACGTTTGAGAAGGCAGTGACTTAAATTATATTCGTAGTGAATTTTATCCTTATCTGGGTAGCATTCTGGGGAATAGCTCAAATCCTTCAACATTTGTAGGGAACAAAATCCTGTGTTTTGTGCCTGGTGTTGAGGCACTGTATCAAAAAGTATTTCTTTCTGGATTTGGAAGCATTGCTTTCCCTGACCATTAGAGCTGAATGTTTCCCATTGATTCTCAAATTGAGACTTTCTAATCGTGCCCTCAATGAGTCTAATTCATTGACAGAATTCCCAACTTGACAAGTATAAATACAGTCATGTCAGTTCCCTTCTGGCACTTCTTTTGCAATGCTTGAGCACAATGCTGCTGAACTGAACCCAGAACACAGCTATAATTGCTGACGGGACTCAATTAGCTTTGAAGCCTGCAAACGGGACAGTTTCTGTGGCAGCCACACTGGCAGGTTTCAAGCCCAAAAGCTGGGGGCATAGACAACAATGAATACTGAGTAAGCACTTCAGGCTGCCTGTGGAGAAAAAAGAGCCTGTGAATATGTGTGGAGGAAGAAATAAGCTTTTATAATTAGGAACTAGCTGAGAGACTGACTTTCCAAAACCAAGTTTTGAAGGTTGGTGGTGTTTCAGTAGGAACCAGGGGTATGGTTGGCATTCTGTGCATCCTCTAAAAACATATTAAGGGGAAAAAGAGGAAACAGTGTAGAAAACTCCAGGTAAACAGAGCCAGCAAATGATGGTGAATATCTGGGGCATGAGCAAACAGAAGTGAGAGGAAGAGACAGACAGGTAGAGGAGAAATGTGTTTCAGTCTGGCAATTTTCCCATGCTGGAGAGCAAGGATGACAACCTGGCTGATGATTTGTTGGATAGGAAAAGAAAAGCCAGACTATTATGAGGTATTAGAACCAAACTGAAGACAAATGAAGATGATATACTGTGTACTGAATGAGGATAAAATACTAGAAGAGGTAAAATAATAATCCATGTACTGTAGGATAGAATAAAATTGAGAAAACAAAATGGGAGAGAAAAGCAAAACTCAGGAACTAGGAAGAGAGGCCTTTGGTGAGAAAGGGCTTTGACCATGAAAATCCAGTTGTGTTGTCACAAGATTAGATCCGTTGGCTACTGGGAGCCAAAAAAGCTACAGAATGTATATCTGGGACTTTAAAGCATTCAGATGAAAGCAGAATAGGAGGACTACCTACTCACACTGTCAAATTTCTTGTGGAACTGATGGAGGAGGGTTGTGCCACAGCACAGCAGAAGCTCCAGCAAAGGAGGCTGTGAGATTTAACTTGTGATGGTAAAAGGACACTTTCTTCATCTTGCAAGCTTTGATTTGGAACCAAAGGGGAATGAACATGAGGGGAGATTGGAGAGAACCTTTATCCAATTGTCTCCATGTGTCTCTGACTGGTGGATTGAATCCTAGGAGTCATAGGAGTGAGAAATGGAGACTGACTGGGCTATTGAGCAAGAAAACATAATGAAGGGCAGTGCAATGAGCATGGAGGGAAAAATGTGTTCATGCAACATTTAGTGAGTCTGTGGAGCTGCTGGTCACCTCAGGGCACTGTGGGCCCTGAAACAGGAGGGCTGTACAGAAGTCAGAGCAGCAGATAATCCTGTCAGGGCTTCAATGGAGTGCCCCTGAGGCAGACTAACTCAGAAGGTTTCCAAGTGGACCATGGAAGGAAAGAGAGGGATTTGCTAGGTGAGCTTTGACTCTGCATGTGGCTGATGGGAACTGGTCACCATTAGCAGGACACGGTGGTCTTTGGGTCACTGTTGTGTTTCCCGGGAATAGAGCAATGGGAGCTCTGTGATGGTGTTCAAACTGCCCCTGGGAACAGTCTGAAGTTGACCACTCTGTTGTGCAGAGCCTCATGCACGTACCACTCTGCCTCCTTTCCTCCACTTGATGGTGTACAACGCAAAATTGGCAATGTCCCCAGGAGACACAGGCACAGTAAAATGAAACCAGTTGTGAGAGAGAGCACACAGGCCCTGCCCTTTCCTGATCTGTAAATCTCCTGTTGTTCAGGAAGAGAGATTCGTTAAAGACTGCATTGCATTACTGTGTGTGGTCCCTTAGTGAGAGTTGGGGAGGTAAGAGCTGTAACATCCAGGTAGGGCTGGTGAGGAGGGTGGGAGGGAGCAAAGGCAGAAAACAGAGCTTTTCGTACAAGTTCTGTCATCTAAATCATATTGCAGGATATCAGGAAAACAATAAAAAAGGGGCCTGCATGTAGGAATACCCCAAAGACAGCAAGGATTCCCTTTTGGCATTTGTAGTATGCAAGCCACTTAAGCTTGGAGACGTTTGTTTCAATAGTGGTGGCTTGGAAAGGCAGCTCAGGATCCCTCCATCGTTTAGAGATGGAATAAATGAGGCATATGCAAAGATTTCTCTTGCAGATCTAGGCAGAGAAAGAAGACCTCTGAATCCTTGCTTAAGGCAGCCTGATGGTCCAGCCAGAGATATGAACTGCTTCCATTCAGCAAAAGCAGTCCACAGCAAAGGCCACCCTTGGAACTTTTACTGAATGCTGCAGTGTATTTGTTCAGGGATCTTGAGATACTGCTGTGGCATTCAAGTATTTGTGTGGTTTGCATTGCTTCCAGCATAGGTGTGGCCTTTAATGAAAGGGTAGAAGCAGTGTGGCATGTGTGGGAGCTGACAGGTATTAAAGGAAACTGTCTTGTGCTGCACTAGTCAACCTAGGGCATCATGCTACATTGATCTCAAATGCACTCCTGGTGAGGTTCTGTAGGGACTTAAATGGAGCTTATAATAGTGACTTATGTAAGTTTATTCCAGCATTGCAAAATTAAAAAAAAATCACTGAAGATAAAAATTTTAATTAAATTCTTTATCTTTGATTGAAAATATAACTTCCAAAGCAAGATTAACATAGCATCATGAGTAACCATGGGATGATTTCATCACTACTAATTTGAACATGAAATGCATCAGCATATAGAATTCAGACAGCTTTGTGAATTAAAAGCCTCTGATGTCTGTATTAGAAATATCCTGCGGATATAATTTACGTATCAAAGCTTCCATTCTGCTTTTGTTACAGCATATGGTGGTTAGCTGTGATGGTGCTTTATATTTTAGAGTGTCAGTGACTCACTGATATTCTTAACCATTTTCCTCTGCGGAGCCGAGAATTACATTTTGCTGGTATGTGTGAAAACAGACAACCTTTAACCTGTCTGAACTCTCTTTGCATATTAGCATAGGAGGAAAAATAGTGATCCTCTAAAAAAGTCAAGGCTGTTATTGTGATGTTGACCATGGGTTTTGTACATTTTATGAATTTGAATTATCCCAGTAATTTCTTCTTTGTCCTGTCCAACACAATGTTATGCTAAAACTCTCATGAAGGAAAATAAAGCAAGCCAAAGAGTATCAGTCTTCCTGTCACCTTTCCCTGTTCAGTAAATAAACCAATAAAATCTTCTTAAAAAATAGAAAGTTAATAACAAGTGAATAAAATGTAAAACCAAAGTGGAAATGTATTTGTTTTATTTTATATTTTTATTTTGAAAGCCTCTCCATTAAACTGCAGTCTTTTGAAAGATAAGAGTCAGGTTCAACAACTGCCTAAAAATTTTTGGTGAATTAACAGAAACCAAAATTTCTGTGTAAAAGATGGTGATTAAAGTTATGATAAAATACTCTTAAAAGTTTAGACAAATGTCACTCAGACATTTTTAGCAAGAAATTTAGTTTCTTCTTTCTTCACGTTTAGTAAGAAACTTTTAAAACAACTGAACTATCTAAATATTTAGAGGGAAAAGAGGCAATTGCTACTGTTAAATTGAAAAACTTGGGGAAAATAAGTTTTATTATGAGGTAATGTAAAGAAGGAAAAGTTTTCTGAAGATGAAGGCATTAACATCAAAATACATTTCCGATTTTAGGCTGCATTTAGGTTTATTATTTATATTTCTATGAATTAGTATGTCTATTTAAATGTTAATATTTTAATAAAACATGGAATAAGAATTGTTTATTTATATAACTCTGCTGGTATGTCTGCCATTTGTTTGAGGCCTTCATTACATTTGTGGGTCCATTAGTTTCATTTTGGCAAAGATCCATATCAATTTTTTCTCCCTACTGATATTTGGAATTAAATATTGGTTTGTTAAGGGAGTACTGTATGCAGCTAATTTAAAATAATAGTCAGCAACTATTTGAAGGAGAAGAGCAGAGAGATTATGATCTTTATTACATAAATAAACCTGTGTGCTCCTTTATTGCAACAGACTTTTTTACCCGTGTGCTTTTTTCATGTTGTGTTTCCTCTGGCAAGATGACTTCTGGTACGTAAACCTTTCAGTACCTAAAGGGGAATCTACAGGAAAGCTGGAGAGGGTCTTTTTACAAGGCCATGGAGTGATAGGACAAAGAGGGCATGGGTTTAAAAATGAAGAGGTTTAGGTTAGATGTTAGGAAGAAACTCTTTGCAGTGTGGAGGGTGAGGGACAGGCACAGGTTGCCCCGAGTTGTGGGTATCCCATCGCTGGCAGTGTTCAAGGCCAGGTTGGATGGGGCTTTCAGCAACCTGGTCTAGAAGGTGTTCCTGTCCAGGGACTGGACTGGATGGTCTCTAAGGTCCCTTCCAGCACAAACCCTGCTGGGATTATGTGCTTTGAAACAGAATGGAAAATGGCTAACTTACCTACTGCTGGATCTGCAGAATTCACTTCTTACATTTGCAGTGATGAGGATTTTTCAGACATTTCCATATGCTTTTCAGAATTTAACTTAGCTGTCAGAGTACTCCAAAGATCTAAATATAGCAGACTGTAGTGTTTTGAAGTGATAGTTGAGAATGAATTTCCACATCTCAAAACTGGCACCTGTTAGATCAGAATACAGTGAATTATGCCCACTCTTACTGCATTTCACTCTCCATTTCTGGTTCCATGCATATTAATGATGATTCAGTATGCCTTTTGAGCTTGGCAGTCTGATTTTTACAGCTAAGAGGTAAATATAAATAGCATGATTTCAATTGAAAAACATAGATTTCCTCCCAAAGCAGATGTTCTTTATCTTGCCAGTGGTAGGATATTTCAAGGCAAGATTACTGTTCATATTTCTATTTAAAGATAAAGGGAGAAAAGAAAAGAACACCTTGGTATATTTGTGTTTTGGCTGTTAAATGTTGACTTGTTTCTCTGTCAGCTTTTCTTTCACTAAGGTATTTTGGAAATCCCAAGTGCTTTTATTAAAATTCTGTTCTTTTGTGCTTTTAAAGGTTGAATGGTAGAAGCAGATGTTAATTTTGTGGTTTGTTTTTTGTGTGTGTCTTTGCGGGGGGGAGTTGTTGTTTGTTGTTTGTTTTGTTTGTTTCTGTTTGGTTGTTTCTTTGGTTTTTTTTAATTAAAGTGAATTAGTTAATTTTGATCTTGATGCTTGTTGATTACATGTCTTTTCTTTCCTTTCCATTTTGCACTAGTAGCTCCAAAATACTGTGAAATATGACAGACTTCTGACTCATTGCTGTCAGTGACGGAAGGGAGTAGAACACTCTGCTGGTGCAGACTTGACCAGAGCAACAGAAAACTTATCAGCTCTTCTAAATACTGATCTGTCTGAAGGTTACTGCCCTCATGGCTCACATGCAGTACCAGATCACAGGAGAGCTTACAGCTAAATATTCTGTCTCATCAGAGTCATCTTTGACAAACACAGCTCAGCTTGGTCAGGTTTGGTCGCTCAAGAACAGATCTTGTCTGAAAGCAGGATCTAATGAACATCTGCAGCTCCCTAAGATTTTGAATATTTTCCTCTCAAGAACTGAATACCTGTTTTTTCTGACTGGGCCAGGATTAGAGGCAAGCATTTGAATCCTTATTAGCTTTTTATCTCTGCCTGAAGCAGATGTTTCCATTTTGTTTCTCTTTGCAGTCTTTCCTCATGAAATCCATGGTCCAGCTGGTACATGAAATGTTACTCAGCATTTTTAGCAGCATCTGCAGCCACACAGTTAGAATTCCTTAGACCCAGCCCAGATGAAAAACTTGTCCCACCTCCACAGGGATTTGTGTACAGTTTTTAGAGCCTTCCAAACTTGAGGTTTCATCTTTTATCCCCTCCATAACCATAAAAGCAGAGGTAATTGTAATTGGCAGATGCTCAGTTTATGAAGTGCAAACAGGTTTAGAATAACGTGTGTGCAAGTGCCCAAGGTTAGATACTCAAGGTAGTAAAAGGAATTTAACTTCACATTGTATGGAAAAGAACTTTTCTATGTTGTTTGGATTTTCAAACTAAGTATGGAAACCTTTCAGTGTTCTGTTTCATCCAGTGATATGATATATGGCTGGTTTAGCTCAGCATTATTTTGATGCCCAATGAAATACTTTGATCCTTGTTAATACAATAGCACAGGTGTTTTATACAGTTTTATATTTCTAAATTAGTTGGTAACTTGTTTTAAAGAAGCATTGATTTTCTTTCTTTCCTGGTCTGCTCTTCTCAGTGTGTGTTGCACTAAATGTCACATTGAATTTGTGGCTCGGTGAAGCCATCTATACTGCAGAATTTTAAATGCCTAAGAGGTGTTTTTTTCTTCCTGTTCTAATCCTAATCAAAATGACCAACCCTTGCCACTTACCTGGATCCTTGGGGGCTTCAGCTTTTTTTTCTCCCCCCTCTTCCTTTGTTCTCAGAAAATTTGATCATTAAACAGTTAGACTCCAGGCAGAACTGTAAATGACATGTGGATAGTAATGAGGTCAGAAGCTCCCACATACAACCTGTTGACTCTTCACAGAGGAGTTATGTCGTGCTAAATTATCTGCATGTGTTTCTGATCTGTATTCTGGCAAGAATGAATGAGAGGCTGAGCATAATGGAGATCTTTAATAGAAGAGATGATGGACAAATTCATTCTGGTAAATCCTACTCTCTGACAGAACGATGTCAGCTCCCCTTTGCTAAATAGAATTCTTTTTCAAGTTAGTAGCTCTGAGAGCTGCCTGCTAGGCTGCAGGATCTGTGCTGGAAAAGGATTTCCCATTTTGGTTTGATTCTGCCACCTAATGTAGCCATCTGTTACCTGATTTTAGAACTACTCTGTGGATATGTTTAGTGCTGCACCGAGTCTGGAGGAGCTGGGGTTTGACTCCAGAGGTGGATGGGGCTGCATGGTCCTGTGACCATGAACATAGGTGTGTATGTGGTGGTTTTGATTGTTTGTGACATCAGTATTTCCATCATCCCCCTTTCCAATCCCAGTTCCTAAGAGCTGCTTTCATGCTTTCCGAGTGCAGAGTTTCGGAGTGGAGAACCACATCTTTACCTTGAAGCTGCATCCAAGCCAGACTGTGGATCCTGGGCTGTGGCACCGGGAGCGGTGAACTCGGAAGGTCTGCGGGATAAAATTCAGCAGCTCCAGAGGCGGATCATGGAAATCAAAGAGGAGAGATCATCAGATGAAGCACGGCAGTTTCTCCCTTCATCCCAGTTAGACAGCCTAGGAGAGCCCCAGTTTACGAGTAAGTGCGTGTACTCATTTTATGGAGGGGTACAATAAAGGTGGCCCAGTCTGTGTAGCAGTTCAGATAGTGTCACAAGTAGGGTACAAAATGTTCAACTTCTTCCATGTTAAAGTGCAGTTTAGAAGAAATCAATTCATGAAAATCGTCTTCAAATTTTTTTCCCTGATATCTTTTGGTTTATGCACATAACCTTCAGCGGAGCAAATGTGTGATTTCTGTGTTTCTGAGTTTTGCTCTCTAACCTATTTTCCTCATAAGATTAGAATTTTTTTCTCTTATGTCCTATGTGAACATATGGACTACTGTTTAAAATACAGTCTGATAACTTTGATAAATGTGTAACTCTTTAGTGATACTTAAACTAGTATCACAGATTTGTTCTATGTGATGTAAAAGTGCCCTGGGGATTTGAATGCAGGTAGCCATATGTTGAGTTGTATTTGGTGCACTGGAGTCAGCAGTCTGTATTTCAGTTGCCCGGTCACTGAATCAATTCTGTATCCAGCATATTCATGAAGGTGTTTCAGGCCAATATGCTAGTGGCAGAGCTCAACTCAGAAATTTGTTAAAGCTCTATTAAAAAAAAAGAACACCCACAAAAACAAACAAACAAAAAAAAACAAAAACAAAAAAAAACCCCAAACAAACAAAAAAACCAACCAAACAAAAAACCCAAAACAAAAAAAAAAACAACCCCACAAACTTTTGGTTGTGGTTTTTTTTTCGACCTTTCTAAGCTCTGCAGCTGTAATTTTTCTCACACAGATGTGAATGAATAGCTACACTAATGAGAACAGTGTGAATCAGCATCAAGTTTTTATGGAGCAGACGCAGCTATAAGTTTGGGGTGATTTTTTTGTTTGTGGGTTTTTAAAATTCTTTTTTCAAACAAAAATCTTGTTCCAGTTCATGTACTAATTCAACCCTTCCCACCTCACCAATTTCTTCAGTACTGAATAATTATTAATAATGCTTACTTAAGGAGAGAGTTCAATTTTTACAAGTTCATTGAAACTGTAGTTGTGATCCAATTACTTTCTGCATCAGGTGGACAAGTCAGTTACAGTTATTCACCTATCCCTCCTTGCTTCCATGTTTTCCTTGTTGCATCTGTGTGGTTCACTCCTTTATTTCAGCACAGGAAAATATTGCCCTTTGCAGTAAAATCTGCAATAGAACGTAATTCCACAATGGATTAAACTGTTCCTGCGATGTGAGAGGAGGAATTGATGTATTTATCCCAACTAAAAGATGTTGAGTTTATTGCTTTACAGTTTGTTTGTAGATCAATAACATGTTTATATTTTACTATATTAACCTGATTTACCTGCTTTCACAAAACATGGTGTTTGTTTTTAATGTGATCATTTACCTTCTTAAAAATTACTTGTGAGACTTAATATTTTTCCAACACATACACAGTCAGTCGTTGTAACTGGAAATCTTAAAAGTAACCCATCCATGAAAGCCTGCGATTTTTTTCTTAGTTTCCTTTCCCAGCAACAGAAAGTTTCTATTAAGAAGCAAGTCTTCTTCAAAAGTAGCCTTTTTTCAGGCAAATATTTTGTCCAAGTTTGCTTTGACCACAAGTTTCTAACATAAAATGTTACTTCAGTGGCAGTGGTAGTAGCTATAGGCATGTGAAAGTTTTACTGTGTATTAAAAAGCAAGACATGGAAATCAAATTAATATTTTTTTTTCTTGACCTTTTAAGGTATTCAGAGAATTGCAAATGAGCCAAAGCTGGAGTTCAGTCTTGGTAAGATACAATTTTGAATTTTTGTGCTTATAATGCCTCGTCTGTGTGTAAGGAGTGTTTATATATGGTGTTATATAGTGTAACATGTGACCTGTTTAAAAAAAGGCGTAGGTGGGAGAAGTGCCTGTGCATGTCTTTTGAAATGCTGATTTTAGTTTAATTGGTTGGAATGGCCAAACGTTTATTGAATTCTGTAATGCTGTGCTGCTCTACCAGGCTGAAAATCTGCCCAACAACTTTGTGAATGTAGTTTGTGAAATACTACTTATTCAGAAGAAGACATTTCATTTGAAGTTTTTGAAACAGTATTCAGATAAAAGTAGTGTTGCTTTAGAACAAACTTCAATCTAAATGCAATATTATGTGGTATTGAAGGGGTAATGTAAATGTTTAACTGACTTGGACATTTTATACTTAGTATAAGTAATTGATATATGAGGACTATGTATTGCTATAGTATGTAACAGAATTGTCTGGGGAGTTGTTCTATCAGCTCAAGCTTCCCCTTCCATTTAGAGGGTACAGAATGATTCAGATTGCTAGTAAGTCAAGCCATCTAATTGAATAATGATATATTTTTAATACAAGGTCAAGGAACACAATGTGTCAGTCCAAACTGCACAAAGCAATCTTGGCTACTTTCACTATTCTTTCACTGCAAAAGCTTTGAAGCCTTTGAAATAGTAAGTGAAGTAATTATTTGCTGTAGAAGCACTAAACACCATAATTCTGTGTGGGGGAATAAGAATGATAACTAGGTTTAGTTGATTAGTGGCTGGACTTTCTTCAGGGTCTTGGCCAACTGAAAGGATCCTGTGATTATTCCCTGCTCCTGTGTATGATAAAATCAGAGTTACAGATAGTGTAGCTTTTGAAATACTTGATCCTATGTGCTGTCTGCATTCTGAACTAAAACTTGTCAAATTTGTTATGATTTTTACATCATATACTCTATGAATATTTATCTGATGTTGTGTAGCTGTACACTGAGAAGCTTTTACTTGGTGTTATTCGGTATCTGTTACATTTACTCTGGTGTAAAAACTTCTATAACATCTGTTGCAAAAAAGTGTTGGTGTAAAGAGGGAGAGGGAAATAAAGATAACTGCAAGCAGAATATTATATAAATATCAATTAGACTCCACTCTTTGGAGAATTTAAATAGTCTACAAACCAATATCCTTCAGAAACCCCAAACACAGCAAGTGGGATGGCATCAGTGATGTAACTGCAGATTCTGTTTCTGCCCCTTGCATTTTGGGAGCCCCTTTCCTGGCCTTGTCCTTGGAACTGGGTTACACTCAGTTTGTGTGCTGCTGCAACTACCCTGATTGAAAATCTGATGCCTTAGAGCTGTGCATTTTGGGGCAGATGCAGTTCTATTTAATACAGCCATTTTTAAAATACCTTACATTTTATCTGTCTATTTTTATCAGTATGTCTTTTAAAAATTAGGTTGTTACGGCATTACAAAAAATTTTGTTGAATAGGTCATGGGGTTTTTTTTCTGTATGGACTGTTTCTGCAGAAACTGTTAAATGTTGGCATGGAACAAAGGCCTCATTCTCTGTTGGGGGAATCACCACGGTATAATAAGCGTTAAGAGCGGATTTAGCTTTTCTGTGCATTTCTATTTACATTTTATAGGTGCTGTGACTGTAGTATCTGGGCATAGCCAGTAATTGCAGCATTCCAGCAATAACAAACTCCCACAATGACTCCGGTGTAGTGTAGGAGAGGGAGGAAGGCGCTACAGGCGCTGACTGCAAATTAGATGAGCAGGGCTTCAGGAGAAGTTGCCTTCAGTGATAAATGTGCCCCAGCAGGCAGAAGTGTAAAAACAAAGTAAAGCCACTTTCAGACTTGTTTGGGCTTGTGCTGGATGGATCTCTGTTCACTCAGTGTCACTATTTGTGTTTTGCATCGGGCTGTTTCTAGTAGGCATTTATGTTCTGTGGTTTGTTCTGCAGCATTATTGATTGGGTCATTGCAGCCCTGTGAGGGATCTTATGCACTGGCTCCTGCTGCTGCTCAGCTAGCAAATAGGAGCAGCAGCATAAACCTCTCGGTTTTGGCTGATACTCCTGCCCAGAGTCGTAAGTCAGGGATATTTGGCAACAGAGGCAATTGTATAAAGGTGATTCTTAGTGTCTTGATCCTTAAATAGTACTAGATGTTTAAGCAGAACACATTTGCATTTAGTGACTGAACAGTCAATGAAATTCTTAGCAGTTATCCTTACTGGGTAGGTATGGGAATATCAACATTCCCACGCCAACACTTCCTAGCTCCAGCAACCCCTGTCACCAGCACTGTTTGTTTGTACAAATGTACAGCAGACACCTCCTGCTGATGGCTGATGCAGAGCAATTTAGCTGGGAAGGATGCATGTGCTGCGTGGCCCAACCAGGTAAAGTTCCCCCGGCAAGGGCAGCCAGTGGAGATGCCCTGTGCTGTTCTCCTGGTTACTGGCAGGGCTGGAAGGGACGCTGCAGCCTGGCCTGTGCATCTGGGGAGCACCACTGCTGCTGGCAGGCCAAGGACACTGCTTGACTGACACCAACCTTGGAGGGATTTTGTCTAATTCAGGACTTGGCATTCACTTTAGCTAATCAAGGGTTTCCAAGATCTCTGTCTGAGATGAGCCAAAGCGTGGTGAGCAGGGATGAGAGAGGAATTTGCTGCAAGCAAGCACCACAGCTATGATGTGTGCCTGGTTTGGGTAACCAAATCTTAGGGCTCTGTAGAGACATTTCAGCTTGATTGGGCTGGTATTTGGCATTTGGAAGGCAAATCTAACAGTTAATGATGTCTAACACTGGTCTCTAGCCCTGAAAGAATGGCTTATGCCTGTGATTTTGTTCATATTTGCTGTATAATATTATATGTTATATTATATAGTGTATAATATTATATTAGCATAATTATACATATATGCAAATAGACATTTTCTTATATCAGTTGATATACAAACGTGTTTATATATTAAAAATATATAAACATCTCATTGTAACATCTCATTATTGTAGTTTAAGTGTCTTGTCACTTGTTGGTCAATAAATAACGTTCAGAAGTGGAACTTCAGTAACTAAAACAACATACAGCTTTTAAATAATATTTGGCTGCTGCCTAATACATGAGTTTTATTTAGAGACATTATATCTAAATACTGCTGTTCAGTGTTTGAAGTTCTGATAACTAAATTTTGAAATAATGATATTAAAATTCTTCCTAGAGTTTTGCGTTTTGTTGTGGTAGTTACCTTGCGACATCCTATGTCCATAATACTCTGGAAAGCATTCTCTTCATAAAATGTCTAAATATTGACTTCTCTTATTCTGTTTCAGAGTGCAATAAAGTGGTATTTTTCTTCTTTTTCCCTGAGGTTAAAGCAAAGAATAAAACTCACCTGAATTACAGCTGTCCAGTGCAATGCACTCAATATTTTCAGGAGTGTGCCTGTCTTCTAACGTAACTTGAGAGCCAGAGCATCCTTTAGACAAAGATTTTTGAGTTTTATTCTCCTGGGGACTCTTTGGGAGTATGGCTGATTTCTGAACCTTGTAGCTCCTGCTAAGTTTAACTTTGCAAACTCCCTCTTGTTTGGCATTTCGAGTGCCTGTGTTCTGCATGCAGTTGCATGAAGCATTAGGAGGTGGGATATGACAGCCTGTGCAGGGTGCTGAGCAGAGCAAAAGAAGTGAAAGCAGCTCCTGAGCCTGAATAACAAACCAGTGAAACTGATAAAAATCTTTCCCATGACCTTGAAGCATGCGGGGTTAGATCTTTTATAGATGTTTATTTTGAAGCTACTCTTCTTGGTTGCTTCTCTAAAATATCCCAGCCCTTGAGTCCCAGATCTAACTAAATATGTTGTGGGTTCCTGACTTCAAAGTAGCTGTGCCACCTCAATGTGAAGCATGTGAGCCCAGGTAAAGTATGAGGTAATAGTTATGGAAGAGAAATTATATTGTGCATATTGATGAACACTAGTCTGAAGTTTTCAAGAGCTTGTGCTTCTGAGGGTATTTGATAGTGAACTGGCAAAGCAGCACAAGAGAACTGCAGCCACCAGAAAAATGAGGGAGCAGGGTAGAATGCACCGTTGGTGGTCCAAGTGCTCAAACATCAACTCGGTAATGAACACGATGCTAATAGGGAGAAATAAATTAGACAAAAAAAGGAAATAAGTTTATTAGTTGCTCTCTCAATCACCAACACAGTTTTAGTGGCTTTGCATTTGTCTAATTGCTTAGAGTTGTGAAGAGAAGGCAAGGGATATGGTGGTTTTAGCGTGGTAAGAGTATCCAAAATAACTGTATAGAAAGGCATGTCTCTGCACAGATCGTAGCATATTCAGGTGGTAATTTTAATGAGAGCACCTGTCTGACATGTCCAAAAGTGCTCTTTTTTTGTAAGTATATTAGGGCAGTGAAGTTTGATGGACTGTTCTTTTGTTGAGTAATCTCTAGGTACTTTTCAAAGTGTACAGTAATGTAAAACTTGTAATTATGTTTTTACAAAATCTCATTAAATAGTGCACAAATCACACAAAATTTAAGCAAGTACTTGAAAATTAAAATAAAAAATTTCTAGGTTATTTGTTTATTCTTTTTACCAAATGGTGGGTTGATCCAAAAGCAGTCTACCTGTAAATGCAGAAGTTTTTATTCTCCACAGTCTTATTTTTCCCTGAGTGATACTGTGATGCCATCCCTTTGGAAAAGATCTGGAAGCAGATTTAACTCTGCATACTGAACATAAATGGTACATCGATGCTGCTCAAAGAGCATGACTAAATGATTTTTCCAATTCTGAAACATAATCTGGAGCTTTTACAGCAGCAGCTGTTCCTTGAAGAATGATAAGCAGAAAGATTTGTTTTACCCTTACCAGAAACTTGAAGCCAGTCTTGATCCTAGTAGAATTTGCCCACTTGGTTTATCCTTCTGCTTCAAGTTATGAGTTGGTGAATAAAAAATGCTTTGTTGTTTAGACAAACAAAGCTGTAAAAAAAATCATCATCACACTTTTGCATAAATCTAAAAAGTGATCATTTCTTTGTGAATCAAACTCAGTGTCACTTGCTGCTGTGGGGTATTTATCCCTCAAAACTTGTGTTGGCTATGTTAGAAACAATAGCAGCAAAAATATAAAAATGAAGGCTGAGTTTGTGAGACTTAAATTTCATTTTGTTTTGTTAGTTTTGCTCTTTGTTGTTGTAACAATTTGCTGGATTTTACTTGAGTTTGTTCTGGTCCCACACAAAGTCCATCTTCCACCTAACCAGCTAGTCAGGTTTTTTTTCCTGTAGTTTTACTGATGCATATTAGATACTGTTGCACTGTTGCATCCCAACAACAAATAGTAAATAAAAGACAATTTCAATTGAACAGAAAAGATTCAGGATGTAGAAAAGCTACCACGTGATTGGAAAGAATGCTCTTGTTTTCCTCTGGGAACTGCTTATTTGACTTCTGTCTGCTTTGAGGCTTTTGCACTGCAGCATAAGATGCCTTAAATGCAGTTTATTCTTAGTAACTCAGTGTTGTTAGGATGAGTCCCTTTTTGACTGAAAGGAATCCTCCCAGAGAGATAGCAATTCAAGCCCAGTCTGAGACTGCGTTGGCATGTTTTGACTTAGGACTTGTAATGTTTTTGCAGTAACTCCTGCAAGAATTCCTTCTTTCTCCACTTCTGCAGGAGAACTTGAGCTAACTTGCAGCTGGTTTCAGTGCAGGTAAAAAACAAGTGAAGCAGCCTTCCAGAAAGGTTCTAAGGTAGTGAATGCCTGTCATCTTTCACATCATGCTGTCACCTCTCTTGGCAGTGTTTGATGATGGATAATGCATATCCAGCAAATTGATGAGTGATGTTGAGTTAGTGAGCCCTGAGGAGAGTCAGCTCTTCTTGCTGTGCTCCTGCATTCTCTGGCACTCACAGTAAGCTTTCTGATCTGCAGACATTGTGTGAACGCTGCTGAAAAGTGATTTGAGAACAGATTTGCCAAGACCCCACATCACTTTTTCACCCACCTCTCTTCCTACAGTACTGTGCTCACTTTAAAGAAGGCTTTTGAGATTCTGTGATAGCCCTTGCCACACTGAGCCTCAGCCCTTGGGGTTTTTGAACAGGCAGCTTTCTGAAGCACTGCTCCTTCATCATTGTGCACCTCTTTAAAGCATCACTCCTGAGTTTTGCATGTTGCATACTCCGTCAGAAAAAAAAGGCCAACACTGGCTAGATACTACCATTAGGACTTGGTAATGTTGGAAAAACCAATTCAGGAAATGGAGTGTGTGGGGTGGGATGTGTGTTTGGCATGGACACATACCCCAAAAAGCTCAAAACCAGAATAGTTTTCAAAAACTCATGTGCTTGTTTGTTTTTTTCCAGCTTAAGTGGGTTTGAGTCCTAGAGAATTAGGCTGGATTTTTAAATCTGTACCTGTAGGCACTGTAATTTTAGAAATCTATCCTTCAATCCCCTTAGGGCAGGGATTGTCTTCATTTGCATTGCAGCTAGAAAAGCAGGATACTTTCATGGTCCTTAAATAATAATCTGTACTAATTGTAGGGCTTAATATGCAAGGGCTCAAAAATTCCAGTAATGAAACTTGGGAAGATGTTCAGTTAGTGTTCTCTCTGCTTTTTGCATATTAAGAGAAACAGAAAATTCTGTTTATAGTACTATGTACTTTAGAGTTAAATACAGTTCTTAATGGAATTATCTGGATAGAGAGTTATACAGATATCTGTTCTATGTAGTCCATAAATACAAAAGTTTGTTTTGTTGTTGAAAACCCATTATATTTAGTGTAGCATTACTCGTTTTTGTGTTACCTGCTTGGTTTCTGTGTCAGTAGGAAAGCAATTCCTAATAGAAGTAGTGACAGAAATATTTCCAACTTGTCAGCATCCATTGTTACTTAATGATTTTCATTAACCAGCTTTGACTTTTGTAAACTCAATTTCTGTGTAGGTGTTAGAGATCAAAATTCTACATGACAGGGTGCTGTGTAGCAGTTAATGCCCAGGGTGGGCTCCTAAAATGCAGCGATGTTTATTTGCTCTGAAGTGGGTCAGAGCAGAGGATGAACCAGCATGGGGGAACAAATCATTGCTGTCTGGGCATATTCCAGTGCGATGCATTTACAGGAATCTGCTGATCTGCTGATGCAAGTAGTAAGAAGCATAAGGATGTTTTGAGTATCAATATTAAACCCAGGTGCAAACTGGGTTTCAGGCAGTTTTCTTCTGTTCTGCTCCATGAAATTGAAGTATTTCCTGTTTCCAGAAGCTTTTCCTTTTGCCTTTAAGAAAAAAATTGCATTTGAATTACCAGGACAAAGTGGTTGACAACCTTGTAAATATAAATATGTATAAGTCAGGGCTATGACTAAGGAAAACTTTAAAATCTAATAGCATAAAGATTCTCACAGCGTCTTTCACATGTTTTGATATAAACTCTTATCTAGAGAGAAATTTTGAATAGCTATGACTAATCTGTTTAGAGAGGAGTTTGTAGATACCTGAATTTGAAAAGCTATTTAACAGTTGAAAGGGTTTTTCAGAATTTAGCCATTCTGAGAGACAGGGGTTTATCATCTTAGCTCTCGAATGATGCAGCAGATAATAGGATTAAATTCTGTCAGCAATGTACAAATTCTGAAATCTTGTCAGTTAGAAAACTGCTGCATTTGTAAGTCCAGGGGAAAAAAAAAAGGGATAAGACTAGAAAGGATCTTTGTTTTTCAAACATTAAATAAATAAAATTGGTAGGCTTCTTAGTAAAATCAGATTTTTTCTTGATGCTGAAAATGCTGCTTTTGTGTCTATGGCATGTTTCTCTCATAGGCTATGCGATAGTTGTCTCCTGTTTGCAAATTTTATTTTATCCAAAATTTCAGAGGCGAAGTTGTGTCTATGCTGAGAACTGTTAGATTTTCTGTGAAGAGCGGTGCCAGCTCAGTATCCCAATGAGGCAGGGTGCTAGAAACAGATGAATTACAAGAGCTCTATCTTAGCATGGGTTCATCTACCTCATTCCATGCTGCTTTGCCTGAACTATTTCTAGTTCCTGAGAGAAACTCATAGCTATCAGTAATATAATAAGTCGTAAGGCTAATTGAAAGTAATATAGGAGAAGGGCTCCAGAATTACTTAACAATTTATAGATTTAGGTAGAGATTTAATACAATTCTCTCAAAATTGAGTTTTGTATAAATTTTTTCTCACTTAGATACTAAAAAAACCCAACAAATAACTCAGTGGATACTTTAATTTGTCCTTTAGTTTTTTCACAAGCATAGTGCTTGACTTTTGAGTTACTGGGTGTTCTGGTAAATGTGATATTAATTTTTCAGTTATTCTGATGAAATGGGAAACTTGTGTTTCCAGGGTATTTTTAAACTAGTTCATAGGAAAGTAGGATTAAAGATCATTGTGTTAGAGACAAGGGGTTTTTTGGCACAAGCTGCTGCTCTTTTTTCATCGTTATTTTTCTCTTCCTGCTTTTGCCCAAAAATATACCTCCCACTGTGCATACTTTGTCCTATTTGTCTTGCCAAATGTGCTCTTTCCAGTTCAATATTTGAACCTGATTTTCTCAAAAGAGGCTCTTCAGACTCCCTAGGATGGCACCCACGTAGGTGTGGTAGATCTCCGCAGGAGATGTGACTTGCAGGGTTGTTTGCACACACACAAATGTGTGCCCATCCTTTACCCCTTCAGGCTTTAGGATGTTGGAGTGGCAGAATAGAGTGAGACTGAGGAGAGCCCTTCCTGGCCCTTTTCTGCCATGGAAGGAGGTTTTCTGGGCAGCATCTTCACAGTATGAGTGGCCCTGGGTGCCCTGTCCCGTTGTATCACCACACATCCACAGGGACAGCCCCTAAGGGACCGGGTGGCTTTGTGCTTTCCTGGTACAAAATAAATCTGACTGGTTTCTCTCTGGGTCCAGCAAACTTGTGTCTGAATGAAGAGGACTCTTTAGAACCTTATTGAGAATGTTTTCTGTTGCAGCTGTTTGTACACAGAGAGCAACAAGCCAAATAAGGATGAGTTATTCCTTTGTTGTTATAGAAAGCTCTATAAGACTTCCTTAGCTATGACTGAGATTTGGATGGCAGTCCTGGCCCTGCTGCCTTCTTCCAATCTTTTCCTGTCTCCCAGGAAGCTGACATTTTAGCTATTCAGAATGCAAGAGGTTTTTTTTGTTAACTCCTTAACGATGCTATTGTCATGGAAGCTTAAAAGGTATCCAGTCTCTACAAAATATTTTGAGCAATAGATGTTGCTTCCACAGCCTCATAAAACCTTTAAAACTACACTCTTTCTTCTACAAACAGTGCTCTTTTTTTTTTTTTTTAAATCAAACTGCAAAGTGTGGTAGCATTAAAATTTTAAACTTGATATCTACTTAAAAAAGAAATTGTGTGTACCACTAAGTTTGCTGAAGAGCCATTTTTAGTATCCCTGGTGGTGTGCTTCAGTGCCTGACATCTTCGTTTTCTCTTGCTGCCTAAAGGCTCTTGCAGTCCTGGGATTTTTCTAGGCAGGAATGAGAAATAAATTTTATTTTGGAGTTACTGGACAGGGATAGTTGGGATTTTTTTCCTATGAGGGTGGTCAAGCACTGGCACAGATGACCTCAGAAGGTTGTGAAGTCTCCGTCCATTGGATGTTGTGAACACCCAAGTGGATGCAGCCTGCTGTGCTTGACCCTGCTTGGGCAGAGGGGTGGACTTGTTAAGATTAGGGGTAATTCCATCTCTGTGCCAGGGATTTGTCATGTAACTTTCCAGAAAGGGTTTGGAGGCTTCTTAGAGCTGTTACTGATTGGTTTGACATGGATCCTCCAGTATTCTGTACTGTCTATGGACAGTAAGGTATCTGTTGATCCTTATTGTTGTTGATAGCTTGCTTGTGATCTAAAAAAAAATCTCCAGGACCTCTAAATAATCACTTACAGTTATGTTGAAATTGGACTATTTAAAAGTGTTGCTATCTATGTGGACTCAAGCTGTTCTAGGGAACTTCCATGCTTGGATCATAATTAAACTGTAATGTGGGGCACACTGAAGACACCATAAAAGATTTAAGAGCAGCCTGAATGGCCTTTCTTTTTGGGCAAAGAGAGTCAGGACTGGATAGAGTCAGCTATTGGGAAATTAGTTTTGTGGATGCTCTTGGCCTGGATAATATGTTACTGGTGCTCATTTTAATGAATTTTTGTATATGTGCAAAATTATGTTCTTTTTTTTCTGTATATTCTCTCAAGGAAGAGTTATTAATGGGAATGTTTGCAAAATGAAATCTTGAGGTAAAACATATTTACTAAACATGTATTTGCAGCAATGTTGGCCAGGAATAAAATTGAAATGGACTTTCACCCTAGGTTGAAACTCTTAGCCCTTTCTCTGTGAAGAAAAGAATTTGGGTCAAAGACAAAATAAGCTGAGGATGACTGTTAAATGATTAGTGCCCTTTTCCCAGTGGGGTGGACCTCGGTTCTGGAGTGATGATGGACAGCTACCTGAGTTCAGTGGTACTGGAACATAAAAAAAAAATCTATGTAAAATACCAAGTTACGATTATCTTCCGTGCCCTCTCTGCCTGCTGCTGGGAAAAGCTTCTGTATTTTGCAATCCAGGTGAGACAGCTTTGAGTGGATACAAGCAGACTCTCAAGTCTTCCTCTCCCTAGTGTAATTGTTTGGAGCTTTTTGTGGTTTGCAGCTGTTATGGCAGAGGTGGGCAGAATGCTGAAGCTGTGGATCTGCTCGGTGTGTGACCCCTTTCTGGTGCAGTGCTCTGTTGAATCCAGAGAGGCACTGGCCCCGTTTCTCCTTCAGCCGCCCGCCGGGTGTGTAGTGAAGGAAATCAGCAGTGATGTTTTTGCAGAATGTGGAGGAGCAGCTGTGCCCTGCCACTGCCTGCCAGCCCGAGCCTGTCAGGAGTTGAGTGTGCTTTTCAGATCCTGACAGGGCCAGAGGTGGCCTTGGAGCTGCTCTGTGGTGCCAGGGCTGAGACAGCCGGGATGTGCCCTGGAGCCAACCTGCAGGTGTGGAGGGACCTCTTACAGTTCAAAGCTTAAATACCTGGGGACTTGGAAGTGCTCCAAAGCCAGGTAGCAGGTGTGTGGAGGCTGAGTATTCTGTTTAAAACCCACTCGTGGGTATCTCTGGCTTGTTGAGTCTGCTTCCAGCTTTTTTACTGTCACTTTTTGCGGTTGGTGTTTTCTAACCTTTAGCCCAGAATTGTAGAACACTTCATGAAAAATTACCTGGAGAATTCCTTCCATGTCTTTCCTTGTGTATCTTTCTCTGTGAAGGTAAAGTCACCTCATAATTCCAAAAGGGTGGAGATGATTTGGAAGACAAAAAGCAAGCAAATGATTTACAGGTTATAGTAGTCACAGACTTGGTGCTTCTTGTGCAGAATGGTAATGACTGAACAGAAATGGAGCAACTCTCTGTTGTTAGGCCAATAATATATGAACTGAAAACATTTTTAATAACTCCAAGCATGATAGCTCTTGACTTTTTGACTCTAATGGTACTCAGCTGTGTTAGCTGAACATTTGTGTTTCAAATGGCAGTTGTTAAATACATCTCCGAATATGCCTTAGAAATAATTGCAATAATACTTTCATGTTATAAAACATTTCCCAATGGACTTGTTTTTATCCTTATGTGTGGAAACAGAAGTTACATAAATAGGAAAACGTGGAATTAATAGAAGACTAAAGTCATCATCCTCTTTTGAACACATTAGTTATAGATGCACTTATTTTTTGGAAATTCTGAAATGCATGTCCTGTGGTCAGATTTGACTCAAAAATCAGGTTCTCCTGCAGGCTTTGAGCAAACTGGAATTCTCCTAAATGCAGCAGCACAAAATCCCATGCAACACCACATGCAGCATGACTAGCAGACTGACCTGAGGTGCTTTACTGAGAACAAACAAAATGCTTAAGAATGCTTTTCTTCATTGTTTTACCCTTACCCCCTGTGGCCAATAAATTTTCTAGTCCAGTTATGGACACTTATTATTATCAACCATATTTTTAGAGTGGCTTCTGCCTGTTATGTGGAATATAAAACTGATATGCAATAAAGAACCATCTTTAAATTTTCCTTCAGTCTTATTCCAATAGCTTGTTCAAAACAAGCTAAAGCTTCAATCTGGAATTCTGTTGCTTTTAAGATTGTTTTCTGAGAGACTGAAGGAGTGTAGAATTTCATTGTGATGGGTTAAGAACAATCTGATCTTAGCATTCCTTGAAGATGAGAATTCTTCACACCTGAGAAGCTGGGGATTGTTGTCCCTAGGATTGTGAATGAGCTGCTTTAAAAACTGAAGTGGGCTAGCACTGTTTTCAACTTTGAGATGAGGAGCTGCAATACCTAGGTAATTCAGGATTTAGATCTCAAATCTGCCAGGGGGTATCTCTACAGAGACAAATAAAACGGGGGTTTTTTGTTTGTTTTCTTTTGTTTGTTTCCTTTTCAACCTTAACTAATATTTCTTTGCACAAATGAGTGGAAATAATTTAAAATTATATCTCTGTGAAGAAGTCAGCTATGTCTTTACATGTGTCAACATATCAAAATCAAAGGAAGTGTCAAACAGATTGTTCCATGTACATAGTCATTGTTCACCCTTGAAGAAACTTCTGCTAGAAATGGGAGTGTATTTATTGTATAAGGACCAAATTTTCTGGTTTGGGTCTTACTCCTTTGTAGAAATCATTAATGTCTCCCCTTTTCAATCTTCTTCAAAATACAAACCACAGAGTTGAAAATTTAGAGTAACAATTATGAGCCAGTATCTTGGAGGGGAAATGAGCTTGGTGTTGATATTGAAGAAACTACAAATACAAATGTATGTGCTGCCTTAAAAATGTTGCTTTAAAATAACATTAGGCAATCACAACAGCTGCAGTCTCTATGGTGTTTTTCAGTCTGTACTTTTTAGAAGGCTGTTTGTCTGTACCACAAGAGTTCTCATGGCTGAGGTACATTTTTTGGAGAAGTTTAGGAGTAAAGGTTGTTCCTTCAGAATATGCGAGTAAACAAATGCAGGATGGTCATGGGAAACGGATTCCTTGAAGCTCGTCCTCTGACATCACCCTTGACCTGTGAGCTTTTATTATTTCTGGACTCTGTCATTTATGTGAAAAAAAAATACAAATATATGTTTTCTAAAATTCCTTGTGAAGGAGTTCTACTTTGCTGTCTTGTGCAGGTCCCATGCTATTAAAGCAATCATAAATTATTGGTCAGAATGACTGCTTCAAAATCCTCTGAGGAGTTAATCATTGTCTCTTATTTGGACCTTTAATTTTAGTATTAATGCAGAATTGCTACCTTTTCAAACATGTCTTATTTATGTTAGAACATCTTCTCCTTTTAACTACAGCTTGAATGCAGATTATTTAACATTTATCAAGCATTTCCCTACCAGGAAATTTAATCATTACTGGGCTAAAAGTGATTGTTCTGGAGAAATCTGTTTTCTCCTTTGATTAAAAGTGTGTCTTGCTCTTCTTTGCCTTGTCTTTGAAGTACATTTTAGTCTGCTTTCCTTTGAGATGTGTGGGTTTTGTTTCACTAAAAGGTCACCTCTGGCATATTGGAGGGATTAGTCAGTGCTTTGCATTGTGTTTTCTGTAGAGGACCATCTTTTTAGGCTGTCTCACTGGTCATTTTCAACATCAGAACCCATGCAATGAGAACCAATTGTGAATCAGCCTGACATTAGGAACCCAGCAGAGTAGAGGGTAAAAATGAAAAAAAAATGACATACAGGTAAATAATATGCTGCCTACTTTTTTTAAAGGCCACGTTTTACCTCTTTTGAGCACTAGACATGGAGAGTACTACAGGGCCCAAACATTCCTGCTGTCTTTCCCTAAGGTGTGTTGAGGAGGTGGTTTTGATGGTGTTTTAAAGTTATTTTATTTTGGGAGGTTTTTTTGAATCTTTATGCAGATGAAACTGTATCACTTTCTTTTGTCTCCTTCCTTGGCACAATGAAAGGAAGGAACACAGCTCTTCTCAAACAGATCAATCTTAAGGCTGTTCAGCAAGACACTAGACCTATAGTTTGCTTTTTTTCTTGTGTCTTTTTTTTTGTGAGTTACTGCTGTTAATATAGCTCCCTACTGCATCTTGTCCTTCCATCTTGGCATCTTCAGTTGACTACCTTTACTGTGGGACATTTTTACTTTAAAAGGATAAATAGTTTTATTCACCAGCACAGTCTCATGGGTGTCAGTGCTGTGGCCACTCATCAATTAGCATATAATTAATTACAGAGCTGGCTCCAGAGAATTTTGCACAAAATCCTTAATGCGGCCTCTAAACCTGCAGCATTTCTTAGATGTACTTATGTCAATGCCAACATCAGCTGGTTTGGGTGGCTTGTCCAGGCTACAGGTGGCTCACCTCCTGCTGAGAGCCGGGCTCCTGTAGCTGGATGTCTACCCAGGAGCCAGGGTAGCTCCCTTAGAGCTGCTCAGAGCAGCTGCTGTGCAGCAAAGAAGCATCCTAAAAGATTTCAGGTTGTTTAGAGCTCTTCCTGAACCTTCCTGTTTGCTGTAGTTGCTAGACCCTGTTGCCTGACTGCCTGCCTTTGTTTTGAGAGGGGAACTTCTTTCCTTGTGGAGAATGTTTAGCAATAATGTCAAACGATGACACCGAGCCTGAAAGTATCTTGTGAAATGCATAGGGTGACATGGATTTGGAGTCAGGCTAAGCAACAGCTGCATTTTCTTTACAAACACTGTAGAGACAAGGTTTTTCTCTAATATGTAAAGTAATACTGCACACTGAGGATCAAACCCATGGAATGCTTCACTTGACAACTGGTGTAGCAGAAATGCTCATGTCAAAGGAAGCAATGTGTGCTGTTGTAATAAAAACAGATGTGGCGGACTGAAAACTCTGAGGCTTGGCACTTTTCTTTTCATCTTCTTGTGGTGTTGCCGATGTATCTTTTAAAGTTTATTTTATTTCCGAAGAGATGGAAAATGTTAGGAACCAGCAGAATAAATTTTATTTATAAAATTGGAAAGAAATTTTTGTAAGTTCTAATTGTTTTCTGTGAGCTTATGGTATAAAGAAGGTCATAGTTCAAAGAAAAATGGAAGTCTGCTTACCATTTGGAGATCTTATGATTCTTCATCTGGTACTTTAACTTGTAACCACTCTATTTTTGGATAGTGAGGAATCTGTGAGAGAAATTACAGCCAGATTACTTCTTCATTAGATACTTGATATGACAGTATTAGCAAAAGGTGAAGGAGGAAATGGTATTTAGCTCTGTTTCCACGAAGATTTAAACCCTTTTGTGGTATTCTGAAATACCAGCAACACCAAAATAAATTGCAGCCTTGGAATAGCAGTATCAAAATTGATTTTGATATGAATGCATTTTGGAGTGTAGTAATGTATAGCAAGTTTTTGTAAGGCTTCAAGCCCTTTCCTCCCCTGCCCCCTCCTTTCTTCATTTCTTTTGCTAGAAAAACTGAAGATCGGAGCCTAGATGTCATTAGGAGGTGATGTCATGAGTGGGATAGTTTTGAACAGAAGGAAAGAGGATAATTGATAATCTAAAGCAAACAGCAAGAGATCTGCTTTGCTGTCACAAGTCTACTGCAGCATCTCTGAGAAAGTTTGCTGTGCTGCTAGTTAGTGTGCTCAGTAAGGAAATAAAGTCTTATTGTGAAAAATATTTGCTGTAATTACATGAAAGAAATACACAAATATATATTCTTAGACATTTTCAAAAATTAAACAAGTTCAAAAATCTTGATCAAAAGCAGTTTTTTTTGTTACTTAAAGAGCTTTTCTAAATCAAGCTGGAAGTTCTCTTCTTGTTGCTGTTGTGTAGCTGAAGTCTAGGGCACGAAGATGATGGAATTCAGTTCTCCACAACTGTAAATAAAGCTGGAGCAGGATTGTGGATGTGCTGGGGCAGTGTCTGACATTAGCAGTGGATCAATGCACACCAAATGTGGAATGCACTGGATGGATACCCGACACGTGTAATCCCAGAGTCACTCCTGCAGTGCAGGTACGGTGCCTGTGAGCTGTGTTGATCCAGTCAGCCTGTTTCCTGAGCCTCTTGCATCTATCATACTCAAACCCCAAAGTATCTGGGCTTGTCCAGCTAAATAGCAAAGCTGTAAGAGGAAATAGGCCTGTTCTAGCACGTCAGAAGGATTGAAACCCCTGCTCAGGAAATGCTGGCAATGGCAATGAAAAATTGTAGATCAAGCCTTTGCATTGCTAGGGAACGTTCCCTGCCTGACCATCCAAGCAGCACTGTGGCAGTCACACTCCACCACCTGAGCTGAGATCAAAGCCCCGTTGCAGCTACAGCCCCCACACTCACACAGGCCTTACTCGGAAATGGATCACTTCTGATTTTCACAGTGGTAATTCTAGCCAGATTAATCACTGCATCTGCAAATAAGATGATGAGTGCAGCTGGCATCTCAACTCATGGGCATGATCACTTATCCTGACCCTCCATCAGCATACAGCATTTCCCCCCAGCAGCCTTTATGTGTATCTTAGTTCAATGACTCATAAATAATCATGTTCTTTTAGCTGCAAATTAAGTGGGTAATGATTGCTGTTTTTCTGGTCAGCATACTGATATATTATTTACAGATAGTACTGTTAATATTGTTTGGTGTTTGTGGGGGCTTATTCCCCCAAAACCTGTACTTGTAGAGATGCCATAGAGATAATTTTTTTAATACTTCTTTTGGTAAGACTTCCCTGTCATCTTTCTCCTTGGATTATTGGTAGAAATTTTCTTCCTGCTGTTTATTACAGACATCCCTGAAGGTTACTAATTGTTTTATGTATGTACCTTTCCTTGAAAATATAACTAGGTTACTTTAGCAACCAGCTGTATGTTCTAGAGAACAGATATAGTGTTTTTATAGAAGCCTCATCCCCAGAGACAAGAACAGTGATCCTGAATGTCTTTGTAGGTAAAAATGAGTGCATCTTTGCCTATTTGTGTATGTGCTCCAAATGTAGTCTTCTATTTCACAGTTTCTTGTCATTATAGAGCTCACCTGAGACTGAGCATCTAATTAGGTCACTACAATTAAAGAGTGTCCCTCCTAATGCACACTTGTTGCATGGCTGTGTAACTGTTCCCTCATTGGGTGATAACATGTGATAACATGGACATTATAATTTTTGTGGCTGCATCCTTTGACATCTAGTGTTGCATGGTGAATTGTTCTGGGAGTCCACATTGCAAATTGTGGGAGCAACTTCTCTCTTCCTTCTGTCCCCATCAGCAAACAGACGCATTCCTGCTGGCACAGGAATGGGAGGACCAGTTAGTAGTATTTATGATAAAGCAGTTAAGGAGGTTTATTATGGAGCACTAGCAGGCATGCTCATTAACACCATTCTGTGCTAATGCCCATCCTCAAATGTTCATTTCATTTGCTTTCAGGCGTGTTTTGCCAAACAGAGAACACATTGCTGTTGTGTTCTCAGCCCTTTCGTAGCTGCATTTGCACTCTTAATTTGGAAGTATGGCCAAAGATTTCCTGTGTGTTCCAAAACTGGATTATTCCTACGCTTTTGCATGTGCCTGACTGAAGGTGTTCCTTTTCCTTCCTTCTCTTACACTTCCCCACCGTCCCCAACACCCCTGACGGTGGAGGAAAGCAAACTGTGTGCTGTTCAGTGTTCTGCTTGTAGCACCGGTCTGAGTGTGGCATTCCCTTCTTTAACGTGTCCTTTTGTCCACTGAGGAATAGCTATACCTTACTTTATCAAGACAGACTGTGCATTGTTATTTATAAACTAAGTTGCTTTGGGATAATAATGCTGCTGCACTGCCAGTGAAATGAATAAAAATGTGAACATTACCTTCACATATATATGTGAGTGTGAGACCCAGGCTTTTCCCATGCCCTTTGTCTTCAGATACCACTAATTTTCTGTTGTTTTGGCAGCATACAAAATAGCATGCCCTGGAGGAAAGCTATGTTGTTAATTCCTGTTCCTAGCCAGCCCCCTGGAATCTCTTTTGGTTTGGAATATGGGAAGGAGCAAAGCTGTGGGAAACGGTGTTTCTGTCACTGGTTAAAGAAAGAGCTTGCTTGCACATGGTCATATAGGCTAATACATGCATTGTGTGAACCCAGACTATGAGAAAACATTCACCAATGTACTGCATTTTTCCTCACTAGCAAAAATAAACTCTTCAGTTTCAATGCCCTTTCTCCATTTTCGGTCTCCTCCTTGGCTCATTTCCCAAACAACTCTGAACTCTGAGCTGGGGATGTCTTTCATTCCCACTGCCCATGTTGTTTGTTCTAGCTACTGGATCTTCTCTATTTCTGGGAGATGTTGCATCTCCCTGTTTCTCTGCCAGACTAATTTTTTTTTTTTTTTGGCTCCAGTGGGCTTTGTGCTTGGAGCAGAGAGTGCTGAGTGCCTGGTCAGAAATGTTACAGTTTCAGGGGAGGTAGATGGTCAATTTCCAGGCTATTTCTATTTTGGGGTTTGTTTGTTTTGTTTGTTTCCTTTCTTCTTACTTGTTATATAGTAATTGGGATTTTTTAGTTTTTCTCTCTGTAATCTCTTCCTATAGAGAAGTAACATTTTCAAAAAATCCTCCAAGGTCCCATGAGGAAACAGTGACAGTCTTCCCTTTCTTTATGTGGGCACACACACACAGAAGGACAGAGAGCACAGCCACCATGCCAGTGCAGCACAGAGAATGGTGAAATATCAGTAGAGGATTTGTTTCTTCCTCCTATCTTGACTTTGTTCTTTGTTGATATTAAAGCATAAGTGATTCCTAATGCAGTTCTTCCTTAAACGTTCGTTGTACACTGATAGGCTCAGCAGAGGTGGGGTCACCAGGGGAATGGATGACTCAGGCTTTAAAACACTGAGTCAACAGTCACAATGAGTAGATTCATATACTTTTGGCATGTAAGGACAGGCTGGCACTTCATTTCTTTGAGTTTTGTTGATGAATTTTTCCAGAGTTAGTTCAGATATAGTGAAGTATTGAGAAGTAACATGACCTGTGGTCTGCTTGGGCATAGGTTATGGTGGAATGTGTGTTGATGTTGTTACCTGCTCTCACACTAGGAGCTAAGGAAACAGCCTCAGAATGCCTTTCATGCTTGTGTTTCCATCAGTTTGAGTGGTATGCTAATAATACCTAACACACATGTTTAAATATATAACATGCAGCTGGTCTTCTGCTTTCCTAACTATGTAATGTTTCACTTTGTCCCCTTTGTTTCTTTGAAAACCTAAGGTTTTTGGAGATGCTGACAGTAAAATTGTTCAAAGGGCAATAATGCAGCGTGGGGCTGTGAGGCTTGCCAGCCTATGTACAGGATATAACAAGCTTTTATTCTTTGGCATCAGCTTAAAAGTAGTCCTTTTGTTTTGTTAAACTTTTCATTTGGGCTGTTTTGAAGGGAAGTGATGCACTGACAACTTCTGTGTTCTTTACCGGGGTAACTTTATTGAATATCCTCTCTGACTGCACGGTGAGTTGTGAACAGCAGCAGTCCAGTGTCACAATAGAGATAAATAACACTGACATCAAAGTAGATGCAGCTTTCATTTAATATCATTTATCCCTCTGCACCGGTGTCTCCCAAAGAGTTCTGATGCTTTATGCTGATCTTCCCTACTGGAGGCATGCAGATGAGTTATTTTCCTGTCAGCTCTATCCAATGAAATTCAAGATCATGCTGCTAAGCCACCTTTTTACAGGAAAAATGATCCAATGACTGGATTGCAGTACTGTCACAGGAATAAATTGTCTCCTGTGTTCAGATAGCACCAAGGTGGTGACCACTTCTGTGCAAATCTTCCTCCTATTGTTAAAGGTTTCTCAATAGGATAAAAGCCTGTGCTATTGGCAGCTTTAAAGATGTAGTCACATCTACATTACATCTAGGTAATGTATTTGAGACAAGCCACAGCTAGATCAAAGTATTATTTGTGAGGGTTTTACCTCCATTCATCATGCACTAGTACTTCTGCAAGAGTTCAGCTGTAGAGCTCCTGCCAGAATCACTGGTAGTGTTTTCTGGGGGTCTAATTTTAGTTTTCCTGTCTGTGTCTCTCTGTTTTTCTCCCTTTTGTTGAATGCTATTGAGTTGGGAGCTGGCTAGCCTTCCTGTGTGATGGGTGTGAAAAATTTGGCTGTCTCTCCATTCCAGCTTCTGATAGTGAACATGAGCTCTCTTGCCATTCCTCTGAAACTGTGCTACATTCTAAAAAAATGGTTATAGAGTGCAATATTTAAGGGTTTTATGGTGGCATGAGGTCATGTTTTGTGGGGGGAACTGGCATTATTTGGAAATCTCAGTGATCTGCTACTACTTCTGTGATCAGCTTTAGAGAAGACAAAGTCAAATAGCGTCAAAAAGTGTCTGCCCAACCTTTTTGTGCTTTGGCAACTGCTTTTGAGTAAATCTACTGTGATTTTTCATGCTAAAATTCTGTTATTTTAATAATGTAGTGAGTCTTAGCAGCAAAGACTTGCTGGCAACTCACTATTTGAGCCTGCTGCAGTTTCATCAGCTGTTTTGTAAAGACTTCATCATCCACAAACTTTTATGCTTATCCCACTTTTTCCACCAAATTATAATAGGGTCAGTTTGAGATGATGTACCGGGAGATTTCATTGGCAATTTGGACTAAAACAAAAACTTTAATCTCTGAAGGTTAGATTTAATTGTCTCCCTGTCACTTTTAACTGTAATAAAAGAGTGGTAAAAAAAAACTTCAGCTGGTTTCCTTTTATTTACTCCAGCAGCGGGTTCAAGCCCAAAGGAAAAAAAATGGTACAAAACAAGCTGAGTTGTCCTTTTGTACGTATCAGAGCTTTTCTAGCATTGGCTTCTCATCAGACCAAGTTTGCTTGCTGTGAGGATAATCTGACTCTCCTTTTGAAAAGTTAAAGGTCAGCTGCACTTGAGGAAGCCCCTGGTAGGCAGTGGCTCATAGAAAATAGCCTCAGCTCTTTCTTGGCAATTACCCTCTCTGAAGCCATAGGCTTTTCCTTGCTTGCCTCAGGCTTCAGATCCCAGGGGAGGTTTATTACCCTGCAGAAAGCACTGGGTAGATCCCACTGCAGTGGTCACTGCTTGTATATTCTTTAGGGAAGACTAGAAGGCGGATGCCTTTTGCTTTTGGGCCAATGTATACCCATTAATCTGTGTCCCTTCTGTGGAGCAGCTAATGGTGCATTTATTTGTTTCCTCCTCCTTTTTCTTCAGTGCTTTCACCCTTTCATTTTGAAGGCACGAGGTGTGTTAGTCTAAGGAATGATCTCACTCACCTGCAGGACTCTGAGCCCAGGATAAAAATGAATTATTAAACCAGAACTGAATTTCTCTATTAGGTAGAATGAGTTTTAATAATGATGCTATATAGGCAGAATGCAATTCTCATTTATATACCAGTCCCTGACAAAAGAATTGGTTATGTTGCTGTCTGCTTTTAGGTATGTAGATTTATACCTGACAACTAGTTCTGCCAAGTTCACAAGTAGCAACAAACAATAAAAACGACCTAACTACTGATAGCAATTAGCTGGTTTAGAATATGTTTGGAATGGTTGTGTAACTGGGAAGGTTGTCAGACAAGAGAGGATCCAACAAGGCTGCTCAGAGAGTTTTGTGGGCACGTTAAGTGAGTACGTAGGTGAAATGAACTACTCCTGCAGCGTGTGGAAGTGTGCGCGTATACGCACGCTCGTGGACTGGGGCCGATGAGCCTCGGGCAGGCAGCTTTGCAGAAGCTGCGAGTATTTTTAGTGGAAACGAGATCTCAGCTCAGTTCTGCGGCATGTGACTTCCTATTTCTGTAAGTTACTTCCAAGGGACTTCCTCTGTTAAATCGACTTGTCTCCGGAGATTTCATCTGGAGCCGGAGCACGGTCTGCTTTGTCCTGTGCCTGTGACAGCTTTTTCCTGGAGTTTGCTTTTGAGTATTTTATTTTTATTTTGCACTGTCTCCAGCATGCAAGGATCTAGTGGCTGCCACCCGTGATCGGAAGCTGAATACGTTCGTCCAAGTCTCGGTGGTGCATCCAGCAGAGCACATTTTGACGCGGTATTCAAGCACTGAAATCGTGGAGGTGAGAGACTTTCTTATTCAATTAACATGTTGATTAATGGATTGCTCATTTCTTCCTTAGAAAGTGAATTAGGAATAAAACAAGTTAGTGCATAGTCTTAGGTAAGACAAGCACACTCTGGCAGTTAGTAAAGCATAGCTAAGTGTGCTGTAGTTCTTGGCATTTAACCAGGATAAACAGAAATTAACTTGGCTTTTCATGAAAGCTCCGTTGTTCCAATCAGAGACATGAAGAATATTCTAATTCTCCAGACATAAGTTTAGAATGTAACAGGGAATAGTTGCTGTCATGAAGGGACAAGGCAATGCAAAGTAAAACTGAATTAAGAGTGTAGTGAGTTTGGAAAGTATTTCCAAATTGCAGAAAAACATAGGTGTATTATGTCGTCTGTTTTCCTGTTTGTTTCTTGTTCTGGATTTTTTTTGGTGGTTTTTTTTTCCCCATTAGAGAGTTGATGCTTTTGCAATTTGAAAAATATTACCCCTACATCTACAATTTGGGAAAAGAATCTGTGTGCGTAATGTCTATGACTTTATATAAAATAATTGGTGGCTTGCATCATACATTACTGCAAAAGTTGTCTGGGGCTGCTTTGCTAGTCCTCACTTTGCCCTGTAAGCATCGGTGTCAGAAGCAGCAAAAATGGGTCTGAGAAAATGAAGGGTGAGCAATGTAGGTGTAACTTGCTGAACTTACTGGAGAGATTCATTAAGAGCAGGGAAGTCTCATTGTAAACACACACATGATTTTGCCAGAGGCTTGTTTTAACTGTTAAATACAATGAGAATATTTCATGAGCTCTTTGTGTGATTACTTTCAACCAACTACTAATTAAATTATTATGGTTTCAGCCCTCAACCATCCTGAAACTGCTTAATTCAAATATCTTGTGTCTGATCAGGATGTTTCATTGCAGACTGCTGTCTGGAATGATGTGCAAAAGATGAATAGATAACTATATATATTTTTTTTTAAAATAGAAGTTGATGCATTTCCTAATGCAATGTCCTAGACCTCAATAAATTCCTGAATTTGATTTGTCGAGGTTCTCTTTGTAGTCAAGCTTTGGTGGAGGGGAAGGCAGGGGCAGAGCAAGTTAATCCATAAGATAAATTACCTTTGTCATGCGCAATCCTTTTTTTTTATTTTTTTACTTAATGGGAAATTTAAGGATACATGCCTGATAATCTTTGGAAATAAGGTATAATTAAACATTAAGAAATTATAAACAACATTTTGTATGATTCATTTAATTGTATCTCTTTAGCTATGATGTAGTTACTTCTGTGTACAGCTTTTAGGTGTAAACATAATGTTTCAAAGCACAGGAATGATATTTTAGAGCAGTACTGCCTAAAGAGGAGTATTTCAATCCACCCTCCACAAATCAATATCCCTAATGTAATACCGAGAGTCTCTGTAGCGTTTCTATACACTTATCATTGTGGCTTAATGAAGATTGCTCTTTCTTGTATGTGTGTGTAAGTTAAAGATTTACTTCATTTAAATTAAGATGAAATTGCAGTGCTTTCAGAACATGTCGTGGGAGTAAGAAAGGGTTTGGTTATTACAGGTTGTATTCCAGAACCTGATACTAGCTGAGCTGTTAAAAACCACATTACTGGGCTCTGCTTCAGAAGCACTTTCCAGTTAAAAACTTACCAGGAAGTTGTTGTGGTTCTGGTTGGGCCTTGTTTGTTTGTTTTTAGTTTTCCTGATAAAGTTTTAAGGTTGTTTGTTTTTCTCATTGATTGGGTAAGAAAACTGAGCTGTTCCCATCTCTGCTGTAGACAGCTGACACCTTTTAGGTTTCTGTGCCTCCATAGTGACATCCCACCCATTGCACAGCTGTTACCTTACTCAGTGTTTACTCATGTTGCACAGGGTACAAAAGATCCACTGTTTTTGACTGGTGTGACCTTCCCACCGGAATACCCCATCTATGAGGAAACTAAAATCAAACTAACAGTCTATGATGTCAAAGATAAATCCCAAGACACGGTAAGTGCTTTGCGTTGTTCCTTGTGCAGATCTTACCGAGGAATAAGTTTCTTGCTGTGTTGTTCTTTGGCTCTCGTTAGCAAACTGGGGAAATGGGCTGATGTAAAACTGGTTTTGTTGTTCTCTTGTGGCTAAAATCTACTTTATCTGTTGTTGATATACTAGAGAATAGAGAAAGAGAACCGTGCACTTCAGACGGGCACTTTGCTCTAGGCTTTTTACCTGGTTACATGAGTCAGCACAGGTATCCCTGGCAAGTAAAAGATTGCTCTGGTGTGCTTTCTGAGGGCAGAGAACACATGGAATAGACTGAGATAGCACCACTGTGAATCATTTTCCAGAAAATATGTTTCTGATAATATTCTACTTATATGCACAAACCAGAATGAGAGTTGAGCCTTTAACCTGGGAGTGAGCTACACATATTTTATTTTAATCTCGTGTGTGGTGATACCTGCAGCTTTTCTGGTGCTGCTTCTGCTATTGATTTGTAGCAGTCCAAGCTCTACAGCGTCACAGCTAAAGGTGAATCATTTGGGGTTCCGGTGTTGTACATTCTTGAATACAGAGTCAGCTTTTTATTCTTGGAAGTTCCTCACTTGAGCTGATATATGGAGGTCAGTGGGACAATCTGAGTGATTTAACTGCCCAACACAGAGCCTGAGTGCCATTTTATGTGTTCCAGGTAATCTAAGTCAGCCTTACAGAGCTAGATGTCATCACAGGACCTTTGGGAGATGAGTGTTTTTCTTCTGTGGCAGCTGGAGTCCAGCTGATGGTTTGCTCTTGGGCATTAAGAATGGCCCTTGACACCTGTATTTAATTAACTGAATTGCTCTTTACATATCTGTAGCTGGCATCCAGCATGATTAAAGCAAGTGCATGCTTATGTCCTGACTATATATGTGTTCATTATCTATAAGAAGGAAATTAAAGGCATAATTTAAAGCTTGAGACTGTCTTTGTACTGCTTAAAGAAGTAAAGTTCAGTGTTTTGAGAATTTGACATTTTTTGCAGGTAGAAAATTATTGATCTATTTGTTTCAATTTTTGACCCTTGTGAGCCAACAGGTTGGTTCTGTCCTCTCACTGTGCTCTTTCATGGGAATGTGTGGAATATTTTCAGCATAGAATCTGAGTTTCTTCTCTGTTTAAGAAGAAAATTAAGAATATTAAGAATAATTGGGGAAGAGACATGTACATGCATTTTATAACGTATATATTTTATATTTGGTCATGGATGAGACTTAAAATGGCTTAAGGCTTAAAATGGGATCTGCTGTTTATTCAATAGAGTTGTCACCTGTGGACAGGTAACAGGCTTTGAGTGAATGGAGTTGAACTTTGTCCTTCCCTTCCAGTTTCGTTCTGACTGACAGGTGCTGGAAAATAATATCCTATCTGCAAGTGATAAAAGTGAACTGGATTCATAGCACTCTTCCCTGTACTACTGCTTTTCTAGCTCCAGGCTTCTCTACTGCCACTTATGCAGGAGAAGATCTACCCTAGAGAATTAATATAATTTGATAAGCTTCTTGCAAACCTGTAAGACCTTTCTGTAACTGTTCCTTACAAATGTAGTACTAGAATGGAGGACTAGAGTCTCTTCCAGGGAGGAGAGACTCATTGATGTAGCTTGTAAATCGTGAGAGAATACCTTTCTCTTTTGTTATAGCATTTATATTGTTCCTATGTGAAACATTCTAGTTCTGTACTGTTGTATCTCTTTGTAGGGGAAAATATTAATCCCATCTCTGGTTTACATACATTTAGCATTTTTTACTACTCAGCCATTCTAAAGCTGGATGTAGGTAAGAAAAAATTAAATAAGATGTAAGATTTAGATCAAGGGGGGCTGCAGCACTTGTGAATGACCCCAGGTTACCCTGGTTGCAACTTCATTTGTGGCAATATTTGGACTTCTGTTTACATCCCAAAATCTCAGTGGTGACAGAACTTGACTTTCTTACCTGTAATTAATTAGACGCCATCACACTTTCTATTAGTTTGGGTGACTTTTTTTCAAGTCTGGATGTCTATGTAGGTTCATAAAAGTCAGGTTGAAATGAGCTGTAATTTGATATCATTACCAGCATGGCTGCAACAGCACAGACCTCCACGCTTGCTTCACAACCCAAGAAATTGCATGTGTCCCTTTGGCAGTACAACTGCTCCAAGTGCTGTGGTGTCACAGTTCTGATTCTCCAGTCTCCAGCAGAGCTGGCTTTCTTGTTCCTCAAAAAGTGCTGCCACATTTCATGGCTGCCAAATGTAGTCCCACCATTCCTGCAAACAGACAGGTCAGCAGTGGAGGGGAATCCAGACCTGCTAGGCATGCCCTGCTCTTCTAGGCTGTGCTCCAGAGCAGACACCAGCTGAAATAATTGGGCATTTATAGCACAAATAAACCTTGGGTTTGATTGTGACATATTTTGCAGAAATTGTGCTACTCCCACAGCATCAGGGCTGTACTACTGCTTGCCTCAGTTAATAAGCTCAAAGTAGCTAATATCCCATGTCACAAATATATGTTTTCATTTTCTTATTTCTCTTGCTGCAACTATAAGAAGTGAGTTCTGTGCATTAATTAGACTCAGCAGGATTTTACTGCCACAAATAGAAGTCTGTAGAGAAGGTGGGGAAAGTGCAGTGAGTACATCACAGAGTAAAGCGTTTTCCTGGGTTTTGTTAAACCTCTGTCTATACAAGGGAATTTGATCTCATTTTCAAACCTGCTTGATTTTGACTCTAATACAAAACTAACTAAATACTTCTTGGGTTGTGCACACAGGTCATAATATTAAAGTGAAAGAGGATGCTCCTCACTGAGAAACAACCAGAATTTATTTTTGGCCTGATCTTTTAAACAAATCTTGAAAATAACCTTTCAGTGCTAGTATTCCTGTACCAGAAAGCTGATAGTTACTTCACTCTTGCCTGTCATTTAACTTGCATTATGTAAGAAGTGTGGTTTAATTATATTGAAATACTGTGCAGCTGGGATTACATTCACTGTGCTTGACACACTGAATGTTCTGACTGCACTTTTCACTTTTTATGCATCTCTGTCTGATGTTGATCATAATTATATCTTGGCTGTGTCAGACTTTCTGTAATTGAGGCTTTTTAATTTAATGAAACGGGAGTTTTTGTTTGTTTTGACTAGTCTTTCTAAGGGATTAGTTACTGTAAGTTTTCATGTAAATAGAAGCTTATAAGAAAGACTATGGTATTCCCAGTTCACTTCGGTATACTTAGAATAAAGTAGTTGGAATGCTTAGGAAATATCATTTAAATATTTCCAGGGAAGCCACGCATACAGTTGGGTGGGTAATGCCATATTATGAAAAATGTATAGTGACATCTGTTTCTACATCACAAAGATTTTTCTTCTCATATTGCCATGAGCAAATTTATGTTTTGCTGGCTTGAGCAACACTGTCTTTAGGATTTTAGAAGGTTGGGTTTTGCTGTAATGCTGGGGCTGTACCTGTTCTTTGTCAATGTCTAATAAGATCAGAATGATAGGCTTGTAAACTCTTCAAGAATTACCTCTGTCCCACTTTAGCACAAGCATGCTGTTCTTACCTTTCCTATAGGCATGCAGGTTAGCCCAGTTTGGTCGAGCAAGTTTTAGAGCTGAAGTTGGGTTCACTCTCTGGGAAAATACTGCACAAGTCAGGTGCCACTGCCACGTGACAGAGCCACAGAAAATACCAAGCTGATGATTTTGGTTGCACTGTGAGGAGTCCAGGGCCTAATCTGGGAGGAACTAGTCGTTGTTCTGTGTTTGGCATATGTGTGTCCTGCAGCAAGGGTTATGAACCTCAGTGAGTTGGGCTGCCTCTTTTTTATCCCCTTATGGACAAGTGCTGGGAGCAGAGGCAGGAGGAACTGTCTCTACCTGCTGGGAGCTTTCTATATCTTATCTTTGCATCACCCCTTCAAAGATAATCTCCTTTGGATGGATAGAACTATTGGAATTCTATGTGCAATATTGAAAGTTACATACAGCCACTCCAATGTTATCTCCTGAGAGCAAGGAGAAACTGGATGTACAAAAGTCTGATAAAATATTACACATTTGACAATCTGGTCTTCCTTTTATTACTTCTCAAATTTCATCTTAATCACTGAGAATAAAATTAGATTAATTTGATAATTTTAGAAGTAGAGGGGCTAGAAGTTCTGTTTTGGATATGGGAACATGTGTTGTAAAGTGGCAATTTTAGATTACTGAGGCTTTAAATTACACGTCTTTTAACTCTTGAGGTTTGAATCTCCTATTAAACCTGTTCACTAGGAATGAAATTTTGCAGAAGGCTTTGCCTTGTGCGTTCCTTGATTCTGCAAGTGTCCCTGTTAAAACCGAATCCCTCTGGGGTGAGTGGAAATTGAAGACTGTCCATCATGACAGAGGCATTTGAGTTAAGCTGTGAAGCCAAATCTGAAGTGACAGCGCTCAGTGTTCCCTCATGGGCATAGACCCCTGTCACACCACCACCATCATGCAGTTTGGTGCTTTGCCATCTCTGCTGAAGAGACACAGGGCTGGAACATCAGGAGTGCTGCAGAGCAGTGTGTGAAATGCATTAGCAGAGAGAAATGTGAAATCTCGGACCTCACCTCCCTGCTCTGTGCCTCAGAGCACCGGGGTGCCCTCAGTCCCTCACTGCTGTGAATGCTAAAAGTACCAAAGCAGTTTCTCTTCAAAAACTGAGGCAAAGGGCTATACTTTGTTTTAAAGAAAAGCCACTTAAGTCTTCCTTTTCTCAGTTCTGTTCACTGCTGTATCTGCAGGATTTGCAGAGAAATATTGTCTTAAATTAGAAACTCTTATTATCTCCTTCTCCTTAAAAGAGCAGTGCTGTAGACTACAACAGTCCTACCCACAGAAATACTTCCACTAAAGCTTTAGATGTTCATGTTTCTCTTCAAAATCATCTAATTTTTGTCACAAATATATACTTGATGATAGATTTAGTTTTCCTTTTGCATCAGGCTAGATGTTCTTACTTAAGCATCATTATTAGGAGGAGAGGAATGTTTTTTGATTCTTTGAGGCACCTGCATGTCCAATCCACCTAAAGTATTATTGTCAGTCTTTCTCTGTATTTTTTAAAAGTCTTAGATACAAAAAGAGAAATTCAAACTACTGACTTTCTTTTGGGTTTATATTGATAAAAATCCTTTCTTTGAAGTGGCTGAGGGCACAAAAAGGTTTCATATATCTTAGTCTATCTGTAAGAGAATTGAGGAAAAGTGTCAAGACTGGTAAAGTTACAGGTATAGCCCTAAAGTCCATTTGTAGCCTTACTGCTCTTTGCGCCTCACCCTTGAAAATTCAGTGGGAGGATTTGGCTTGGCAACAAATCTTTCTCCCTTTGAAACTATCTACTACTTTTTCTCCTACCCTTTTATTACTTTTTTTCTTTCTTACTGAGGCAAACTCCTCCCTATTGCTGTGTCATCAGGGAAAATTGTAACCTACAGTTAGTTAATTTTTCGTTTTCTTTCCCTTTTCTACCTACTCTGCCAATCAAAGGCTACTGCTGCTTCACATCAGCCAAAGGTTTGTTCTAAGTGCTGACATTTGGGGAAAGATTTGTAAAAGTACCTAGCAATGAGACCAATGGTATTCTCTAAAAGTTTAAAGGGTTGCCTTGAAAATTGCTTAGAAAGAAAGGAACAAATAAGTGAATTGTAACATTTTCCTGTAGATTTTATTTTAATCAGCTAGGGATTTCAGCAACATAGGCATGATTGTTGCAGTCTCTGTAGCACTGCCTAAAAAGCTTGCAAATATATCGTTCTTGTATATCCTTCATTGCTCTGCCTCTCACTAGGCCAGAACAGAGCACACCAGAACAGTCAACCAAATCCAAGGTGGCTTTTGCACTGCCCTGTCATTTCTAATGATGACTTTTAGGGTTCAAGGGGCATGTGCCTTCTATGGGAGGCTTGGATGTTTTCCATTTCCCATGAAATATTCGTGCTGCAGCAAATAGAAGAAACAGAGCATGGCACAGCGTTCCTGTAGTCAGTGTGGAGCAACCTGGCAGTGAAAACATGACCTCAAGTTGTAGAATACGCCTTTGTCCTTTCAGAGGGTTGATCTGCTTTCCCTCCCAGTGCCTTTGCCACTGACACCCTCTGGACAAGGCACTGCAGGAGCTGCTCCTCAGGAGGGGTGGCTGTGCTGCCAGCAGGCTGGGTACTGCAGCCCTGGTGGGGAGCCTGGGCACTGCAGAGGTGAAGGATTTCCTTGAGCTAAATGCAGCAACATGGAAATGTTTGAGTCACTTCGAGGATAAGATTTGTTTGTTCTCATTGGTAATTTTGTATTTATTGTCAGGTGAAGGATCAGTTCTTCCAGCTCAGGTGCGTGGGTACCCAGACAACAGCTGGTCTTGCTATTAAAGTCTGGGGCAAAGAAGGCATTAGGTAGCTCAGCCTTTTCCTCATCCTTTGCCTCTGTGTGCCTCTGCATCCATTAAAGATGAGGTTCTCCTTAGCCCTCCTTTTGTAGCTAATGCATTTGTACAAACATTTGTTACTGTCTTTTATGGCAGATGCCAAATGAAGTCCCAGATGGCCTTTGGTCTTTCTAATTTTCTCCCTGCATAAGCTAATGGAACCCTTGTAGTCCTCCTGCATTGCTTTGCCTTTCTTCCAAGGGAAAAATCTCTCTTTTCCTCCCCGAGTTCCAGCCTAAGCTCTTTGCTCAGTCTGCTTCACTGCCAGCAGGTCTTTTGGCATGGGATGGTCTGCTCCTGTTTAAGATTTTGTGATGAATGTCCATCCTTCTTGGACCCCTTTAATCCTCAGGACTACCACCCAAGGGACTCTGGTAACCACATTCCTAAACAGGCCAAACCTTGCCCTCTGACAGTCCAAGCTGGCTGTTCTGCTGACTCCCTTTCCTTCTCTGAGACTTGAAAACTCATCACTGTGTGATCACTGTGTCCAAGGCAGCCCCCAACCAACACATCACCCACCAGTCCTCCTCTGGTCACAAAAACCAGGTCCAGTGAGGTGCTCTCCCTGGTTGGCTCACTCACCAGCTGTGTCAGGAATTCCTCTTTCCCACATTGCAGGAATCTCTTGGAGCCTTTCCTCTCTGCTGGGTTGAGTTTCCTGCAGATTCCTGGTAAGTTGAAGTCCCACCATGAGGACTGCTGATACTGTGACTTCTCCCATTTTGTCCACCTCTTCGTCCTGGTTGGGTGGTCTGTCTTGTTGCCCTTCCCCCTGATCCTTTCCTGTAAACACTTAACCCTGTAGTCACCATCATTAATCATCTCTAGGCAATCAGAACCTTCCCTAATACACAGGGCTACCCCACCACCTCTCCTTCCTTGCTCATTCCTTCTGAAGGGTTTGTAGACATTGGCAGATATTCCACCCTTTGTAGAGATTGAGGTAGGACAGAGCAAAGTATCCAATAAGGATTTGAAAATATGAAAAGAAACGTGTATGGAGCAATGGTAAGTCTGCTCTTGCTTTTGTGTTGTGAAAGCAGGCACTCGGAGGTTGGAAACAGCACTTCCTTTTGAGATTTTGGGGGGGGGTGTTCTGTGAAATTGAAAACAGCAAATTCAGTCTGTTAGAACAGATTTTTCTTCCTCTAGCGTGTGCCTCACAAAAGTGTCCTTTACAGTTACGGCCATGCTTGTAGCAGTAAATGTTTACGTTTGAAATTTTACACTTAAAAACAAAAGCTGAACAAATTATTCTATTTAAAAATTACATTAGAAACATATGCATTGGATGTAATGTGTAACTTTATCTTCTTGACCAAATTTTTGCTAGAAGAGCATAGTAAATTGCTCTCAGAGTAAAGTAGTTAAATGTTTTGTATTATGCTGTATTTTAAATATTTGATGAATAAACATGAAAGGCTTATGTAATCATTTAGGATTTCCAATGTTGTTAGAAATGCATGTATCATTGAATTTTACAGTAATCAAAGCCTCTTTATATAATCATTATGCAGTATTTTACAGAAACAAATTCCCATGTGGCTGAAATTCTCCATGCTCGGCTTTCTGCATGCCAGAAATGAGGATTTTATTTTGATCTGTTCTTTGTTTTGTCCTGTTCACCCCAGATTGTGTGATCACAAAGGGAGGACAAAAAAATCCCTGCCTTCTAGCATACATTTTCTTTAAGGATCTATTTGCAGCTTGCATACTGATGGCCAGAAAGCCAGGAGAACAAAGGACAAATGCAGTCTGTAGCGTGGTCAAAACTTAGCGCACGTGGTCCTCTCAAAGTCTCAGCAGCATAAATGTGAATGAACACCATCAGCAGTGACAATTGTGGACACAAGGTCTCAGTGTACAAAGCAGTTAGTGCATTGAAGGGAGCATCAGCTGCTTTGTAGTGTTCTGGCACTTTGTGGTATCTGAGATGTCCTTTCATTGAGGAGTAAACTGACTTCCCTTGCCTTGAATTTATTATTGTTTGGTGAGATCATGGGTTATAACCAAGGAGTCACTGGCACGGTGACATTAGTTATGTTTCCATTTAGTCTTTGCTATGTGGGTGGTTGGTTTGTTCTTTGTTGTTTTGTTTTGTTTTTTAACCCTTTTGCAGTGATGAGAATTTAGTGCATTTTGTTCACCCTTCCCTCTGCCCCTCCCCACCCCCCCCGAGTTCTTGTCATTACACTCATATTTTTAAAGCAAGAACAGTTGAAGACTTTTATAGTACCAGGCAGCTGTTGATGTTTATTCTTGCAGTCTTATCATCCTTAAATCCTTTGCCATATACACAGTCTCACTAATGTCAAATGAAAAAGCTGGAAGTTGCAACTATCCAAACCACTTTCATAAGATTTCATTTTTCTTTTCTTTTTGTTGTTTTTTTTTTCCCCTGTTTCAGTTCAGAGTAGGGAACAGTATGACTTTCTCTTTTACTGGGTTTCTCTACCCCAGCTTTCTCTGCAGGCTTCAGCATGTTTCAGTAAGGCACAGAATTTAAGGCATAACCAATGTAATGGCTCATAGAGCTATCAAGGTAACTCAGAGCAGAAAACAAAGATGACAATTAGCAAAGACTGTTCTATCAGCTTTGACTGTACAACACCTGAGCCACCTTCAAGTGAAATGCTGAGGGCTCTCACCGGAGAGGAAATAGAGAAATTTATTGTGTCTGCAGGTTGAGAAGAGGACATGTTGTCATGCACATGTCAGGAGTAGTAAAGGAGTAGAACATTTGCACCGTTTCTAGCATATGTATTCTTGTGAGATAAAAGGGAGGTTTTGAGGGTATGTTACGTTAGTCTGACTTGATATCTGACTTGACAACCCTTTCTGGTGGAAGCTGAAGTCTTCTTACTTCGTGTGTCTCACTGTTACATATGGTTGTCTGCATTGTTCAGGTTTTTGGATCTAAGGTAAGGCCGTGGGCATTTGGCACTGTATGTTTAGTGAAGGAAAGAAAATCACTGGATCTCTGTGGAGTAGAAATCTGGGTCTGTTAGCACAAAACTGTGCAGGTGTAACTGTCTTAGAAGTTTGTCTCTACTGTTTGCACCAAAATCTGACAGCAGCAGCTAGGGCAGCATTGTATCACAGCTCTTCATGTTTGTTTTCCCTTTACTCTTACTTTACTCTTCAGCAGTGTTACTGGCCATATCAGAAGTGCATTGAGAGTTACAAGCTAATTCCTTTCATTGCAGTAGCATCTGCACTGTAAGTAGTTTTATGTAGATATGTTTTGTCTCAAAATGCAGATCCTTAAGTTTGTGTTGGGAGAAAATAATTTCTCTGTTGAGAACCCTTCAGACAGGGTTGTTTGCTTCTGAACAGCAAATCTGTGTCATGAGGGACAAATGTGATTTTTTTCCTGTAGAAGGCAGCAGTTAGTATGTTTCTGAGATGCTTGGAAGGCTTGGATTTTGACACACAGCTGCCTCAGTGAAATCAAACACGGAGGTCCTTGATTTGTTATAGCTGTAGATTCTCACTGCCTTTGTTCCTGGGGAATAACTTGGCTGCTTCCCAAAAAGTAATTGCGAGGCTCTTGCTAAAGAAATTATCTCTGGATGTGGAAGCTCTGGACAGTTACTGCCCAATTATTGCTACCCTGCTCTGAAATAACATCACCCCTGTGAGACAAGGAAGTTTCTGAATAATTAACTGGCTCCAAATGGCTTTCAGGCTTGGGTATGACAGAAGACTGTCCTTGCAGTATAAATTAAAGTATAGGCACATGTACCCAATTTCTTTGGGAGGCTTCCTGAGAGGCTTTTTTCTGTGTACACACAATACTCTATGAGAGTGATGTCCAAAGTTTCATTGCCCATTAAGACAACCTTGACATTATCAGCTAGCAATCCTCTCCTGGTGAGTAAATCTGTCTGGACTTAGAATTAGCCCTGTACAGAGTATTTGATAGTAGGGCAGGGGTGAATTCCTTTTCTCTTCTCCTTTCTTAATGTTCCTCAGGCACACAGGGCCAGCTCACTGGGTCCTGGAAACAGCTCCTGTAGGAGAGACCACAGAGCCTAAAGTTTTCATATGTGTTTTCAGACAGATGAAAGCTCAGAACCAGCAGTAAATTCAGTATGAAGACAAAAAGCCTGTTGACTCCAGTTGCATTGAACTCCACAGGAACAGGATGCTGGCATTCTTAAGCTCTGAAATACTGTTCCTCAAAATCCATGAGCTATCTATTGAAGGAGTTGAAGAGACAGTGACAAGAAGTGAAGGGCTGTTATGTGGTTTGAAAAAGCAAAGCATTATTTGCCTTGGTTTTGGTTTGTTTCCCCCCTTTTCCTACCAGTTCATTTTTTTTTTTTCCAGATTTGCAGTTTGGTTTCCCTGCTAGGTGTGCAGCCTGTCTTGTATGCTCAGGATGGACCATGCTGCTTATTTAATGTTTCTGAAACTCTTAGATGAAGCTGCTCCTAGAGTTACCTGAATTCTTTTTCACTTTTAGTTAAGACAAATTGGATGTATCCATTGAACTACTAGTGACTATAAGTCCTTTACACAGGAAAAACCTGCAAATTCACATTATTTAGACACAGTACTTCATTCCCCTTATGGTCTGAACACCTAGCTCAAGTACATAAAATATTCAGGACTGTCAGTCTCCTCTTTACGAGAAATTGTCAGGAAATTTGTATTAACTATATTTGCACCTATGATATAATCACAGTGAATCTTATGAAACTGCATAGCTCAGACTTTTCTTTTGATTAGATCATAATTATTGATGTCTTTGAATTATTAAAAGTGGAATGGGCAATAAATTCTTTGCTTCTTTAGTGAGTGCCTGTCATCCATAACAGTTTATTGAGATGCTGTAAGTTAACCTGCACAGCATCACACTTCACAGTCAATTAAAATGGAAGTGGTTGGTTCTGACTTTGGGAATTCAGCACTGCATGCCCTGTCTGTTTAAGACTAGATTTCTTGTATCCTGGTTGCTGGGCACTTTCCATAACTGAGGTTGCACTGTCTGAACCCAGACACAATAACTATTTTTGTATAATGATGGCAACTTGTTTAATATGGGTCTAGAGGCTGGGAAAAAATTTTAGATTTTCAAAAAGTTGCATAGCTTTATTACAGATAAAAAGCAAAGTTATCGTCTGTAGTCTATTCCCTTTATTCTAGAAAGAAAAGCCAACATGTATTTTCAGGTGGTTTTAACATTTGTAAAGACTTATACATAAGAGATTATAAAAGCAAGTGCATGTTTTTTGGGAGTGTGCAGATGTTTTCCTTTACCCTTTTCCCCACCAAGTGATGAGAGCACAAGAATTTAACCTGGAATTGAGCAAAATTTATGTTGAAAATGAGCTTCTAAGGCAACCTCTGGTCTGGGGAGAAGACATACTTTGCTGTAACATCCTGTAGTCCTTCTCTGCTGATTCCCAGGCCTGGTAACCTGGGAGGAGAAATTTGGTGGGTGTCTGGCCAACATCCCAACACAAAGTGCAGAGTGGAAGGCAGATGCTAGGAAAAATCTCAAGGGCCTAGATGTGATCTAGAGGATCAATTTAATAGTGCCTAGCAAAGTAGACCCATCATTGCTCTCTTAGATGTCTCACCACACTAAAATACTTTTTTGGCTGTTCTCTTCCTTGGCTGTTTAATTTGATTCTGGGACGTGATGAGTGGGGGATGGGGAGCAGCTGGCTAGGTGAAATAATTAGCGGGGATGTGATAGGAAGAAAGTCCTAGGGAGATGCATATTCAGAGAGAAAGAAGTAGAATTAGAAGATGTTCGCACTTTAAGTTAAATAGCCCACACCGTTCTGTCTCAGGTTTGCATTCAATTAGAGCTGGGTTTGTTTGCCTACAAATAGAGCTGGATCTCTGAAATGGGCTTCGAGTCCTAATTCCTTTGATATTTGCCTTTGGAAGGAGTTACTGGGGAGATAATCATCAACACTGTGGAGCCTTAAGGTGACACATCTTTGCCTTTGAGTTTGTAGTGAAAAATACAGAATTAGCTAAAATGTTAATCTTGCAAAGACTCAAGCATCATGTGAGGTAAGTACAAAGCTCAGGTGAAATGAAGGAGACCACAGGCTCCCCTACAGTTGCTTTGCTTATCCAAAATCCATGTGATTACATTGTATGATTGTAGTGTATACCTGCTCACTCTTGTTTTCTGGGCCTCAGGCACGGGAGGTTCAGTGAAGCTGTTATTGTCATTTGCTTCCACAGTTGCCAGTATTGTAACATTGGGTATAACAGTTCTTTGTGATCTTGAGGTTAGGGAAAAAAAAATTCAGTTTCAAATTCTACAAACACAGACTTAGAGCATTAGTGACTAAAACAGCTGCAAGTAAAGTGCACATTTCGTTATCCTTGAAAAATGCAACCAGTTTATGCTGATATGACTGGCAAGTGCAATATGATGTTTTGCAAGTGTATTTCTTAATATCTTAAAGACCTGTTCAGAGAATATCCAATTGTCTAATGTCCATGCCTACACCAAAATAGTAACTTCAAGTACTTAATTTCATTTTATTTGTGGTTTCTCGTTTATATGATGTATTCATGTCTTGTTCAGGATTAGCCCTACAAAATATGAGAAAAAGCCTTCAATACTTTATTAAAGGAATTTAATTTTTCAATGAAATATTTAAGTTGGCTTTTCCAAAGAGGGAAACATTGTCATTACCATTAAACTAATGTAATAATACTGCATTATTATTAGCAGTTATTTTAAGCAGATAATCACTTTGTCTTAAATTAGCCTCTGCTGTTACTGTAAGGCCGTTCACCTCTAGTAACACCTCACCTTCCTGAGGAACACAGTGGTTAATGGGGGCATTTGGTTTGGCTCATATTTCTAAAATGCTTTCATTTGCTTGTCTCCCATGAAATTTAAAGTGTTTTAAAAGGTGATAGTAGACAAAACACCTTCAAATGTTTGGAATAAAATTCCAAGAACGTTCACCTGATGCGTTTGGTTTCCCTTGAATTAGGTTTTGTTTGCTTTGATTGGAGGATGCTTTTAGGGGGAAAAGGGACTGTTTCTAGTAAGATCCTTGGCTTGATGGTACTTTAAACTTGCTAGGTCTAGCTGACTGGATGAGTCAAAGTTTCCACGTGGCATAATTCCTGGAGCTTGAGCTGGCAGGGAGTCTGCGGGCGGGGTGCTGGCTGCAGCCTGGAATATAGGTTAGTATCTCAGCAACCGTAGCGTTTGCAGGAGGCAGGGCTGAAATTCTCCAAGGTGCATGTATTTACATGAAGGTTTCTGCATTCATTTTTGGAAGGCACCTTAAGTTGGTTCTTTTTAATCTCTTACTCCTTCTCCTGGTTTTCAGATCAGTAAGGAGTTCACACATAGGTGGGTTATTTTCTAGGCTAGGTGGAAGGATTGGAGTTTGTACCCCAGAGCAGTGTGTGCTGTTTAGTGCTCTGACTTTTTTCTGTGTGCTGTTTCTAGAGTCAATATTAACCAAGTCCTAGGGAAGGTGAAAACAGACGGCACTGAAATCGTGAATAGCACTGAAGGTCTCCTACATACGAATAGAGCAGTTCCTATTTATGCAGGAGGAAATTTATAGCTGTATTTAGAGTCATGCAGTGTTAGAAAAGGTGCTACTTTTTGAGGTATAGTTTCTTCAGGATGTTTAAAGGAAAAAGCTGGACTGTAGGCTACAGTATCAGGTATCTTTATTTGCTTGTTTGTTTGGTTGGGTTTTTTTCTCTCTTTCTAAATCTAAATGGTCCTTGTTACTGCTGATCAAATTCACTTTTTTAGTGAAGGAATTTCAAGTAGGGCTTGTATTGTTACATTTGATTAGCTTCAGATCCAGAGCTGGAAATGTAGGAGTTCTGTTAATCAATCCTTTTCTCTAATGTCTGTGTCTGGAAGCGGAGGTGATGTGTGACTGCAGTATTTCTCAGATGGTATCACTTCAAGCGCAGAGTTTGCAACATGTACTGTGTGCTCCTGCTTCTCTCTTCTGAGGGTTCTGTCAAAGTGTTACTGTTCACAATCTTTTGGTACTTAATAGTAACTCACAGAAAATTATTTCCTGAAAAAAATACTTGTACTGATAAGGGCTGTGACTGCCCTGTTAATCTGAAAAAAAATCTGCATGTGTAACCCCTATTTTTAAAATAAAAGCAATATTGTGCCAGGGAAATAGAGCCTCTTGTCCTGTGGGTTATAATTTCTACATGGACAGAGAGAGAGACTTAAATGAAAGGTACTTATCACAGGAGTTAACAACGCTTTGACTAAGACCCAGCAACACTACACTCTGCTGGAAGATAAGAGCTGAAGTCATAACTTACTGCAGGTAGTGGGATGTTTGAATCAAGGACAGGGCTGCAGCACAAGGATCCAGACCTCCATTTCTCCAGGACTAAACCCTCACCATGAACAAGGAGGTGGTGAAGTAAAATGCTGCAAGAATGAGCAATGACGTTGTGTTTAACTGAATTCTCCTGGCACTCTTACAGATAATATTAACTGCAGAAGATTTTATGGCTGAAAACTATGTTTGCAGTGTGTTAGTACAAGTTGCATTTCTTTCCTTGGAAAGCTGTTGGTATTTTTACAGTGTTTGAATTGAACATTGGATGTAATTTAACTCTAAAAAATTCTTTGTAATGAAAATATTCTTTGCAGTAAATGTACATGAAAATTTACCTAATTACATGTCCAGAACTTCTACTTGAATCCAGTATTTTGAGAAATAATGGGATTCTTAATCAGCCTGTCCTTATTTGAAACTGAAATTTGTTGAAAAAAGCAAAGAGAAAAAGGAAGGCCTCACTGATCTTCATGGAAATTGTTAAATTTGCTATGAATTTTGATGTTGCTCATGGTGCTTGCTGTTGGAGTTCCCATCTTTCAGCTCCAGAAACTGGGAGAGTCAGTCCAACAGTGAATCAAACCTGTTCTGCTGAGGCCACCCCAGCACCCTGTGGTGTTGGCTGGTGCAGCTTGCACTGGGGCAAGGGGCACGGCCAGAGGCTGGTGATACAGAAGCAGTGGCTCTAAAGCCTTGACAAAGGAGCTAAAAACTTCACTGAAGGATTTTAGTCAGCTTTATTTGCTCTGCTGACAAACTTACAGATTTCTGAAAAGTGCCTTAAGAAATAACAGTTCCTTTTCAATGGCTTTATGATTTGTGACGTCCTCTGTTCCATGGTCCTACCTTGTTTGTCTTTTAAAGCACAACACATCATATCCTTGAACAAAAGCAAACTTTCTGGCATAAATTTCACTGAATATTTTTCATTCAGTTGATTGCTGCAAAGATAGTTGATTCTTATATAACGTTCATTCACCTTCAGAATTAGATTTATGTAATTTGTGATAGGCTCTGTTGCATGTCACTGTTTGTTACTTTTTACCTTTTAGCATAGATCTACCACAGCAGTGCAAAGAAAAAAGGCAGTTTATCCCTCATGACAAAGTTATTCCCTTAACAGACAGAATGCAAGTAACCTATTTAGACTTTACTATTTAGATGTTACTGCTTACATGCTGTTGTAGCCTTTGGGGAAATCATAGATTATACACTGGGCTGGAAAAAAACCTGAAAGGTCTGGAATGGTACTGGATTGTCTAAGGTGCTTTTTAAGAATGAAACTTGAGTTTTTAAAGTTTTTTCTTTTTTTTTCTTTATGTTAGAACTCCTGCTGTAGCTGAAGGATATGTTAAGGCTTATAGGTTGATTTTATAAAGGTATTCAGACTGGAGATATACACCTGAAGTTGTCAGTGGGCTGCTCAGTGGATTTGAATCAAGTTAGACATCCAATTTCCCATCTTTTAGCTATTTGAGGTACTTCTTTTTTAGCCCCATGTACCTCCTCAGGCACTTTTAAAACTGCTTGAAGAAATCTGCCAACACCTCCTTCAGACTCCATGTATGTTTGGGGCTTTTTATGTTCATTTTGAGTAGTCTGGAGAATAGGCTAAGAAGGAGGAATGAGGAAAATTGTGTGGGAGCCAAAATACTGATCCTGTGCTCATATGGATGTATGCAATTAACACAATACTGTAACTATTTTAAGCAATATTCATACTCATTTATTCACTTCAGGACAAAATAGGAATTTGGGGTTCTTTGAACCTGTCCCACTGAATACTGGATGCACACAGGCCAGGTGGTTAAAAACTATGCCAGCTGCTCAGCTGAGGATCTCTGCTCTGCTCCAGAATAGCAGTCACAGTCACCAGGCCAATGCAAGCATAGTAGCAGTCATGGAGAGCCCAAAAGAATTCAAGAGGAATACAGCCCAAAGGGAATTTACAGTTTTTCAATTACATTCAAAGATACGGTCTTTTAGAGGATAATATTCAGAGAATTTGAAAATTATTCTTTTTCTGAAAGAGAAAGAATTATGCTGAGTCACAAGGGGATCTATTGTTTAAATGATTTTGGTATTATTCAGCCTTCAGACAGTCAATTAACTCTATTTATCTATTTCATCTATTTAATCTTTTTTTGTACATGTGGATCAGGGCAATCGCAAGCAAAAATATGGGCTNTAGAATACCTCTCCTATGGAGACAGGCTGAGACAGTTGGGGTTGGGCAGAAGATGTGGCTCTGGGGTGGCCTTATAGCACCCTCCTGGGGTGCCTACAAGAGAGCTGGAGAGGCGCTTTTTACAAGGGCATGGAATGATAGGACAAGGAAGAATGGCTTCACGCTGAAAGAGAGCAGTGTTTAGATTAGATATTAGGAATAAATTCTTCCTTGTGAAGGTGGTGAGACACAGAAATAGGTTGCCTAGAGAAGTTGCGGATACTCCGTCCCTGGAAGCGTTCAAGGCCAGTTTGGATGGGGCTTGCACAACCTGGACTTGTGGAAAGTGTCCCCACCCATGGCAGGGAGGGCTGGAACGAGGTGTTTTTTAGGTGCCTTTCAACTCAAACCACTCTATGATTCTATGAAATACGAGTGAGAACATTTAATTGGAAGGCCCACTGCCCTTCTCCAACTTCACAGCCCTAGTTTTAACGTCTGAGGAACTCTGGTTTAAATATCTCCCTTTCCTTTGATGCTCATGCACCATCACTTTTATTTAAATATTTGTACCTCCTTTTAGCTGTTGTGTTTTAATGCTAAATAAATTTCAACTATTTCAGTTTTCTTACCTAAATTTAATTCTCCGTTCTTAACCAGCATCGTTAATCCTGTTTCTTGAATGTGAATGGCAAGTGTTCACAGTATTGCTGATAAACAGGAAATAGCTTTCCTGTTGTATCTGAAAAGCACTATTGTAGTTTTTTCCAAAGTTGTTGATTCCTGATACTAACCCTACTTACTCCTGATACCCTTAATTCTTTCTGCCACTGTGTTTTCTGAGCTAGCATGCTTCCAGCACATAGAGGAAGTGCTGGTTGTTACTACTGAATGCATTGCCTTCTACTTAATACCTTTATATTTCTGTTACTCATATCTTTCACGTGTAATTCCTTCTGTAGCCCACTGCGGTTTTACTTGTTACAGATTGTGCCCTTTAAATTTCATTATAAAGCTTCTACAACTTTTGCTGCAGCGTTCAGTGAAAACCTGAAATAAAATTATCCTTGCCACTGAATCTCAAGGAAATCTCCTTACTGTTTCAGCTCTACATTTCCTGATTAGCCAGTCTGTTAATCTCTCTAATTCCTTTCCAACTCAGTAATAATTTTTGAAAAGGCGCTATATCAAATGCTTTGTTGAAGTTTAGAAGATAAGAGCTACTGCATTTCCTTTGTCTAGACAAGCAGTTATCTTATTGAAGGAAAATAAATTAGTCTGCTTGATCTCCTCTTAATGAACACATGTATTTTTCTAATAAGAATATATAGTGTATGTATATATATTGTGACAACCATCAGCAATAGTCACCCAGTCAGTGAGTGCAAAATCATGACTAAATCTTGAATTACTGGCAATGTCTAGAATAACTTGCAGTTTGTAGTAAGATAGCAGCTAGATCATAGACTGTCCCTGTCGTGCTACTGACGTTGGAAATGTTAAACTATAAAGGGCATGAAATCCTCTGAACTGATGGGACTTGAGAAAAGGAAGATCCAGAACTGCATTAACAAAAGTCTGAATCGTAACTGGTGGGGTTCTGGAGTGGTGGATGTTTTCTTGTTTTTATTTCTTTAGCATATTTGAGGGGCTTGATATCTGTGAGATCTTTCTGACATGTGAAGGCTGGTTTTTAATCTTAAGAGTATAATATGAAGGGTTAATTTTTTTTATTTTATTTTATATTTATTGATTTATATTCCTAAATACTTTCCATGTGACTCACTGTTTTGGCTTTTGTTTTATGCTGGGCTAATACCTACCATAGTTTATTTGCGAAGTGTTTCTGACTGCAACTTTAAATCTGTTTGGATCTCAGCCTGTTGGTGTGTTCCAGACAGCAGCAGGTGAGTTGAACAAAACCAAAACACGCTGCTACATGTCACTGTGGATCTGTGCTAGCTTTTTCCCCTTCTCAGTTTTAGATTCTTTAGTCAGCTCTAGAGTTAACATTGAGCTAGAATAACATGTCAGAAATAATGCAGATTTCTTTGAAACACAGGATTGTCTTCATTGTTAAAAGTCAAGTGATAGAAGGTCTCCTTCAGAGTCTTAACCTTAAGTTGTTGTCGTGAAATAATAGAACTATTAAGATTACATTTGGTTCATGTGCATTTGAGATACTTCTAGCATGAGCATTTTAAGCTCAGAAAGCACCTCAGTATCTGCAGAAAAACACATTTTTATGTGGTCTTAATTGCGTAATTTTCTTGTCTTTAGCAAGTAATTGTTTTTCCATGGAGAAAATATGTTTTACAAGCTTTAGGTAGATGTCTGGTGTGAGACATTTCTCATTTGCAGTTTTGGAGTTCTCAAAAGATAGATTCTGCTCTTGTATTTAAAGGCAAGAATGGGTCAATATTATTCAGAGGTAAACTCAGCTGCTTAGAAAAAAGATTCCTGGATTTTCAACACAAGTTGAGAGAATTATGTCTTCCCCTTTGCCTTCCTAGTGAGAGAATCTTTTCCATGGAAGAAGCAGCATTGAAGTAACAAAACTCTTGAGATGGGGTTGAAAACACAGACCAACAATTCGTTGTGTTAATTTATATTAGGATTTGACGTTGTGCACCTACTCTGAGCAAGATGTTTACTCTGAACTAGATATTTCAATGTAATTGAATTCTGTTTCCTTCCCCCCCAGTTTTAAGCCATTTTGAGCCATGTAAATACCACTTTTTTTCTATCTGTTAAAGTAAAAATTTACCACTTGGTTCAATTTCAAAGGAGTACTCTTTTTTTCTCCCTAAATTATCCTTTATAGATCCAAAGCCCTTGGGTTTGCAGTGGTGTTGCTTCAGTGACCTGGGCTTGCTTTTAATTCACATTTATGCAGCTAGAAACAGCCCCTGATTGTTTTAAGCTGTATCTAGTTTGCAAAAAGCATGAAGTATTTATGTTTGTCTTTGTAAAATATCTGTTTAACTGCACATTTCTTCATTGCACTTATTGACTCTTTCCCTGTTAAGAATAATTTTTTTTGTTGAGATTGTGCTTTCCTTACAAAATGTCTGCCATAGAGCGTCTGGCTGGATCCATGTGCCCATGAGGTTTCTTGGTGAAAGGGCTATTCAGATTTACTATTTCACAGTTAATTAAAATGTTACTGTCATTTTGTCCTTTTTGTTATGGTCTAGAAATTCTGAAGTTTCAACATTAGTTTCTTGTCTCCTTTGAAGCTTTTGCCTTTCTTTTGCTGACTTTGAAGATGATTGCCAATAGCCTCAGACACTGGTAGGGCAGAAATTACTGATGTTCCTGGAATGGAAACCTTTGCAGGAATCCTGTGTGTTGCCTTAGCAGTAAAATGCAGGTGCAGTTTCAGTGATGGTGGTATTATTTTGATGTTTGTATTGACTTAAAGGAAGGGGATGGGTGAAGTGAAATTAAGAGTTAAGATGCTCAATTTAGTAATGGATATGCCAAGCATTATTATAAAAGAAACCTCGAAAAGAAACTTGTTAATGCAAGGAAATAAGACGTTTTTCACTCTTTAGGTGTTGACATGGTGTTTCCAGCTTCTTTTACTGGAGAACAGAAATAAAGTGTGCAGTGCAAAATTTTCATTGCCACCAATTACCGTGGGAACCTGCTTTCAAATCCCAAAGTTTTGAACTGGGTGTGACAAATATTATGTTTATCTTCCTTGAAAATATTGCCACTGTCCAACCAGAATGAGAAAGATTTCAAAAAGTGATGCAGAAAGTCATAATTTACTTCATCACGTCCTACATCAACAGTTTTGTTTTTCAAAATAATTTTAAATTTGTCATTAAAAACCCACCCCTAAGCTACTGATCATGTAGTAAAACTAGTTACTAGTTACCTACCTACTAGTTACTACTGTATTCAGATGATCTGAGGTAGTAAAAGGTGGTTAAGCAACCTGGGCTCTTGCAATGACTTCATGTTGGTCTATCTTCTGTCCTTAGCACCCAAACTGTTCTTCAGAACAAGAGGATGCTCACAGCTCTGAGAGGCCCCTTGTGATTTGCTAACAGTGTTTCTAAATCCTCTGAGGAGATAAATCACCTGGATGAGAAGTCCCTGAATAGCCTGGGTTTAAGGGAGCTCTGGCCAGCTGGATTGTGTGGCTGGCACACATGGCTTTTTGGGATGGTCTCAGTTAGGTCTTGGAGTTTGAAGAGGTATGAACCTAGTGCAGTGGTTAGAATAGCTAAATGTGTTCCTTAGGGGGACACCCCCAGACGTGAAGGGAGGAAGCTGAGTAATCCTGCGGTATGTGGAATGGGAGACAAAAAACTGTGTTCTTAATTTTTGCCCCAGGCTTACTCCATTATCACAGGCAAGTCACAAATATTTTATTTCTGTTCTGCGGAGGATTTTTTCTTTTGCAAAATTGCCCCCAGTGCAGGAGATGAAATATGTTTGGATACATTGCTAGGAGCAGTGAGCCAGGTAACTAAGCAAGCACCACTGGAGTGTCTGGGTAAAGAGGAGCTTCTGCCTCAATAAAGTGATGGAAATACCCAAGTATTTTACAGAGAAATGCCTGGGATGTTAGAGAGTTAACTTTTCTTTTCACAGAAGAGAATGTAAAAAATGTCAGGCTCTGTCCATCCCTGTACCCTTTTTTTATTTTGTAGCAGTATTTGGATGCAAGGAAGCTCTCTTTTCTAATCAAATTTTGTCACTAGTTTTAAATAGAGGAATGCTGAGAAGCTTAGAACTGCTTGAAGGCTTTAATACACTGTTCTGTGTCTGTTTTGGATGTCCCCATGTGCTCTTGCATGGTGTTTGCGATGTCCCAAAAGCTTCAGTTCTTTGCTGTCAGTTAAAGGCTACCCCAGCTTTTAGACTCTACTGAGAGCTCCTCTGAGACTATCTGTATTCTAACTAAGTAAAAAATTAAGTTTCTTCCTTGAGATGCCAGAGGGCTACCAGTGGCATTAGAATCTATTTTTCATCCTGGTGCAACAACTTATTTGCACTTGGCCAGCCATAATTTTTTCACCTCTTCCCAAAACCAGCGTGCGTTCCACTGCCAAAGGCATTTTCTGACTCCAGTGAGGAGTTTTGAAGCACCACTGTCCATGCCCCTTGTGAAAGTATCCCTTGTGGAGAGGAGTGGTTTTGGTTTTCTGCAGCTAAATTCCTCCTAAGTAATTCGTTCTATCTCTGGAGGTCTTGGGCTGTGGGAGAAGGCAAAGTTACTCATTTTGCCCCAACGCTTTTGTGTGCAGGGTTCTTACCAGAATGGAGCAAGAGTGCCATAATTTAAAACAATTTCTCAACACCTAGACCAAGTAACAAAACTTTAATGTGTTTCTTTTTTTCTTCTTTTTCTTTTTCAAAGGCATATAAGCACACAGCAACAAAGGTAGTAGAAACGGATTGTCTCTTTTAATGTGTTTGTAGCAAGAGCTCATCTGTCTACCTGAAATGAATTTGTATCTAACTCTTCCTGGTTTATTAACCCCTTTTTTGCAGGAGCAGATACACTGGGGTGGGAGTTCTATGGAATATTACTGTGTGTGATGAACAGGAACATGATTTGAGCTGGCATTTCATTTAGTTACCTAACTGAGCTGCCTTTAATTTAAATGGTACTGTGTGTAACCTTTGCTGAAATATTTTGTGTTGTCCTACTTTGCTGCCAGTTGCTCTCTGGGGGCTTCACCTTCATTATTTACTGCAGCTTGTTTTCACTTATTTTGAGTGTGGTGGTGTTGCTTATTTTAATATGTAAGCAAGCGGAATTGTTTTGGTTGTTTTTATTGTTTTTAAATTTGCTATATAGGTCTCAGGCTTTCCTGATCTGTTGTACAGGAATTAACTGAAATTTGCAGAAGTACAAAGCCATTTGTGAATAATTTTCTTTCATACATGGAGAGAACAGGTCTTATCCTCGGTAAGTAAAGAGCAGGAAAGTCAGGACCAGATTACAGAACAATCACTAAGTGCAGTCTGGTGTGTGTGTGTCTCGTCATGGAAAGTGACATATATTAAGTACAGAAAATATTTGTACAAGAAAGAATTTCTGTGGAATCCTATTATAATATAAATGCTGGTATATAACACCCAGGAATATGCTTGCCAATGCTGTGGTGAGTATTAAGAGAAAGTCAAAAGATAGATATGTGAACTTGGATAATTTTGAATTTGAAGCTTTGCAGATGGAGTTTGTAAAGGCCTTAATATAAAAAGGCTGTGTGAATGTGGGTGTTTAGAAAAGCAGAGGTGACTTTGTGACGTGAACTTGGTGACCGATGAACTGGCTGCTATAAGTCAAGCACAGAGCCAAGTTTGATTTCTGGTTACTAAAAAAAGAAAAAGATATGTACAGAAAAGAGTGAAGCCCTTTCCTGGGTTCAGTGTAACCATGCTGACTCCTAGTGTCTCGAGCAAGTGAATGTGCTGTGCTGGCCCTGTGCCACAGGGCAGCCTTTATCTGTGCCCTGCAGGCATGAGGAATTATTTTGCCAGATGATTCATGGGTTGCCAACAGAACAGGATTTATAAAGAATGTATTGGAGCTGTTTGTTATCAGCATAGGATGTGGGAAATTTAGGGGAGAAAGGAAAGTGAGAGGAAAAAATATTGCTGTTAATACAATTGAACTGCGTAACTGGAAGTGGCTTTTGTTGTTGCTTTTCTATACGAAGGCAGTGCTGGAAGCAAACTGAGCCTCTGCTCAGGAAGTTTGGTTTTCTTAAACGACGTTCACTAGGCACTGGTGCTTTTCTTTACAGAGAAAAATGCAAGACAAAATGGCAGTCAGCCTGCAGGTTTTCTTTCTTGGAAAGTGTAGTTTGCTGAGATGACACTCTGCTTATGTCTGGTGAAATGGAGCAAGAATAGTAGCTCTGCTCTTGAGAGATCTTTAGCATCCACAACACAGTAGATGAACAAAAGGTTAAAACATGAATAATTCTCTGTCATTTCAAAGACCATTTTTTAGCACAGAAAAAAAAAAATCTTCCAAACTTCACTTTTTGAAATGTTTCTTCTTGTTGTTTGTTTGCTTGTTTGTTTTGTGGTTGTTTTGGGGGTGTGTTGGGGTTTTTTTTCCTGGAGTTTATTTTTTTTTTTTTATTGTGGATGGTAGCTATCGTACTGGCAGGAGCTCTCTTGTGTGTAGGCTCTTGTCAAATGAAGTGCATGATTGTAAAATGATCTTCAATCCACACAGCAACCCAGAGGGATTAATAGGCATTTTTTGGCCACAGATCTAATGGTACTTATCATGATGCTGACACTTGCAGCTGCTGCTTCTTAACCTTGTCTTGGGAAGAACCAAGTTTCTGTAAATATTTGGTTTGGATAACTGGTATTTTTAGGTAGAAACTGAAGTTAGAAGTAAAGTAGGTTCTGTCATTTGAAAGAAGCTGGAAGAGACATGTACCAAAAAGCAGTCCTTCAGCAGCAGTGTGCCTTTTCCAAAGGCTTTTACCAGCTGTGTTCACAAATAAAACCTCAAAAAGAGAAATGGTAATTTTTTTTGTGAAGGCATTTCTTTGTGTAAGTTTCCTTTTTATGCCTATAATATTAAAAAAGGGTAATATATTTCACTTTTGTTTCATACACCAGTGGTAAAACTTCATAATGACTTATATGAAATGGAAACTCCTGCAGCAAACTTCATCATTAAATTTTTGGTAGTGAAGAATGGAAAAAAGTAGAAGTTTGGCATACCAGCAAAGAAAACTTTCTGTTCATGTGAGTCCAGAAACCCTGGAAAAATGCTTATGAGATGTGATCCTTACTACAGCTGTCAAGGCTGAGATGTTAAATACCAGATTCCCTCAGCAGGGCCTGGCAGATCTCTGTGTTCAGCTCATTGTGAAGGAGGGAAAATCATTCTCTCTTCCAGGACAAAAATATCTGAGGAAGCAAATACACCTCAGTTGGCACATGAATTTTGAATAAAAGAAGGATCTGGATGCTTTCTGAGTATTGTGGAGTCTGACTTATCTCTGAGAGAGGCTGAGAAGACCCTTCTCTGTGTCTTCTTGTGAGTGATGGTGAGGAAATAAGAGAAGTGCTGCTTCAGGAATGACATGTCTCACTGTGGCAGCATGGGAAGGAATTGCTATGTGCTAAGGACAAGGATGCTAGGTAGAAAAATAAATTAACAGTTGAATTAAATTGTGTTGAGAGAAACAAAAATTGCCATGACAGAAATGAAAGGACACAGGAGCAGAGCACTGATGTCTGGGCATTGCAGGATGGACTCCAGCATCTTAGCTCCTCCATTCTGGAGGACAAAGGTATTTAGTTTTATATGGACATGAATGGCTTTTATGAGATGGATGTAGATCAGGAAACAACTTCCATAAGTATCTAGATATTGAGCTTGCTATTTTACACAATTGACTTTCTGGCAGAGCTCTGCAATTCTGTCACTCTTGTGTTTGCAAAACGACCTTCATGGGTTTCATTCAAGAGCTCTTGGCTTCTTCTTGCATATACAAGGGGAAAGGGAAGTATTGTTAACTCAGAACAACTTTGAGAATTCTTGGGATTTTGAGGGAACTTCACATGCCCTGGGACTGTTCCTCTCAAGATATTTGCAATTGTGGATTGCTCAGAGGTTGGTGGAGCAGTTGTGGTGCAGAGAGTGGTACATAAATCACTGCCTTTCTGTGCCATGAGCTCTGCATAGAAGGAGGAGAAGTTGAAGTTGCAGTCTTTAAATCAGACCTGTCATTCACACTTTGTTAATCCTAGCTTTATCTTGAGCTGAAGCCTCACATGAAATTTAGATCAGTGCTGGGTCTTCCTTTTAAAAGAATCCCTTTAAAGGATTTAAATGAATAATTTTTTTAAGAATGCTCAGCTATTATTTTTAAATGTCTACTTTCAAGTCCAAGCATGTTTTGGTTTTTGCAGGGATTGGTTACTGAAGATCATTAATGTTGCTTTTATTCCACTCTGTTTTCAAAAACAAAAGATATGGGCTTCAATAAAGAGCTTTTTATTAATGGCTCTCTGATGATGTCTATGCTGACAACTTTGGAGCTAAGGTTCTTGCAGCAGTATTAAATTAGGTATTGTTTCGAGATCTTTAGTGCTTAAAGCTGAGCAGAGTGACTTAACAAAATCACAGACTGCAACAGAAAGAAATTAATCTCTTTTAGGCCGTGTCTACAGAAGGTGCATAAATAAACAATTGGTATACTTTGGTTTAGCTGCTCATTTTCATTCTTGTACATCTGAATAAAGATGGTTTTTAATGGTGCTAACATTTATGTGCAGATAGAAGAAATTTTAGCAAATCCTAGCAAATATGTATGGGAATACTTATTTTGATTTTGCTGGGTTTTGGTTCTTTTTAAAGTTAAATTATTAACCTGCTGGATTTAAAAATATTTTTCTGTACCCTAGTCAAAATATTGAAAAGCATTTTCACCCTTTTTATTCTTTCTTTTGTGAAATGAACTAGAAATGACAGAATTAATTTTGGCCAACTTTATGGGGGTTTTTAAGATGGGGAAAAGTCTCAGGATTAATTTCAAACAAATTCTGATGATACTAGTAGAGTACAAAATAATCACCACGTTGGGATTTTTGTCTTCAGAAAGATGTAATAGACTTTTATATGGGGTGTTTCAAAGGATGTGTGTAAAACACACACAGTCTGGTTCCCTTTCAAGTTACAGTCTCTTCCCAGCTCCAGTGTTCATTGACCTCATTGCCTTCTCATATTTTGTCATTTTTCAATGTGGCTGTTAGTGTTCTAGATGAGGACCTGGACTGCTTATCTGGAGTATAAGAAATGAAAGGTCATAAATCTGTGTGTAGGGGGTGTTTGTGGGTGGTTTTGGGTTGTGTTTTTGGGGTTTGATTCCGAATCAACTCGTACAATTCAGCTGCTGGATGTGGCTTTTTGAGCATCGGAAATTGAATGGGTTTTATTAGAAAACTAGGAACATGACACTCGACATTCATGCTAAATTAGTTTGTATCTTGAAATGTTTCCTAGAATTGGTTAGATAAAAATTAATGCATTTTTATCCGATGGAGTTTTGTCTTGCTTCTAATTTTTGTTAGAAGGACCCATCTGTGAGATGGTTGAGTTTGGAGATCTGCTGTTGGAGGGCTTTTCCAACACTGATGATTCTATGATTCCATTATAATAGCATCCACATTGGATGCAACGTGGGTCTGTAATAATTTATGAAGTATTCATGGCATGAGTTGGACAGTGTTCTATGAATACAACATTATTTCACGTATAAGCTCCCCTTTGTTTCATCTATCTTTTTCCCTTTTACATATGAGTTGTGGAAGGGGAAGCCTCTAAATATTAATTTTCTAGAACTACCATTATCCTGTCAGCACATAGGATGCTGTGTGATTCAGGGTACTATATCACCACCTGTCCTCAAAGCTGAAGAGATTACCATATTTTCACATGTAAAGCTACTGTTCATGCCATTCATCATGGATTAAAATGCTTTTCTTTTACAAATAATTATTCCCTTTGTCAGGCAAGGAGGTTCTATTGAGTGTGGAAGGAGTGAGGCTGCTCTGTGCTTGGATGAATTATGATCCCTATAACTTATGACGTACAGCCTGATGATACATAAGGCTACCAACACATTTTTGGAAGCATAGACTATGTGGTTTATTAATCAGATAGAATCTCTCACTGGTTTTCAGAAGTCCCTCCTCAAGACATTGCATTATCTGTAGTGACCCATTTCCAGTTATGTAAATTTAGATTCATCTATGGCAAGATGTATCTGTTCCTTTGACTTTATTTAGACAGAAACCAACTCTGTCATCTAATTTAGATGACATAAAATCCTTGCTGTGGAAATGTGCATGTGCTTTTTTCATCCCTTGCTCTTGTTGTAAGCTCACTTTCTAGTGAATTTCTAATATCAATTTTGATATTTGAAAGAATTGTTCAAGATTTAAAATGCAGCTACCTTCTAGAAGCTAATTTATCTCGACCTGGGTTCAAATCAAGAAGAATGTAATGCACTTCTCTGAACCAAGTGTACTCTTAATGAATGGGCTGGTTTTAGGCAAGACTGTTTACTGACAGAACATTTTAAAAAAGTTTATTCAATGGCATTGAAACACAGGCCTATTTAAAATCTCCTGTTCCCATTCCTGGTGTCAGTTTGCACTTATCCTGAGAAATGATGCTGACTTGAAATCTCTGCAGCCCACAGTGTTTTGTGTGACTTGCTGAGGAAGTAAACGGTGACTCAGCAAGCACTGTCATCTCAGCAGAGCCCTGCTGGGAGCAGCAAACGATGTGAGAGTGAAAAATTACCCTGAGCATCTTAAGTGGAAAAAAAAAAAAGTAAAATATGAAGGGGGGAATGCTGTTCCTTGGAGTTTGTGCCATAACTTCTCTGTCAACTGCTTGTGGCTCCTTCGCTCAATGAGCTGTAGTGTTGTGGCTGGCGTTTGGCTCTCTCAGAAAATGTGTCTGGTGGGACACAGTGGAGATGGCTTGGCTTTGAACATCAGGGAGATGTTCCGCACAGAGAGTGACTGTTTCCTTACACTGCTTATGGCAGCTTGGGGGTGAGCTGTGGGTCTGTAGGAGCAGATAGCCTTTTATATAAGCAGATATGATGGGGTAAACACAGGCATTTTCAGGAGCACAGGCTTTCTCGAGTTCCTGAAGGAACTATGGACCAAGAAAAGTCTGTTTCCATCTTACATCAGCTTGACTAATAACAGATCCTATCTTTCTGAATTTCCAAATAAGAAGATGCAATACAAAAGGAAGAAAGAATCTGTAAGTAATTTCTAGAAATAGAAACATGGTGGCCAAATTTCAGACCTAAACAGCTGTGCTGACAATATTGCTCCTAATAGATCTTTTTATGTGCAGAAAAAGCATCACTGAAACAGGCAAAAAAGGCCACTTTTCAGGTTCAGAAAAAAGCATATTTTCTTTTTTCTAAGTAGTGAAAATATTTAAATATATTTTGAGCTTACTCTGAGCCTTAAAATCTTTCTGCATCCTCAGAATATTAATTCAGAAAGAAGCAAAATGATTGCTTAAAAACACATACCTAATGTCTTTATTCACACCCTGTGCTTCATAAGAATCAGAATTTAATTACTTAGCTCAGGCAGCTGTGACTATCAGCTTTCCTGAGCCTACTTATCAGTCTGAAAGTAGGGTGCTCATAACTTACTTGGTTTTAAGTGACATCTCTGCAAGAGCTTGATCGTGCTTATAGAAAAGGATTACCATGTCTTGCAGATTGCAGTAATGCTTTAAAAAAAGTTAAAACTGACATTGTAGAGGGGGAAAAGGCTTTATCTTTATGTGACAATTAAGCACAGTGACACATTCAGGTGAGGAAAACCAGTCTTCCTGTAAAATGGTTTTGAGGGTGTGTTTAATGGGGAGGTGATTATGAATATAGTATGACTGATAGGAAAATGAAATGCTCTTCACATAAACCTGTCTCTGTTACAGGAGAGAGAAAAAACTGTGTGAAATCTGCTTTTTACCTTCCCTTTTAGGTACAAAGTTATGTTTAGGTTGCTGCATAGTAAGATAGGCCCACAGTAATACCTGTTTCCAGTGGTACCTCCTCCTTCCTTTAAAGCAGAAACTAATTTAGGTTGTGGAGGAGATAACACATTTGTCTTGAAACTTCTTCTAAAGCCAGCAGTGAATTTATTTGATAATTAAATAAGACCCCTTTCAGTTTCTCACCTCAGAAGGCAGGGAGGTTGTGCAAAGGTCAGAGCACTATTAAAGACTGTTCAGAGATGGCTGATCAGGAGGTTATTTGTTTTAGCATTTATGTCTTAAGAACTTAAGTCTTGCTATGCAGGTTTAACTGTTATAATCCAAGAAAAAAATGCTTTCTCAAATGAAAAAAGAAGATTTGTACATTTTTTCTTTGTAGATAGCTTTGGAAATGTTTATATTTGGGTAGTTGGAGGTGTTTATGTTTGGATAGTTGGGAGCATTTGTTTTCCCAGGATCTTCTGGAGATTCTCCTGAGAAAATTCCTTGCTCCCCTCAAGCGTGGATTGTTAGAAATGCGGATGAAGCCTGTGGGAGCCCTGGACACAGCAGTAATTCTCATGGGAGTGCTGTAGTTCCACGGGTTGGAAGAGCCATTTTCTATGGAAGTGCAGCTATAATCTTGCTAAAACAGACTTTTATGAACAGATAGATCCTGTCTACGAAGGCAAAGAAAACAGAGCTTGTATGAAGCCCTGAACATTTATGTACTCCCTCTCATCTGTCTCAAATATCTTTATGCCTTCTACCACAGTAAATCTGATGAGCAATTTTAGCCCTAGTTCCCCAAAAGAGAAGTGAATTCCAATCCATTAGGTAATACTACCAGCAGACTTCAGCCTCAACTATTTCATAAACATTATCACAAACTGTCAGAAGAACAAAAGAAAAATCCTTACTGATGAATATTATGTTCTTTGCTTTTGTGGATATTTATGTGGGAGTCCTTCAGCTTCTACAAGTTAAAGTTTGGTGTGCACAGAAATTTCCCTCAGTTCTCCTAAAAAGAACGGTTTGCCAGTTGATACAACTCTTTATGCATGGAACTGCTTCAAAGCAGTCAGGAGCAATACAAATGGGATGAAATATGGTGGTCTCTCAGTACATGGCCCAGGGTTTTTCTAATAACCTGAAGTTTTTGGATGAACAAGGACTTAATGCGTCAGAAACAATTTGTGTGGAGGAAAACGCAGGTAAATGAGTTGTACAAAGTGTAACTGAGCGGTGGATCTGATGCAGCAGAGAGAAGGAAAGAGAACTGATTCCCAGATGAATCCAGGGAACCATGTTCCATACACACAGGGTAGGCCTTTTCTGGAAAGCTGTCAATAATTGGATCATTTGTGCTTAAGAAAGATGAATGGGACTGGAGCAGATAATGTGATCTGGGGAATGGAGAGCTTATTGTAAGACAGTGTATTGGAAAAGCTTGGCTTGTTATTCTAACAAAATGAAATATGAGAGGGCATATGATTCCTTTCTTATTAATACATCAGGAGACCTATATGAGGAACAGAAAATAATTACTTAGCTAAAAGACCGTGTTGGCGGAAGAGCAAACGAGTATAAACTCACCACAAGTAATGATGGGCTGTAAATTAGAACATGACTCTGAACTATTATTGCAATCATTTTTTTGAATGACCTTCCAGTCAGAAGGGAGGGAGAGGGAATTCAAATAATTTCAAGGTGTAGTTAAAAAAATGGGTGTGAGAGGCGTTTATTATGTGGTGACTGATTGTACTGTGACAGTAAAATGCTAAAACAAAAGATCTGAAGGGTTTTTTACAACCCTGTCTTGCTAATAGTTCTTCTTATTGAAAGTACCAGGCTCTTAGTTGCTTTTCATACTCCTTTGATGGATTTTGAGGGGAGTGGGTTTAGTCAGAACATGTATGCTCCAGTCATATTCTTTTGTACGCAGCTTTCCCTACTTCTCGATGTCCAGATTACTGATGGATTCCTCTACTTGTAGACCTGGCACAGACTGTAGGGAACCAATGTGAGTCCTTTTAAGTCTTCACAAAAGTTCTTCCTGGTGATGCTACTTCTGCAATTGCCTGTAGCAGTAGCTGCAGGGAAAATCCACTGCTGGAATTCCCTGTGGGAGAAACCCAGTGGGAGATGAAGACAGTCGAGACTGACTGGCTGAGCTTAATTGCTTTAAAATGTTCACTTTAGAATTGAAAAATATATGTTAAAAAGTTACCATAAAACACTGTGGGGGAAAAAAATCCTCAGTGTTTTTGGGGGATGAGCTTGAAACAATTGTTTGCTTCTATGAGAGCTGATATTTGGTTAGTTCGGTACCTCACATAAAAATAACTCTTTGGAAATATTGAACTTAAGGCCCCCAGCTGGCAGTGCACTCAGGTGTTGGCACAGGGATAAACCAGCTTTTCAAGGGAACTTTGGAGCTTCTTGTGCTGGGGATGTGACTGCTCCACCAAATTAAATTCTGAGTTCTTCATTTCAGCTTCTCCCATGAGTCAGGAGACAGGATATTTTGTGAAGAGTATTGAAAGGTCTGGACTTATTTAAGGCAGCAAGACCTTTTTTTTCTGTGTTCAATACGTCAATAACCTTTTGTCACTTGAGAAGATGCTGCAATATGTTGAGGAACTGGGAGTGTTGGAAATTGTCATTGTAGGACACGAAAAAAGGATGAGAGATTCCAAATATTTCAGAAGGCAAAGAGCATAGAAGAAAGGCTTTATTGTCTAATTCTTACTACTTTTATAAGGTGTTCTGATACAGACTTAACATGATTGGTGAATAGGAACAGCACCTCTCTAATCCCATTGGTTAAACTGAGAAACAACTAAAGTGTTTTGAGAACTAGAAAAGCAAAACACCACCTGGAGAAAGATTGTTTGGAGAAAGGATAGTTGTTTGCCTGGATGGTTTTGAGAAGAAGAATTGCTTGAGAACTTTTCCCTTGGGAAAAAGTAGGCAACTGCTAGCAGGCTAAAATCTCTCAGACTCAGAAATATTAGGCCCACAGGAAATACCTCTACAAGATGCTAATGTAAATCTTGTTTCATATAACTCATTCATCGGTGGAAATGGCATCATGTTTAATTTAGAGTAAGATTTCTTAATACAACTTTTATGGTAATAGACACAAATTATGAAATGCAGACTTCAGCATACTCAAAAAAGGCTGTTTATTCAGTAAAGCAAAAAAATGGGATTTCAATTTATTTTTTCAGATATTCAAAGTTCAAATTTTGCTGAAATCTTGGGGCAGTTCTGGATGTTCTGGAGTCATGTTCTGGAAATTTTATGATGCCAATGAGCTCATCTGATCAGTCCAGTAATACTTGCCTTAATTCATGTTGTCTGCCGTACACTAAAGCGAGACTGAGTTGACCTGGGTGTTCTTCAGACAACTGTACGTGCTTTTTACCTCCATTGGCTTGTATCCTCTCAAGTTTCCCCTGAAATAAGTGGCTAGAGTACAAGTTCTTTCCTTGGCTTTCCTAGCGTGGTTTTTTGGACAGGTTCTCTGATATTCATATGGGAATGAGATTTATTGGGGTTTTTTTCCTAGCCAGCAGCCTCACGCCCTGTGAGCAGTGCTGAAATCTTGCATTCTAGGAACCATTTTCCCCTGAAATTCCTACTTGAACGCTTGAGTTAGAGACTGCTGCTTCAGGGGAGCAAGGTGCTCAGACAGACAGACTGACAGATGACCAGGTAGCCGTGTTTGCTGAAGCAGTGTGCACAGCTGAGTGTGTGGGGAATAGGCTGAAAAAGTGTGATAAAACCCCCCTACATATATATTCCTATGTCCTATTTTCTTCATCATTCTGGAGTGAGTATTCTTTGGGATATAATTTGTCAGAACATCTGGATTTCTTTGGCTGCCATTAACCGCTGCCGTTTTTGGCTTGTGGAGTCTGTCTCAGGGATTTTTGGGTAGTGGCATTGCAATAACCAGCCTGAGGTATTTGGATTTGAGCAAGTAACAAGTCCCCGTTGGCTGGCCCGTGTAAACGAAGAGCCAGAAGAGCTTAGGAATGCTCCATCTGGAGCTTGCTGACAGAAGCCAGAATTTGCCTTCTGTGAATTTTATTTCACAGTGGAAGAAAGCAGGGAAGACGGGGCATCACGAGCATTTTGAAGAGGATTTTTAGTCTTCAAATTTTGCAGATTGTTCCCAGTACAAAACAGACTTGAAAGGGGTTATTCCTGGGAATTATGATGGGGAGGGGGAAAGGCCTACTGGCTGGTTGTAACAGCTACAGACTTAAATGTGTTTTCACGTTATATTTTATTAAAATTATAACTGACCAAATGCCTAGAATATTCAGTACCTATTAAGACTTTAGAAGGCTACTTCACATCATTGGCCTTTGTTCAAAAAAGCCTGAAAGATGGAGGAAAAAGAGTGTAGCTCATTAGCTTGCTACCAGTGGTCATTGATTGCAAAAATTCTACAGCTTCAAAACCCCAGCAGATGATCTGTGTCAGTCAGCACTCATGACTGTGGGGGACTGGGCTGAGTGAGTGTGTCCCTTCCCTGTCATGGTTACACACTTTGCAGCTGTGTGTGAGCCCCTGCAATGCCTGAGCCATCGCCTGGGGGTGTTCCTTTGGGGGTGCAAAATGTGTGCTGGAGGCACACTGCAATGCTGTTCAGGAGGGGAGTGATGATGAGCTCATCATGCAACACAAGAAGGTTGAACTGGGTGCAGCAGTGCACAGCTTTTCCCCCTCCCCAAAAAGCAGTGTTCTGCAGCAACTGCTACTGGCAAAGTATCTGTACCCCAAGTTTCAATAAAGAGAAAATTAGTTACAAGTAGCAGAATATCTATTTTCCATGGTGCTAAGACTCAAATGTTAATTATCTCTAATTTGTAGAGGCCGTTTTTCTTTGTCACTTTTAATCTGTCACATAACCTTACATCTGACAGATCTTTCTCTATAGAAAAGAAGCTGTTTCAAACTGGCTAAAAAATTGAACCCAGTGCTCATGCTGTGTGCTATGTTAAGAAGGTAAATAAACACTTCCTTCCTTCTTTCCATTTTTTCATTGCATACACTAAAAACGTATTAAAGATTATTTAGATTTACATGGCTACATTTGACAACTTTTTCTTATTTCCAATAGCTAAAAGAGTTAAATCAATCTTAGGACTTTGCCTTTAAAGGCAAAGGGTTATTTATTTACTGTATGAAAGTAAGTAACTGTGCAATGGAATAGACCTAAATATGGGGAGGTGGTTACAAGTGTGTTCCACAGGGGTGTTTTTCAGCTCTGTGATTTTCAGGGTACTGAACAAGCTCTGTGTGTGACCTTAATGCTTCGTGGGGGAAAGGCTGCTAACAGGAGCTGCCTTTTTCTCCTCTTTGCACACATTGGTTGTGGTTGGTGATCTGCAGACCAAGTGCCAGCAGCTGAAGCTCTGATCCATGCCAAGCAGGGCCCTGTCCCCACTAAGTGACCTCTGCTTGGAATCTGAGCTACACTGGGCGCTTGTATGGAAAGGGCTGGTGTCATTTTGCATTGAGGCTCAGTGCAAAGTGGTGCAGCTCTACTGTGGCTGGCAATTATGCTGAGTTAATAAGCCTTGCTGGATCAGATCTGACTCTCTGCTGCATGCCCCAAAGCACTCTATAGATCTCTTCTGTCACTTGAAGTTCCAGCTTCCATGTGGATGCTGCAGAGTTGGTATGTTTTTTGTGTTGTGCTCAGTACGGAGAGAGTTCCTAAGTAATGTTCTTTTGGAGCTGCGAGGTTTTTTAAGGCAGTTATGATCAAATGCCCAAGCTGTCAAAATAGACAAACTAAACTGTGTTTGTAATCAAACACTCAAGACTTTTGTGTTTTTCTGCTCATTATTCATACACCGAGTTACGTACCTACATAAGCTGTAAAAGTCTGTTAACCTCAGTCTTCACTTGGGGGATCTCCTGACGCTTCACTTGTGCCATGTGTTGTCTAGAAAACATACCAAGATGCAGCCTACACAGAGGCAGATCCTGAGCTGTAGAGATGTCTGAAAGCAAAGCAGTTTATGAAGATTCTTAGAGACTGAGATGTGTTTTCTATTATCCTCCCATTATGTCGTGAGAAGCGTGCCTGGAGGTGTCAGTGACACACAGTGTCAGTGCTGCACAAATGAGCAGCCTTGACTCCACGCTCTGCCAAAGAGTCACATTCACACAGTGCCTATGGAAAGGATGCACATAGTCCTGCCCTTCTGTTTGACCTTTGCAGATAAGCAAACAGATGAAACTGTCACTTGCTATACTGCAGTATACTTATCCAACAAAAAATTGATGCAAGTGTTTTACTTTGCTGACTGCAATCTGTTGATTGAATTATTTAGCAAATTGTTAATCTTATATGATGCAAATAAATAGCTGGTGAATGTAAAACCTCTTCTTTTAAAAAATAATTTGCTGCATGTACTGGATCGGGTTCTATCCCATAAACGCTGATTGATGTTATTGCAGAACCCCGTAACAATTTTGGCATTTTCAGCTCACCCAGCACAAATACGTGATGCTGCAATTCCTTTGACTGAAAAATTCCAAGAAATAGGAACTCCTAGGCTCTGATGGGCGGTGGTGAGGATGGGGCTGACTGCCCATGGCAGCTGTGGGGCTGTGTTAGCAGAGTTCAGTGTTCTTTTTCCTGTGGAGGCAGAAAGTTGCAGACCGTCACCGTCCCCGAGCACCTCCAGGTTAATGCGTGTGCACGTGGTGTTCCCGTGCAACTTCAGTTTTACTTGAGTTTGGAATGCTCTCCTGGAATGTGGTTTATGGAAGGAGTGCAAGTCAATTTTTCACTGGCTGCTTTCAGTAGCCTCTTTTATCTTGCCTTGCCCAGCCTTGCCTGATGTGTGTACTGAGTTGTTGTGGGATGCCAGGAGTGTATAGCAGAGATGACAGGAGAGTGCGTCTGAGCAGCCAGCAGCAGTGAGAACTGGCAAGTCACTGGCAGCCTCTGGTTTTTTGATGGAATAAATCCATAGTAGCCAAAGAAAGGATCTAGCATTATTTGTTTGCGAAACTTGAGTGCATTCTGAACGTGGCCTTTGATCATCAACCAAAATGCCAAGGCTTGAATTAAGGGCAGGCACAAAAGGTTCAGTAATGATAGTGAATAAATCTTCTGTTCTTTGACAGTGTGTGTGAGTGTGGCTCAGAGTGCTGCAAGTGACTGAAAGAAATGTTCCTTTTAATCACACAAAACTGCCTTCTACTAAAGGACAGTTCATTAGAGCTGAATTTAGCATTTATGCCTGGAGAAATTCAACAGATATGTCTGTGACAAATGTATTACTCATTGCATATCATTCTGTATGAGGTTTAAAGAAAAGTAAGCATATCATGAGTGCCTGCTCTTGTCCACTGGTATTCTTCTGGTGCAACAAGCTGTGTTAAAAGGTAACTATATCCTACAAACAAAATCACAGGAATGGATACATGTCACAGACATTTTGCATTTAGCCTAGGTCACAAGCTGTCTTTCTTGCCTTTGTGATCTATTCTTCTCTGGGGAGGTAAAGCTGTAGTGTGTGCTATTCCAGGGAAGCATGGTCCTACCCCAGGTGTAGATGAGCTCCCCACTCACAGGTTTGTGGTTTGTGCAGGAAAACCTAGAGCAAATAATGAGAAAACTGAAATTCTAACAGAGCAGTGGATGTTTGGGCTTAAAATCTGACTTTGTTTCCGTTTATATTTTGTATTTGTTCTAGATGGAGCCAGTAGGGAAAAGTTGATTTATGACAAGGTTTTAAAAAGTGTGGCAGTTTGTTTAGTCAGGAAGGACACTGGGAGGATATTTGACCTTTTAAATCCTCTGTATTTATCTCCATTTCTTCTTCCATTTTGTGGATTGGGACTAAAACTGACTTCTTTCTTATGTTTTATAAACGTTTATGAGCTGGCTTTTTGTTTATAATGAGGCCTGTGTGAACATCCCATAATGATACCCCAATAATTGCAGCATTCAGAGAGTTTGTTCAGGGACTCGACCAACAGACATCCTGAAAGGGATCAGGCTGTACTGCCTATGTATGTATTTACATGCACATCTGTGTCTTCTCTTTTAATAAATATCAAATAATAGAACTGTTTCTAAAATTACATATATTTGCACACACTTTGGATCAAGACATTAGATTTAATTTCAAACAAAATATATTTTGGGGAGAAGAGAGGTACAGTCTAATGTCAGTCCCACCAAAGACAGAGTTACATTTGGCTGTCCAGCTATTGGTTATAAAGGGGTTAAAACCAACAAACAGCTGAACCAAGAAGTATTGCAAAATGCAACAGAAATTGTTTCTGTGTTTTAAATCCATTTGAAAGTCAGGAACATGCTTTTCTTATATGGAAGGCTCTAGGTTAGTCAGGTGTTGACATCCCTTTACCCATCTGTGTTGGGTCAGAAAAGCAGAAAAAATTCTCCCGAATTGAGATTTTACCCAGCAAAAGGAATATTCTATGATTCTGAACGAATGTTGAATCCCCTGGATTTCAGTAAGCGTAAAAGACACTTGAACTTTCTCTTGCTGTGAAACACAACTTAGTATCATACAAAAACACAGTTTTTAAAATATTTGCTGAACTGCTGCTGAGTTACAAATACATAAGTAAATGATGAAGAGGAAGATTAATTCTTACATTATTAGTTTATTTTTCTGCAGTAAATAGCCATAAGAATAATTAGAAAATATAAACACCTCGCTTCTTGTTGGGCCAGATGTCACTTCTTTGAGGCTGGCACACAGAACAGCTTTTAGCATCTTCAAGTGACACAGCATTTTTGGCCTGGTGTTGATACTCCAGCTTTTTTTTTTAAGAAACAGATCTGCTCTAAGTTATTTCTTCAGCTTCAAAAGGGAAAGATGGGTATCATCAACAAGAAAATGTCAGTAATTTCATTTTCATTTGAGACTTGAAGCATTTAAAGGTAAATTTTAAATACCAATATCATTATTGAACATTTTATACTGGTTTTCTGTAGGTCGCCAAATGCTTTGGAGTTGCTAATGTATTAGTGTGGAAAATCTAAATGTAAAATTGCATCCAAATGAGGACTCCCACAGATTTCTGAAGTATGCTGCCCCTCATTAAATTAATTATAGCATTTTTTTACTATCTTCAGGCTTTTGTGGAAAAAACAATGTTTTCACTGTAGGGAATCAAAGGATGAGAGCTGACTGAGAAAAGCTATGGTTCTGCTTTGTCAAGGCTTTGTGGTGGACTTTATATTGCTGCTTTATAACAATATTTATTTGGAATAACAGACAAATTATCCTTGCTTTAAAGGAGTGTTTCTTTTTGTGTACTAAGTTGCAGCTAGAATAGAACTGAGGGTCATATTTGAGGGCATGGAAAATAAATGAGTCTTTTGAAGAGAGATTTACAAAATAAGTTTGAGTTTTACTTGGAAATCAAGCCAAAAGTTTCTTCTTGGGGAATGAATATCTGTTATTTAGGCTAGGTAATCAAACAGATGTTCATGCTCGGTGTATTCTCCCCTGTGTGTTGCTTTTAACAGCAAGGTATTCCAAAGGGCTGGTTTTGGTCCAGGCAGGCCATAAGGGATGTCACAGAGGGGTTTTTTATACATTTTCTATCGAATTTTTGCTGTTTAATCAGTTGTCTGTTCTCGACCACCACTCAACGATGAAATTACAAAGACACTGAAGACACACTCACACACCAACCTGGACTATATTTTGGGAAATACAGAAGAGGAAGTCAGATTATGGCGTGCTTGCTCTTGTGAAATGAAAGCAGTTGAGTGCAGTGGCAGCTCCACCTTGCAGAAAACACGGGGAGGTCCCGTGGAGGGGAAAATGCAGGGGCTTTCCTTCTCTGAATGCCTACAAACACCTCTCACCTCAGAGATGCTCAGCAAGTGGCTGAAGGAGGCAGGGTTACACTGAGACTGGGGATCAGGATTTCTGCTGCACATCTACTGGCCAAAGCAAGTACTTATTTGGTGAAAATACTTTTCAATGTACTGTGCTCTTTCACTTGAAGCTGAAAGTTTTGTTTGCAGATAACACCTCTAGATGAAGAATTCTGTCACTCAAGTTACAGCCAAACAATCTCCTTTTAGGAAAGGAACAACTGAACACAGCTTTTCTCCCTTTAGAGACTCAGGAAAGTTGAGAATGCTAAAAGGGCAGTGGTAAGAGACTTTCTTCACAGGAACCAGCAAATATTGTGTTTAAATTACTAGGTGTTATAAATTATACATACATATATAGCTGCATTTAAATTTATCTGCAAAATATCAAAAGTATGAGGAAAGAAAGGCCTGAGCACTTCTTTCACTCTAATTGGAAAGCAACAACAAAAAAATGTAATGATTTCTTGCCTTTTTCCCCCTCCCTTCCCTCAGGTCCGCACCAGTGTCCTACCTGATCACAAGGAACCAAGAGCAGATGTTGGGGTAAGCAATTATTTTCACTGATTGTGTTTGTTTTTTGGTTTTTTTTAATCTCATCGGCAGGCACAGACGCTCACTGCTCAACAGGAGCTGACAAGCTTTTTTAATAGCAAAAGTTTTTGATTGAATGAATAAAATAGTCAAGGCAGGAGTCATGGATTGATGTAATCCCGTTCATGTCTTTTTGAAAATCTTTTTCAACTGAAGCTATCCTGAGACAAGCACAACTGTGTCAACTCCTTGCTAATGCCATGCAAACAATCTGGATGAGGTTGAGAGTCTGGAATGGCACTGCTCCAAGGAGCCTGGGCTGTCACCTTCTGGTCTTCATGTGCAGGGTATCCAACACTCTGCAGCAGGAGTTGCCTTTGGCTTGTGTTTTCAGAAGTTGAACTGGCATCATATAGAGGATTCATTTTTATGAGTAGACCTACAGAGCGTTTGACAAAGTATTGGGAAGTAATTTCTGGGTCTGAGAGGGCTAAAACCTCCCAGATAACACCTAGGGTGGGGGGGAAAGATTGGTCCTGCTAAAGCTGAACAAAAGATCAAAGACCACCTGGTGCAGGTGTCAGATCTGTCTGCAAACATGTAAAATAATTGGGGGTTTAAATTTTTAGCCTAAGGTGTTGATTTTTCTGCCTTACCAGGGCTTCCTTGGCATAGTTTTCAGGACTTCAGCTAGTGTTTGAAAAATCTGTAGCTTAGCAGCAAGTTCAATCTTAGTGAAATAATGGATGTGTTTTAACTTTTCATAGAGCTATTATAGAGCCTTTTCTCTTTGGCTAGCTGAGATTATTCATCAAACTACTCAAGGCACGGATCTTAAGATTTATTGTTGTGACTACAAAGTTCCAAAGGAACATTACTCTGCAATTAGCAATACAGCAGCAATTCTCTTTAAAGCTTGCTTTTCAAGCCTTTCCAAGTCATGTGGGCAAAATTTGATAGGTTTGTAGACTGCCAGTTCAGGCCCTAGGACGGACTATTGGTATCTAAATCAGCATGGAAAAAGTGTTCTCCAGTTTGATATTAGATGCCTTGAACATTAGCATAGCTCTCTTCATTTGGGTCCTGGGATCATTTAAAATTTTATTTGGTTTTGCACATAGCTCTGTGTTGTTGAGCAAAGAATTTTTGTTTTCTAAATAAGCATAAAAATATGAGACAGAATTAAGTAGAATGTTTTAAGCTGATAAAGTCATTCTCCTTTAATTTCATGACGCTGGAGAAGTAGATCTGACACTCATACATGTTGAGTGGGTACAATGACCAAAGCTCTTTGACTTTATGAGAGAGCAGTGCAGTTGTCTCTTGGCCCTGGTCTCATGAGAACTCTGACTTAGGATTCTTAAATATATTTATAGTTCTATTTTCCTGCAGAAAGAAGCCCCAAGTGACCAGCCCTTATATCAGTTTCATTCCAAATCCCCCTCTTCCCCTTTTCAAATGGTCAGGTTTCAAACACAAGCACTCAAATGTAAGGAATTTCCAGAATAAAGGCTGCCATAGAGACACAGTGCTGTGGAATGTGTTCTTCCAGCATCAAGAAGGACAGGCTCTTGGAAGAAGATAAATAATCTGGGCTAAATATTTGACCACAGAGTTTTAGTGAAGAAACACTGTCATGTTGACTGATCTAAAGGAAGGCAGAACCATCTGTGTGTTCACTCCAGCAGGGCTGTTCATCAAGTGTTGCACCTGGACGTCTTTTTTGTAGAAGTCCCATTCATTTTGCCACTGAAAACTACCTGTGATCTTTGCTTGTGTGGCTGTGTTATTTTTCTTTATATATATCCTACAGGCCTTTTTCCTTCCTTTCTTCCTGTTCATCACTTCCCAGATCCACTGTTTTTCCAGCCTTCCCTGGACTCTCAACTTGTGTCTTTTTTCCTTTGCTGCTTACATGCTGCTTAGGAAATGTAAGCCTGTGCCAATGATGGGAACAAGCCATATCTCATGACTCAGTTTACCAAACTGCAGACCAGTGTTGGTGCTTCCCTAATTTCAGAATTGTTGTTTGAACTGTGCGTTGTATATGGAAGAAAACGTATCTTAGTGTAGAGCTTTACTGTTTGCATTCAAACACAACATCCTGCTGGCCTTCCTGAAAGAAAGCAGGCTGAAGGAGTTTTGCTCTTCTCAGCAGCAACAAATTCTTTTCTGTTTTTCCCTGAAGGGAAAGTTGCTCTCTGTCAGCAGCCTCTGTTGACTCAGAGCGACTTGATTCTTCTTTAATTTGTGTATTCAAGAATGTATGTAATTTAGCCTGGAATTTTAATTTGCCATTCCAACAGTAAACTTAGTGTTATGTAATAAAAAAACAAACTTTGCATCCTTCTTACTGTTTTATTGCAAAAAATTAAACATAATGTCATGATCTCATTATAATTTATTTAGAGCAAGGGATATTGTGTGGTATATTTGAAAGATAAATGGATAGAAGATGGCTGTAGGCTGTGAGTTTCTTTCCCATTTGTTCCCAAGGCAAGAATCCCACTGCTGGCCAAATTGACAAAATGGGATTTCAGCAATGTGGAGCAGGATATGAGCAGAGGTTAAAAAATAACCAAAGTGCAAAAGAAGATTTAATCCTTTTTCTTCTTTGTACTTTTTTTAATGTGTGAAGGGTGAATTTTATAGAAGAAAAAGATGTAGTGGTGTAGCTTAATTTAACTTTAGACATTCTAGTTGCATTACCACATTTCTCTGCATTTTTAATGCTCTGAATAGGTTCACCTTACAATGGAAATAGAGGAAAAAAGTACTTAAAACCTTGCCAAGAACTAGAGAAATATAACATTTCTATTAATGAACTTGTGCTGAACTTAATTTAAAAATACTTTCCTAGCAAATACATTCCTGTTTGGAATACATGGATGGCAGTGCCAACGGCTTGAGGAAAAACCATAACAAGAACAACTTAGGTAAAACTGAAAACTTAGCACTTCTTGTAATCCAGAAATTAGAAAAAGAGAAAGAAATAGATGCAAGATGCAAATACTTGTATAGAATGAAAATTTTTCAGTGGCTGTACATCTTAGAACCTGTTATTTTGTCAGGTTGTTAGACTGTCCTTAATGGAAGGGAGAAAGGTTCCTGCCCGTAAAATCAAGTTTTCTCACAGTTTAATGATAATCATGCTGCAGATGCACAAAGAAAATTTCTAGTGGATAGAGCATCAAACTGTTATATTGAAATGGAATATTTGTCTAGATGCCAAAGAGAGATTTTCAAGTGTGAGACCAAAAGAAGTAACAAAAAGGAATGAATATGTTCTCTTTTCTTTCTGCTTTGATTTGTAGCGGAGCTTCCTGGGCTGTGCAACTTTTAGAGTAGGAGATCTGGTGAAGTCAAAGGAGCAACAGTTGACCCTTACCCTCAGGTAAGTGTTTCCCTCTGTTGTAAATCATGGTGAGTTGATAAGCCTTGGCATTTCTCATCCAAAAAAAGGCAACAAAGATGGGCAAGGGTCTGGAGCACGAGTCAGGTGAGGAAGGGCTGAGGGAGCTGGGAGTGTTCATCCTGGAGGAAAGGAGGTTCAATGGGGACCTTATCACCCTGTACAATTACCTGAAAGGAGGTGTTGTGAGCTGGGGACCGGTCTCTTCTCCCAGGTAGAAGTAAGAGGACAAGAGAAAACAGCCCCTGGTTGCTCCAGGCAAGGTTTACGTTGGATAGCAGGAAAAAAATTCTCCACGAGGGGTTAGCACTGGCACAGGCTGCCTAGGGAAGCAGGGGGGTCACCATCCCTGGAGGTATTTATAAGACATGTAGGTGTGGCCCTGAGGAACATGATTTAATGGTGGATTTGGCAGTGCTGTGTTAATGGTTGGACTCCATGCTCTTAAAGGTCTTTTCCAGTCTACACAATTCTATGATTGCTGCTGTTTCAAACTCCATGTTCTGTCAGATATATTAAATGTCAACTTGAAGTGCCTTTAATTCTGCCATGGACAAATTCAAAATTAAACACCAAAGTTAAATATCAACCCTATGATCTGGAGCTTCCCAGGTGCCAGATTAGAAAAAGTAATTTCATAACATGATAACCTATGGAAGAATTGCAGGGATCTTGGCACAGGGAATGTTCATTCAAAGTTTCCTTTAGAAATGAGCATGAGAGTCTTGGTTTTGTTTGGGGTGTGTGGGGTTTAAAGAATTAACAGTGCACAGTTTGGTTTGTTTACTAGGTATGTGTAAAGAAGGTGGGCCTAATTGCTGAAAGTGAAAATGCTTGTGGTCTCCTAAACTCATTGTTATATGCAGCCGTACTGAAACTGTGGGGGATGTGATGTGCAGCTCTAACCAGTGACAGGGTACAGGGCTGCAGAAGGGTCAGAGACAATGTTCAAAACCTAGGGCTGGGCTCAACAGATACCTCTTAAAGCCATGCACTGAAGGAAAAAAATCATTTCTCACCCCTGATACTGTCTTGCATGGCTTAAGATAAATGAAGATACTAATCAAAACCTTTTGAAGGTTGGGGGCAACCTTTCAGGTGGTGATGTTCAGAATAAATTCATTGGACTTTAAGTAGTGCAGGGATTTTAGTGAGCTGAGTTTTGCAAGTGCAATGGAGGCTTATTTGGGATTACTGGGAAGGTACAGTTAAGCTTCAGAGAGCAACTGCTCCAACTCCATGTGTCTACAAAGGCAACATTTTGGGAGGAAAGAAGCTGTGACTGGGAGAACTGAGACCCTGGTGTCTGCTGTGCCTGGGATGTTGTGCATAGGTGCTGTGGGAATGTTGTGTTACTTTTGTTACCCTGAGCACAGGAAGACAGCCTTGATTTGGTTTAAGGAGCTAAATTTGATCCATTCAGAGAATTTTTAGAAATGGAAACTTCTTGAAGTATTTTGGCACCTGCCTTCCTATTTCAACAAGAGTAGTTGTATGTGGGTGTGTAGTTTACAGGGCAAAGTTGAAAAAATACTTTGATTTTAGTTTCTCCCAAACAGAAGATGCCACACCTAACAAGAAGACAACTTTGTCTAACAAAAAAATCCAATTAGATAAACTGATTCCCTATGGGAATCTATGGCTAGGTAAATGAATTCCATCTTAGTGATTGTAAGAATCTATTCTTACAGGAATTCAAGCTGTCTTTAGCTCTTTGGGCTAAACTTTGCTTTCCTAATTGACGTATTGAAAATTTGATCTGAAAGATTGCCTCCAACAGGTGGCACAGCAATTGACAGAATGGAAAGCTTCAGGACAGGTTCAGAGTAAGAATTTTGTATCTCAGCCAACCAACTTGTAATCAAAAAGTTAAGATGGAAAACTCATAAGAAATAGATGAAAAATTTGCTTTGAATTAATATTTTTAGTCTTGATTGTCCTCTTTGTTCAGCTAACACTGGAAGACAAATATACCAATTAAATTAAGTTGCAGATATATTGAATGGTAGGGTTTAGTCAGTTGGATAATTTTTTAAGAAAAAAAATCCCAACCTTTCAAAAGTGGAATTGTTTTCTGACTATGATTATTCAGCAGCAGAAAGTCAGTAGAAATTATCCACATTTCTTTGATGGCCATTTGACCAGAGCAGTCTATTAATTTAAGCTTGCTTTCCTCTAATTACCCTGAGGTAATAGTACCTCTCAGGAGGATTGAGGATATGTCAAGGGACTTGTGAGAGCACGAAATTCTATTTAATTCTTGTTGATATTCTTTGGATGGGAGTTTATCAGGGACTGCCTGTGATTGAGATACTCCTTTGTTAGATTTAAGGACCTGGAAATTGCTCTGTGGCGTGCCGTGTAAAGATTGTTGTCATTACAGAACCTGGTTAATTTTTAACTGAGCTTTCTTTTTTGTTTTCCTTCCTTTTTAGTTATTATGTCTTTCCCTTGTCTTTCTAAGGTGCAATGTAACAACATAAAAGTGTTTTCAAAGGAAGGTTCTTGTATTTTTCAGTTATTTTGTGGAGAGCTGGCATGTGTCTGGAAGTTCTTACTGTTGACACACTGTGCTCTACGTTTCCATTTTCCCACCATTGTGCCCTAGTAGTGATTAGGGACACAAGTTACAAAGCCTCTGCCAAAGAAGTTTTTATTTTGATTGTCTTTTCTTCTCCAGAAAGGTGCCCTAAACTGGTGGCTGAGTGCTTCTGGTAGATCTGTGAACGTGTAGCTAACCATCCAAACACGAAAAGGTCGATTTGTAGAATTACTTCAGTGTACACAAGAGATGTTGGCAGAGGAATTTAGTTCCTAGAGATGTGGGATTGCAGCCTCCAATATAGAATTTATAAAAAGAGAGATGCTTTCTATAGACTTGGGTGTTTCATTTTGCAATGATATTGCAGTGCCACTTGCTTCCAGCTTTCTCATACAGTTGTGATGATGAATGGCATGAAATGGGCTGTTGAATGAAACAAAAGAGATTTTCAGTGGGAGAATATTTCTGAATATCGACTATATGATAGAGTGTGTCCAATTAAACAAATAAAATCATGAGTATTCTTTTCTTTCTAAATGAGAGCTAGATATACTGACTGCTAATTTAGTGATAAAAGCTGATATATATTTTTTGTTGATTTAGTTTTTAAGTTCAATTTAGAGGATCTTTTACCATGCCTTTCTGTTAAGAACAGCAATAATATTTTGGAGTGGTTTTTTGATTTTTTTGGTTTTTTTGGGGGAATGTTTGTTTGTTTTGTTGTTGTTTTGTGTGGTTTTTTGTGTGTTTTTTTTTTTTTCTTTGTTGAGCTCTGTGGCATTTTGCAAAGAGCTAGCAGTCAGTACTTCCATTAGCCCCTTTCCCTGTGGTGGCAATCTGCCTGTTTCCAGGAGGGCCCTCTTTAGCTTGGCAAATTTTGATATGATTTCCACTTAGTTACAAGTAAGAAGCAGCAAAGGAAAAAGATCATAGTGCCCTCATTTGTTCTCTGCTAAAATAAGGTGCATGTGTCTGACACGCTTCCCTTAAGAGACTGACAAAAGGGTGAGCAGGGTACTTCAGGGTGAAATGGGCTGGTGTCAGTACCACCCAGATCCTTTGGCCTCTGTGAGCAGGAACTCTAGCAGTGGAGCTAAACAAACAGGAGCTGGGATGGAGTGCATGAATTATTCAGATTATCTGGGAGGTTGAGCCTCTGCATGTCTGTCAGTCATGTACTAACAGATTTTAGGCATGTGTCAGTGCTTAAACTCTTGGACAGTATCTATTTGCCCAGCTATCTAATTTTAGTTGTCGTCTTTTCATTAATCTTGGAGAGGACTGAGCTTTCTTTAAAGGAAGGAGATAAAGCTAGCTATTTTTGGAAGGAAAGTCCTCTTCATTTCCCTCCCTCCTAACAGCTTGTAGTTCAGTGGGCCAGAAAACATGTAACTGCACTTTGGTAGTAGGAGCATTCACAAAGTTTAACTAACTAATTGGAAAGCAGCACAGTAATTTCTGCAGTCATTTATGTACTTAGCAAAACTTCCCTAGCAAATGATGACTATAAAATACTATATATTTAGCTGCTTTTCCCTATTAAAATTCAATAGGTATCTGTCTATAAGTAGTTGTACTTGGTCTCCCTCCTGAAATTGTTTCTTGGCTGCTTCATGTTGTGCCATCCACCTTAGGAAGCTGGTGAACAACAGCTTGACTTCATGAGTCAGGCAAATCTCCAATACAGTTGAGGTGAAACTTGTTCTGGTGTGAAATTTAATCAACTGTACATTGAAATAATGAAAACAGAAGGAACTGAGCACTGCAGAACTTTGTTTATTTACCTTAGAATGCAACAGAATGTTATTTACAGTGGACTGGTTTAAAAGCAGTATTGGTTGTTGTAATAGGCTTCAGTGTGAATTCACAGATAAACATTTTTGTGTAAATACAATACTTTTGTGCTTGGGTATATCAAAATATATTATACCAGTGGAGAAATTAATTTTATGACAATTTGTAGGTTAGCCTGTGCTAATTGCATTTATTGTGTATTATGCACTGGAGAAAGGGGCTGCCTGCTAGACTCTGTCATGCAGTTTGCTTTTCAGGCAGTCACTTTGTCTTTTATAATTAACACAGCCATGCAAACATGAAGCCTGCTTCCTTTTATTCCTTGTGTTATCGAATATTTTTCTTTTTTATTTTGGTTTTTTTTGGAAGAAAGGTGTATGGCCATGGGAACCAATTAGCAGGCCTAAATTTGCATATTCAACATGTAGTAATGAGACTTGATGAGATCAGCATTGGAGGCAAACGACTGCTGTTCTCAGTCCATCTAGCTCACTTACTTTTCCATCACTAGCTGGTTACCTTCTTCCTCTCTGGATGCCTTGGTCAACATTTTATGGCCAGAAGTCATGAGGTGAGCACAAATTCCTGCTGCTCATGGTGTTATTGGCTGTCTCCTTCCCTCACAGTTGAGGGAAGCAATACTGACCTGGGGATCCTTAAGAACTTGGGATGGTACAGAAATCTATTTCAAATGCAGGTGCTCTGTTGACAGGTAGCAGATGATTGCTGCTCCTTGTCCCAGGGTGCTAAAAAAATATCAGCAGTTTTCCAGCTCCATAAGCCAGCTGGATTTTGTGCCATGTATGGGCTTCTTATATTGACAGTGGTTTTACTCTTTTTGCAGTATCCCCCATGCCAGCTCACCCTAAGCAGGCTATCAAGGTGCAGTCCTTTCTTCTGTGGGGATAGTGTGATAGTGTGTCTCCTCTCTCGTGGCTGGAAGCAGTTATATGCAGGGACCACCTTCACTGCACCTTGTGGGTGCAGTGTCCTTCTCAGCTTTACTAAACTACAGCAAATAAGCTGGTTTCATCCTAATGCCTTATGAAGTATCCTAAAACCAAACAATTATTTCTCTGATGCTCTGTTGAGCAGTGTGAATGTGTGAGATTCTCTTCACATCTCCGCAGGCAAAGGACACAAAGTGTGTACACTCATGTGTACATGCTCAATACTGTTAGTGCAAAGTAAAATTACACAGCTTTTTATCCTATTAAAGTATGATCCCTCAGGTTTTTTATTATTATTATTTTTCCCACTGCATTGCTTCTGTTCCTCTTTTTTGATTTTCTTTCAAGTGAAATGTTAATCTCATGATATTGCTGGAAAGTTTGAAATGCGTGACATGTCTACTTGAAGACTGTCATGCACTGCTGGTGTTTCAAAATCAGAGTCTGACACTGCTCACAGCAGTTTTGCCCTGGGCACTTACAGAGCTCTTTGTTGATTTGTATGCCTGTAGCATGCAAAAGAAACTTTGGTTAGGGGATTTGTTGGTTTTGTTGTTGTTTGTTTTTTGTTAAATTGTGTCTTCATACTCCGGTGAGGGAAGATAAGAACTGGAGAAAGAAGTGCAACTAGAATGCAACCAGTCCCACTGTTTAGTTTTAGTGTTGCATGAGCTTCTCTTGCAGGTAATGCACGCTCCAGATTGCAATATTACATGTGTGTTACACCAGAACAGGAGTGATTTTGAGAACAAAATAATAAAAAAAAGATGTAAAAGTGAAATTAGATTAATCACTGTTTTTAAACCCATACAAAATACATATTGCTCCTCATGCAGGCTAGCAATGCAGTGCTCACTGTCATACTGAAGCCAAGCTTTTAACAACAGCAGCAAGGGGAATACTTGGCATTCTACAGACCAAGAGATAAGGACTGGGAAAGTGTAGCTAGCATGTCCATTTTATTCTACTGGAGCAACAAGCCTTGCTGGCTTGGATCAGTTTATTCACTCGACACTTTGATCAGAACAGCTTAAGCTGTTCAAAAGTTTTCAGTCTTACAACCATACACTTTGGTTTTTAAAGACATATGTGATTTGCTGACAACTGATGTATTCCCTTTCTGCTTGGGAATGCTGTAATCCATTTGTTGACACAGCCTAGTTTGGGTGTTGGTTTGACACTAGAAGGAGAAAAGAAGTGAAGTGAAACCACAAGGCTGTAGCAACTCAGGCAAATGTTCTTCATTCAGAAGGCCCTTAAGCTGTTCTCATGCATTTCAAAATTATTATGTATTTCTGCTCATAAGCACC
>WAAE01003437.1:0-12608 GCA_013400495.1 Nicator chloris | reverse complement strand
CAAACCCCCCAAAGTCTGCACTGTGTACTTCTCTACCCAATCACGAAAAACCACCCAAACCCATGAAGGAAAAGGTGAAGAAGGAGAACTTGGCTTACACCCTGAATCCTCCATCATGCCTGCCACATACACTATTATATACTATAACATGAACTCTAAGTTTTCCACCCTGTGACATAACACACTTCTATCCCAGCTACACACCCATAACCCTAGTGCTATCACTCAATGTCGGAAGCCTTTTCCACAGCCTCAAGTCAAATGCAGTGTTTTCTTGAGGGTCTGTGCCTGACAGCACAGAAAGTCCAAGACTCTCAGTTTCCAGCGTTCCAACAGACATACTAGGTTAATGTTTGGATTCGATCTTAGAGGCCTTTTCCAACCTTAATGATTCTATGATTCTGTGATATCTCTTGGGTCAGTTGAGGTCAGCCATCCCTTGTGTGTCCCTTCCTGACAACTTGTGCACTCTCCATCTTCTCACTGCTGGGGTGGGGTGAGAAGCAGAAAAGGCCTTGGCGTTGTGTAATCTCTGCTCAGCAATAATGAAACCATCCTGTGTTATCAACACTGTTTCCAGCACAAATCAAACCCCTAGATCCATGCTAACTACTATGGAGAAAATTAACTTCATCTCAGCCAAAACCAACACATTCGCCACCCCAGAATCTATACCACTTACATCATCCTTATATCCCAAACTATCCAATAACCATCACTCCCCATTCTTTGGTAGAACACAGAGGTATCATTCCCTTCATCTATTGACTAGTCCCATGAAATACCAATAAAATGTCTATAAATGTCCATAAGTGTCCACAAAGCATCCATTGAGTTAAATTAATCCATGACTTCAGGCTCCATCTCTTATGATGGAGAAAAGGAGACTCAGAGGTGACCTTATCACTCTCTACAACTTCCTGAAGGGTGGCTGTGGTCAGCTGGGGGTTGGTCTCTTTCTCCAGGCAACAACGGACAGAACAAGAGGACACAGTCTCAAGCTGCATCAAGGGAGATATAGGCTGGATATTAGGAAAAAATTTTTCACAGTAAGAGTGATAAAGTACTGGAATTGTCTGCTCAGGGAGGTGGTGGAGTCACCATCCCTGGATGTGTTTAAAAAAAGACTGGATCTGGCACTTGGTGCCATGATCTAGTTGAGGTGTAAGAACATGGGTTGGACTCGATGATCTTGAAGGTCTCTTCCAACCTAGAAATTCTGTGATTCTGTGAAATTCTGTGATGGCCCCTCAGGACAGGAGAGGTGGTGCCGAGTACTGAACACCAAAGCCAGCTCAGGTGAGGTCACTGCTGCACTTGCACTGGTTCTTGCAAGGCTTCTCCTCCACTGATTCAGATTGTTTCTATTACAGCAATTTGTATAGTACGCAAGTCAAACCATGGACTGCAGTAACTTAAAGGTATATCCACTACTATCTGCACCACTGATGTTTCTTGTCTATCTGATGCAGCATGGACATCCACAGTCACAGATATTTTGAGTAGTGCCTTCTTCAGCACGAATTTACCATTAAGTCAGAATAATTTCAAAACCATACGTGCAGTCACACAGACACCATCATGGCCACAAATGCTTTGAGGGGTACCTGCTCTGCTATGGATTTGTTCACAGCCACAGAAGTTTCAGGGTGTGAAACCACACATGCTACGCTGTGGACTCACTCACCGATCACTTTCCCTTCAACTGAAATTCAGAGTGGAATTGCAGCCTGTTCAGTACAGCAGCACAGGGACAGCAGCAGGGTACAGCAGCAATTCCCTGGCCCCCTGCCAGCCCAGGCACATTGCCGTGGCTGTTATCAGAACGTTCCCAGGCACAGCAGAGGGAGGTGATCAGCAGCACAGCACTCCAGTGAGTGGAGAAGGCAAAAAGCAGCTGCTAAGAAGCACGAGAGTCCAGTGCACAGCCAGGCAAGTGAGCCCCACGGCAAGCACAGGAGCTTGTGGATTTGCTGCTAAACAGCAGTAACAGACATAACTTCAGCATAGCACACCTGACATTATCTTGAAGCCATAAGCCCCATGCTGGATGCCAAAAATGATTGTTCTCAGCAAAAATATAAAACATAGCCCCGTAGTAGGTATTAGACATGAATTTGGCTGTGGACATTCATATGGGACTCTTAAAACTTAGTGAACAAAACAAAAACAGACCATTTAATTTTTACCTATGTAGTTTTGAAAATTTCTTTATCCTAGTCTTACTTCTTTGACACCCACAGACAACAATTTTTCTCTTCTCCTCCTTTGTCTCTATAGATTTTAATGTCTCTTGTAGGTACTCTCTTTTACACAGTTTCTTTCACAAACACTTTCTTTAATAAGGTTATGGCACTAATTGTCTGTGTTCCTCTGAGCATCTTTTATCAGTATCTGTTCTCAATACTTTCTATTCCATCTATATAGAGGGTGAAGAGAGGGCAGATCATTAACCATTATTCACCTTGTCCATTAAGCAGAATATACCTGAGAAAGGTATACAAGGAACACAGATCACACAGGTGGTGGCGATATAACTTTCCACCGCTTGCACAAAGCTGATAACCAAGAGTAGACCAAAATTTAACATCTCAGTCCTTTTTAGCATTTCATTTGCAATGTGCATCAGGATTATGATGTTTTGCTTCTCTGGTACAGGGCATAAGAGACCATGGAAATACAGCAGCCACAGAGTGCCTTTGGGATAACATACTTACCACCCAGCTCGTGAATGCCAAGCCACTGAAAACTTTTGGCTTTTGTTTTTACCACACAATTTTGTCTCCTAGTACTGCTGAGAAACATGAATTTATGCTCTTCTAATGATTTTTTCATGGAAGTTGGAATGTAACCATGAGAGTTTTTGTTCCTGTCCGTTTCTTTATTCCTGACTAGAACACCAATAGTCACTAAAATTTTTTGGTTTCAGTCTCAATGTCCTTCAACTAAACAGCTTTGCTTTTCTCCTTCCAAAGGCCTTGGTGTATAGACTGTAATAGAGTGTTTCTGGGATTGTTTATAAGAACTTACTGTTTTATTTGGGACAACCAGCTCTGGTCCCAAACTTAGTGTTCCTTCCTTTTTTAAGTACCTGTTTCTCTCCTGTTATGTCTGACCTATACATCTGTTTGTGATTTTAATTTGAAAAGATCTTCAATCTGTTGAAATATTCCATTCTTATGGATCTTGGTTGCAATGGATTCCTCCCCTTGCTCCTAGCCTGGAGTTAGGGCCATAACCTAAAGTTATGACCGTAAAGATAGAACTATAACTTTAACACAAATTAAAGTTTACAAAGTAATTTTTACTAGAAAACCATTACAGCTTACAACACAATTTGTAAAGCATACCACTAGAAAGATACCTTGCTGTCTCCTCTTGTCTTGCCAGATATTTATTGCTTAGCTACAAAATTTTAGTGACTGTACATCAGCCTTGTCCCGATGGCTGATGAAGTCAGGTCATCTCAGTTCCGTTTGCTTCCACTAATGGAGGCACTGGACTTCATTACTCTCTCTGTCTTACTGTGTTATAGCACTGAATCAGCACCTTATTTTTTGAACACTAACCTCTCAAGGAACAGGGATTCAAACAGACATAAAAAGATGAAGAAAAAAGGCCAACATTGACTTTATTCTGTTCAAACTGAGTATTATCTGATTTTCTGTCTTTGGGGAACATGTGGTTTTGGTCTGGAAGCACAGTGCGAAGTTTTCAGTCGTCGCGTTAGAAAATACATTGAAAACGTCTTCTTCCAGCAGACTAAATATTTTCCTTAACAGAGAAATTCCTCCATATGGAAAACTGTCCCCATATGCAAAATAAACCTTGTTGCTTGTCTCGCTTCTTCTATACTTTTCAGCTCCTGCTTATGTGTTTCAGATACACTGCTCCTGATATATTTAAATATTATTTCAAGCTATGAACTATATAACAAATAGCACTTGTTGAAGACAAGCTCCCCCCACATGGGGAATGCTACCTGTACACACATACATATTTCTTTCTGAAAAAAAATTCTGAATTTTAAAACCTGAGTGGGGTGTGTGGGGGATTTATTGTTTAGTTTTATTTGGTTTGTGGGGTGTTTTTGTGTGTCTGTCTGTTTGTTTGTTTAAAAGAATTTGTGGACTTTCTTCCTCTCAGAAGTATTCTAAATTGTAACAGTTCTATGACTCCATTCTGTATTTCTTTTCTCCTGCTGCTTTTAGTACCTGCTGAACCTTGCAACCTGAAAATGAATTAGTATAGTACAATGTATGTAGCATGTTTACTTACATTGCTGTTTTACTGCAGGCCCATGCAAAACTTGCTCTCTACAATTTCCTGAAAGAAAGTTGAAAGCAAGGATGACTGGACATAGCCTCAAACTGTGCTGGGGGTGGCGGTCAGTTTGGTCATCTGAAGGAATTTCTTTACAGAAAGGGTTGTTAAATGTTTGAATGTTCAGGGAGATGGTGGAGTACTATCCCTGGAGGTGTTCAAGAAATGACTGGAAGTGGCACTTGGTGCCATGATTTAATTGACAGGGTGGTGATCTGTCAGAGATTGGACTTGATGATCTCAGAGGCCTTTTCCAACCTATATGATTCTTGATCCCATGATTCTGTGATTCTGTGATCTTAAAAAGCTCTAAAGCTCAGTTTGATAAAAATGTTGAAATACTCATTACTCTGACCCACTAAAAGAAGAAGAAATAGTCCACTCCGCTGAAAAATTTTGTGGGTATTTCTGAAGGCGGGATGGATGTTCTCAAACTACAAGAACTAAATGTGTCTCTGAAAAATGAACAATATCTTCACTCTGCAGAGGTTCTTCTTTTTGCAATGCACCACTAAATGGAACCTTGTAAAGTCTTTTACTAAAACAATATTAATTAGACTCTGAAAGAATATGTAAAAATTTCAGATGTTAAAGCAGAAATATTAACAAAACTGTTAAATTCATGAACTGAGGTAAGAATAGCTTTTAGTATAAAATATTGTGTGTTTAATTCACTGACAGAAATTTCAGAAATAGGTTTATTTTTTGTTTTTTTGAAGATCTGCCTTGGAGGACTGATGTTGTTAATGAAGGCTAAAACTCTTTCCATAACTCCCAAGAGCAAATAAGTGTATAATTATTACTGAGTTTTTAAGGGTTTTTTTGTTGTATTTTTCTGAAAAGAGCTGCTGCTGACAATGAAGTGAAATTAAAATACCTGCAGGTAATGTAGAATACAGGCAAAGTCAAGTACCAGCTAGACATAAACATGCTGAACACCAAAGGAACTTGGTGCTTGATATGCTTACTATATAATATTTACACTAAATTTTTTTATGAGGATATACAAATACTTTGCCATTACCAGTTATCCCATAATGATTTCTTAAACAGACATCCTCAATATTCTCCATGCAGGATTTCAGTGTGCGCTTGTCCCATTTATCTTTCCACAAAATTTAGCTGTCTGATTTACGGAGCGATAAAAAAATCCAGGGTTGCCAGTGTTCACATAGATGACATTACACAGAAAAATAAGAAAAGTAGGAATGAGGCCTAGAATTCTGCTTACTTCAGAAAAGTTTTGCTGTTTCAAAATCATTGCTAGGTTAGGGTTGTCCTCTCAGAGCCGTACTCAGAAGCACCTGTATGAGTTTACTCAATCTATGGACCTGTTTCTGTCAAAAAGGATGCCTACACAGGTAAATCTTTGTGGAGTCTAAATCTGAGATGTGTCTTTACAACTTAGAGTAAGTAGAGGACCACTAAACCCCAGAATTTTTCATTGAACTTTACAGGACTGTACATTTAAGTTAAAAACTCATCTAGCTAATGATATTTTGTACTTGACCTTCATCAAATACCACGTAAGGACCTGAAATACAAATTCTGTCTGTGAATGCCCAGAGAATTAGAACAGAACCATTCACAGAATGGCTGAGATTGTAGGCAGTACTGGTCATTGGATTGTCCCGCCCCTGCTGAAGCAGGGTCACTGTGATCATGCTGTCCAGGATTGTCCTCAGACTGCTTTTGCCACTCCTCCCAGATTTGTGTCAGCAGTGAACTTGCTAAGGAGGCGTCTGCTCTCCACCCAAGTCATTGATGGATAAATTAAACAATGCTGAGCCCAGTATTTACCTAAGGAAGCATCACCAGTGACAGGTGTCCAGCTAGACTCTTGTGCCACTTCTGACTTGTACCACTGATGACTGCCCTCTAATGACCCACAATTCAGTAATTTCTCAATCCACCTCACTCTCCACTCATCCAGCCTGCATTTCCTGACCTTGCATAAAAGGATATCATGGGAGACAGAGATGAAAGGCTTGCTGAAATCCAGGAAGACAACATTGACTGCTCTCTTCTTATCAATTCAGTCAACTGTCCCTTCTTAGAACACAATCAGGTTGTTTAAGTATGATTTCCATGATTCTTGGAAAGGTTTGTTAACCCTTGGAACAGGCTGCTCAGGTAGGTGGTGGAATCAACATCCCTGGAGGTGTTCAAGAAGCAACTGGGTTTAGCACTCAGTGCTGCAGTCTAATAAACTGATAAGCAGCCAAAGTTTGGATTTGATGACCTTGGATGTCTTTTCCAACCTAAATGATTCTGTGGTTTCCTTTTGGTGAATCCATGCTGATAATCCATTCCTGATAATCTTGTCTACCACATGCGTAGAGATGGCCTCCAGGATGTGCCATTGCATCCCCTTTCCAAGAACAAATGTGAGACTGATAGCCTCTAACTCCCTGTGCCATCCTTCTGTCCCTTTTTGAAGGCTGGGGTGATGTTTACTTTTTTTCCAATCCTTGGGCATCTCTCCTGATGTTCATGACCTTCCAAAGATGACTAATAGCCTAGAAACGGTGTCATAATGCTGGAACAGGGTTCTAAAGGAAGTGGTTGCAGCACCAAGCATGCCAAACTTTATGAAGCATTTAGACAATGCTGTCAGACACATGGTGTGATGCTTGGAGTGGTCCTGTGCAGGGCCACAAGCTGGAATTCTGTAATAATATTGGTCTTTTCCAAGTCAGGAGATTCTACGATTCTATATCTGCCACTTCACTCACCACTTCCACCAGGGCCTATGGTCTTGTTGATGTAAAGCTTAAGTAAATGGTCTCTAGCTCGATCTGCCTCCTTGAGAGAAAGTCTTCCTTCCTCCAACCCTTTTTCCTAGTTTTCTGGGTCAGATAGAAGCTGATTCAGTCAGCTGGTCTGACCCGGTCTGATCTGGTGCCTGGAATTGTTTCTGTCCAAGAGCAGGATTTCTCATTTCCCTTTGTTGAGTCAAAAGGATACTGCCAGCCCATTTCTCCAGCATGTTGCAATCCCTTTGAATTACAGTACACTCATCTACTCTATCAGCTACTCCTCTCACTTTGTATCAGCCAGCTTGCTGAGAGTACACTCTGACTTATCTCACGCAGGATTCATGCAGAGATTAGGCAGCATTGGCCTCAGTACTCTCCACTGGAACACACTAGTGACTAATCTCCAGCAGGACTTTGTGGCTTTGATCATTTACAGTTGGAGCCCAATGCTTGCATCTTGTTTTGAAGGCACCTCCATGTCCAGTTATCTATCCCATCTGTCCTAAACTTGTAAGAAAACTAAAATAAAGATGAATACTAGGAACAAATTTTTTTTCAACTGTGGACCAACTTTAAGACTCTTTCCAACTGAAATCTGTTTTTTCAAGAGTTAAGAAACTAGAGTAAGGATTAAAATATTAATATATATAAAACACATAAATCAGTTTTTAGAAGCCTTTTTTTCCTGGCATCCTGAAGGTTTGTGTTTCCTAGCTAGAGCTTTTGTATGTAATGAAGATTTTTTTAAGCCCTGTGTCTGAATCTTGACATTTGTCTGTTTTGCAGTATGAATGATATACTCCTAGGGCAACCAACAGACACTGAGTAAAGTGTTCTCCAGCAATCACTGTAGTTTCCTAAGCCAGTGGTATTGCATTAACTTGTATGATTGACCTTTAAGTGTTCTTACAATGGAGCTTGAAATATGAGCCTTACATTGACAGGCATGTTATGGGAGATCTGTATATAATTTAACATTGTCTAATGCACTTATGTCCTTTGTATATTTTGGAGAATGCACTGTTATGTATTTGAATGGAAATGAAAATTCCCCTCATTACTATGCATTTCATGGGACTATTACTATTTTTTTCTTGAAAGAATAAAGTGATAATTTTTCTGTGATGTTATTTAATCTTTGTTCGAAGGATGGACAAGTCTTTATATTCTAAAATTTAGATGTACAGTTATTTTTCTCTCACGTATTTACTGGGTTGAGACTGATTTGCCCATATTAATTTTCTCCTGCTGAAGCACTTATTTCTGAACAGAGCAATATGACCTTGTCAGATTAGAAGAACAGTGTTCAGCTTAGAATCTTTTAGAGCTTGTTGGCTCTGAAATTGAATTATATATTGTACATGAGAGTATTGTTCTCGCATACATTACAGAGGAAAAATTGACAACAATAGAGATGCTTTTTATTTAAACTATGAATTTGCAAATGTATTTCTGTCGTTATGGTGATCAGTAATGCTCCCACATGGAGCTTTACTTCAAGTCTTATTTCTCATTTTTTCTGATAAAACCAGATATAAAGTTATGGGAAGAAATGACTTAGGGTTATATATTAAACAAAACAAAACCAGCAAAACAAAACAAAACAAACTTAGCCTCATAGACTGTTAATAAAGAAAGAATATACTGGAAAGCCTTAACTGGGATGTTCCAGAGAGAAGGTAAATTTAAGAGACAGAAAAGCAACATAGATCTTTAATATACTGATATATTTTAAACCAGATATGTGGTACAGGGTCATTTGATTGAAATTATTATGTGCTTGAAACTGACAATTCTGATTATTTTAAAAACAAAAGAGATTTTAAAAACTCCATTTCTCTTGTGCAATTCTTTCACTGAATAAAACGCATGCTTGCTCAGGTTAAGAAAAGAGAGAGGGGGCAGCTTATATAACTGTCCTGAGGTCTGGTACAAATGTTTGGAATAGTATTGTGGAGAAAGGGACAATTTTCCTGGATTTCTTTCATGTTAAAACTAGATGTTAACATCTACTTAAAATGTTCTCTGCTGAAGAAGTGTAACAAACAGCTTTTGACTTATTGTACACTTTTGCCTGTGTTACCTGCAATTATGACAAATTTCATCAATTTGTTTCTATAAAACCAGCTCTAAATTATTTTATCTTACAAGTTTGATTTGTCAATTTTCCTGGTCATACTCAAAATTGTATGACAAAAATTGGAAATGACAATTTTTTTCTGCCATTGATAACCTTAAATCTGTATGGTAGAATGTTGAGAAGTAATCTGCTAAAATATATATATATTTTAAAAAAGTATTTTTGCTTCACTGTATATTTAATATTGACCCACAGTATTTTTTAAGGATGTAGCCTAGCACTTCAGGAAATAGATGAAAAGGTGTCCACTGCCATGGATATTGGATTGAGCACTGATTTGAAAGGCGGCAAGCATCCTGTGAAGTCTGGAGTCTTTATATTCAGGAACATACATATGTGCTGCTTATTTTGTTGCAGAGATAAATCAATGCTCATTTAATGCTTGCTCTAAATTCTACCAAAGTTAATATAATGATATTGTCTTCAGTATTGTTTGACTGGGAGCCTGGAGCACCAAATTAATCACAGAACCACACAGGGTGACCGTGAATCTACTTTAGATTGGAGGCTCTTTTAAGTGGTAAAAACATCAGATTTTTGGAATGAAGCAGTAATTTCAGGCTTTAAGGGGCCAATACAGACAACAGCTAAGTAATTGCTAACTTTACTTTTGAAGTGATTTGCTAAAATGAGTATTTTACCTTTCCAAAGACAGTGTCTCTAGTCCCACAAACGAACCCTTTCAAGTGGCAGGTCCTCCATTTACTGGTTTTCCTGTATTGTTTTCTACAAAATTTCTTGTAATTTTGTGAGGCTGAACTTAGGTCTATTGGATCAGTAATTATCTCATACAGAGGGAGTCAGTTGCACTTTCAGTGCAATTAGTGAATGACACCAAGACTGCATGTAGTTTCCACCTAAAGCAAAAGAGATCAGGCAACACACTTGATCAATTTTAGCCTTTTTTTGCCTCTGGCTCTGTGGAGCTGAAGGGAGTAATGGACCATGAAAGAAAGGATATGACACACAAGAAAATGACAAGATTTACACTATTTCCTGTGTCCTGCCTTCTGGCAAATGTCTATCAGAATAAGTGAATATGGGTACCTCCTGCTAGTCTGTAAAATATTCACTTGCTAAGGTTTAGAAGTCTCTTAATCAGTATAGCCTGTCTTAACTAACTTGGAGGTAAGAAAAAGCTCCTATTTAAACAATATCAGCTGCCAAATCTGAGGCCTGTAGTGACCATGCAGTTCCAAGACTTCAGATTTCAGCTCAAAGTTCACTATTATCTGCCCACCTGGCTCAAGATATGAGCAATATATGAGAATTTACCGAGACACAAACACACATACACAAACATACACAAATAAAAAGGTGTATCCAAACTTCCAAAAATTGAATTAATGGATAATTAAAATCACAATTCTCTCTTTAGCACCAGTGCAGGTAGATTGTTAATACTTTGAAATTAAATTCTCACTTTTCCATTTGAAACATAAAAGATGATGACACATGCTCTAGTTATGTTGTTTTGCCATAGCACTTCAAATAACCTGAAAGCTTGTTTGGAAGGAAATGTTCATTGCTATACTACAGATTTTCCACTGAATCTATGTGATTAGTACCGATAATCTAGCACTTACTAAACTTAAAATCCTAAAACTGCTACAGTTAAGGAAATTGTATTTCTACAAATGTCTTTCTAAAATCAATTCACTATGGAAGATGAGTGTTTATAATAAAAAGGAATTATTTTTTCTCCACAAAGTCCCTTTATAATTTCCTCTAACCTCATATGCTACAGGAGCATTTTATACTGGTTTAAGTATTTGTTTTTTTCATATTTATTCTGTCCTTTTCACTCTTTACACATAGTAGACATATACTTTAAAGCACATTTGTCTCCATGTCCTTCTGATTTTGTGCTGATTCATCTCAGAAACGTCAACATTTCTTAGGAAAAATGTAAGGGGAAAATCAAGGAAGCCTAAAATATTCTGGTGTCAACATGGTACAACTTTAGTCTGTTCCATCTTTGTAGTCGTTCTTCTTTTACTGTTCTTATGTACCTCCCAATCTTGACAGCTGGAAATACAATTTCATTGCAATATGTGTGTTAAAGGGAATAGCAAAATGATGGACTAGGGAGGCATGTTCTATATCTGCTTGGCAAAGAAAACAACTTACATGAATGAATCTAGGTCTTAAGGCAGGGATGCTATAGGTGAAGGAGAAAACTAAGTATAAAGATTTCTGTTTAATTCAATTAGTTTAATTTCAAATTAAATTAAATTTATTTTAAGTGTGTGAGGAGGTACTGTTATTCTTTCGAGATCTTGCTGTGCAGAGGAGGTGTAACCAGTGACTCCATCAATCTCTGACCAACTCACTATCCTATCACATAAAAGCTACTCTCAGTGTTAGGATAAATCTGGATCCTGAAAGACAGATACTGCCACAAATAGTCCTACTTGAAGAAGCAGGATGAAGCATAGTAAAGTTTAGTCCTGCAGCACCTCTAAAAGCTGGGGAAAAAATGTTCACTGTCAATGGCCCTTTTGCTGATTCTCTAAAGGGGAAATCCTGTCAAGAGAAGCTTAACCCTAAAATATGAATTTTTGATATCAAACAGAGAGTTTTATTTCTTTTAGGTAGATAGTGCAACAAAATGTTTCAGGATCACCAGCCCTTGTTTTTGTAGGTAACTTTAACCTACCAGACAACTGCTGGAAACTTAGTACAGCAGAAAAGAAGCAGTCCAGGAATTTTTTAGAGTGTATGGATGACAACATTTGTCACAGCTGGTGAGTGAGCCCACCAGGAGAGGGACTATGTTAGATCTGTTGTTGGCAAATAGAGATGAGCTGGTGGGAGATGTGGTGGTTGGAGGCCCCTTGGGGCACAGTGATAATGAAATAATAGAGTTCTTGATATTTGGTGATATCAGGAGGAACATCAATAAGACTTTTACATTGGACTTGTGGAGGGCAGTGTTTAATTTGGCCTATTTAGATCTATTCAGAGAGTTCCTTGGGAAGCAGCCCTTAACAACAAAGGAGTCCAGGAAAGTTGGGCATGCTTCAAAACAGAAATCTTGTGGGCACAGGAACTGACTGTCCCTGTGTGCCAAAAGATGAGTCAACAAGGCAAATGTCCAGCCTGGATGGGCAACAAGGTTTTGAAGGAACTTAGGAATGAAAAGAGGGTGTATCATCTTTGGGAGGATGGTCAGGTCTCTCAGGAGGTATTTAAGGGGGTTGCTAGGGCATGTAGGAAAAAAATTAGAGAGACCAAAGCTCCGTTCAAACTTAATTTGGCAATTTTTGTAAAGGATAATAAAAAAATGTTTTTACATACATATTTATGGCAGAAGGGAGGGTAAGTCCAACCTTTGTTGTCTACTGGCTGCAGGAGGTAATCTAGTAACTGCAGATAAGGAGAAG
>WAAE01003436.1:0-37113 GCA_013400495.1 Nicator chloris | reverse complement strand
CAAAACAACAGCAGCAAACCAAAAAAAAAAACCCAATCAACCAACAAACCAAACCAAACCACTGAGAAACCCCCTAAACCACACAAAACTTTAAAATATCTCTCTTTCTTTATTTTTTTTTTTATCTCTTTTAAGGCAAGTTTATAAGAGGGAACTGACCCGTTAAAGAGATATAAGAACATGCAGGCTGTCCATTCTAGAAAACATTATCCATTATTCTGCAACTAAGTTTCAGCTTAATTTATGCCTGTCATGGCAAAAGCTTCCTGATGTCAGGTCTGGCTGCGTGTAGGGCTGTGCAGGGGGATCAAGCTGTGCTACTGTTTAGGATTCCTGCCAAACAAGTGACATTTCCCAAGAACATAAACAGAATTTTAAAAAGTTGTCTTTGTCCTTCTTAAACAGTAGGTCTAAAGGGGACCTAAGGAAAAGAAGAAGAAAGAAAGAAGACTTATCCTGACAGGGGTACATGGTTGCTAAGAAGGAGAATAGCAAAGCTATTCCGAGCAGGGAACAATGTTCCCTTTAAGAATAAACTATGGAAATTAATAGTTTGTCCTTTGTAAATGGCTTAATTTCCTATTGTAAAGTGGAAAATAATTAGAATATTTTTGATGACAAGTATTTAAATATTTAGCAGCATATTAAAACTGAAGGGCATGACTGGATTTAGAGTTTACCCTATCTACAGCATAGAGGCATGGTTCAGTGACTCACTAGGGAGAGCAGCAACAAGGATGACAGCATAATAAAGGACTTTAAACTGACCTGTAATTTACCTTTTGAATATTCATAATTTAAGTTACTAAATTTTTGAAGTTTTTTTTCTATTAAAAAGCTAAAATGAGAAAAAAAAAGTGTTTGAATTGACACAGACAATAACTGATTCCTTAATATTTTGGGGGTTGAAGTGAGTATAGCTCAAGTAAATTAGTTCTTAAGCAAGAACCTTCATACTCCAGGATATGATCTAATCTTTCACTAGGAAAAAAAAAAAAAAAAAGAAGGAAATGTTTTGAAGGGCTTATTCCAACTCTGCTGACTGTAGCAATTTACAGGGAATTCCTCACCTTAGGAAATATATATGCTATACTGAAAGCCAAAATTGACCACTTTGTCTATCCCAGTGTGGAATAATATTATTGTGCTTTAATCTTTCATGAAACAGAGAATAAAAACATTTCAATTTATAGATATCTAAACTATGTGCCAGTGCCAAAAAAAGTGAAAGAGAAAAATTTTAACAACTAAAATTTTCTTTTGATTGGAATTAAAAATGATTAAAGGGAATATTTATTCCATTTTAGAATGAAGAGATTACTTGTCTCCCAAATTTTGAAAAGAAATTACAGAAGATAATAAAGTTGGAGAATATAAAAAATAGTTCAAAAAGAAACATTCAAAATGTGCTTAAAACTGAATTTCTGGGTTCTTACCAGTCAGCTTTGGTTCCCAGAATTTTTTGAGCTTATTTATTATTGATACTGGAACAATATTTTTTTATGAGACACTTTCTGAGACACAAAGCTGAGACCTTGTTAGCAAAAGTTGACACAGTCTAGGAGAGGAGTCTGGAGAGCATTCCAGAGACCAACACTACTTAAGAGTCTAAGAGCTTTTAGAGACATTAGAAGGTGTCAGATGAGCCTCTGGTTCATCAGAAGACCTAGATTTCTGTCTCCAAAGCCAGAATGTCTCCATCCCTGAATGTTCAGTTTTGAAAAGCTCTAGGTTCAGGTTCAGCTCCTTATACTGCAGTTGTCGTGATTTGTAGACCGTCCTTCAACTAGCCTTTTAGGTTGTACATGAAATTCAGAATCCCTGTTACAAAGGAGGGACTTGAGCCTGAACTGAAGTCAGAACTTCTGATTTCATAACTCGGAAGTTTGATCTTGTAGTAGAAAAAAGACTTTCATGTTCCTCAGTGTCTCATTGTAACATGTACTTGTTTACCACCTTCAGATCTGATGGGACACTTTCTGAGATGAAGGTGAGACGTAGCATATTATGCCTAGAACCTACTGATCTGTACAAAGTGCTTTTTTCCTTGCCTTGTCAGATAGTCTCAGTCTCCCACATCTCGCTAGATGAAGTCCAAATCCTACCCAAAAGGAGACATTCAGCCCATGGCCCACACCCCGCTGGGCTGCGATTGCTGCAGTCTATCATGCTGAGCCTCAGCCGGAGGGGCAACCTGTGCCCTCAAATAACAGCAGAGTTTTTGGGCATGGGTCTGTTCCTTTCTGCAGAAAGACAAGCTCTGTATGACAAAGAAAGGGGAATCTTTCTGCAATAAGGAAACTCTCAGAAAAAAAAAAATTGCACAAAATAGAGTAACAAAATAATAATTAAAAACCTCTGTCTTTTGGTAGGAAAAAGACTGTTACACCTATTAAAGATATCAAGATAATAAAATGCTGTAATTATAAAATATTTTCAGAGATATGTTTATTATGTTATTGTATTATCTGCTCTACAGAATATGCCAGATGACAGGTGCACTTATTTCTAATGGTAAAGATGAAAATCTGCTAAAAGGAAATGTCTTAAAAATTAAATATTACGGTAACAAGAGACTGGTAACAGCAAACAAATGTCCTTAAAAAGATACTGGAAATCCTATTTCAAGCAATTGTGTTCCCAGCTCTTATTTGTTTTGGGTTTTACTGACAGTTTATAGTAATGAGTCCATTGAGGTTAGTAACCTGGACGCTTTCATAATTTCTCAGAGGATGCAACTACAAGGAAAATAATCTAGACAAGTAAAACAATTACATTTATGGTCTATGTAAAAAATGTAACTCCAAAAAAAAAAAAAAAAGAGAATTGTTTCTGTAATTACCTATTTTACCAGTTTACATTTTTGAGGAAATCTTTAACAGACCCCAGGTTATAAGACACCACTGATTATGAAACACCTTTCATGTGACTCTTCTAGATAAGCCAAGAACAGGGCTAAAATATTAAATGAATCATCTTTTCATGTATAATTTATAATCAAGTAGATTGCAAATGAAAAAAGTAATTGACTAGCCTATTCATTATTAATTGATAACAAATTAAAGGTTTTGTAAGTAGACAATGTGAGAAATTTTCAGTGAGTCCTATAAAGCAAAGAATATAGATTTTAAAAAGCTGTATTTAAAAAGAGAGTTTTATCTGTATTCATACATTAATGTCAGATTATTAAAGGCCTCTATATATCTTTCTCTTTAATTTGTTTCTTTCCTGAGCACTCTTTCTAGTATCTGACAGAAAAACTTCTCTTACTTTAAAGCAGTATTTCTCTTTCAAATGATTGAGCTATAGGAACAACCAAAATTTATAACTCTTACAAGTGGTAAATTTTGATAAACTTCTTGCCACCATGCCGTAAGGATGATTTGAGGCTATGGAAGATAGCTGTGTATTGAATCCTTTGTTCCTTGTCTTCTTTACTTGCTCAAAAGAAAATAGGTGAAACAAGATGAAAGTATTTGAAAGGGCATTCATTGAAATTAAAAATGAGAACAGAATGTCACTTCTTGCTTCTCTAAGAACAATATAAAATATTCTCTTTCCATAGCATCTCTAGACATGTAGGACCACCTTTTTGGGAGCCCTGGATAGATTTTTGCTTCATGGATTTAATTAGTTGTTATTGTCCCTTCATTGGTTCAACACTTTCATCGATGATATCAGGGCATCTTAAGTTCATGAATTTTAATAGTTCTAATAAATATGCAATGAAGTGACAGCAGTCTATTCTACTCTGGATCAAAGAAACAGACTATCCTTCAAGTTCAGGTTTAATTCTTGAGTTCTTGTCTTTCTGAGATATTCTACTCTTCATAAAAGAAACAAAACAGAGGGTTGTTTTTGTTTGTTTTGTTTAACTGAGATAATATTTCTTGCTTTGAACATCCCTGAATGTTTAGTTTTCATTTGAAAAACTTTAGATTCAGACAATTCTTAGTTACTTTTTTTTTTTTTTAGATTTATTGGGAAACTTTCACTGCACAGACCCCAAAGAAAAGATGAGTCATGATTTTTGTTATTGTTGTCTAACCACACTGTAAACACTTCTCTCTGGACGCCAGCTCCTCAGGAGAAATTAAAATCTTACAGCAGAGTTTGACAAATCAGTATTTTGTCAGGGAAGAAAAAACATTTCACCCATAGAATATTTTCAACACTTTAATTAAGGTGACTTGTGTTCAGACAGGAATTAGAAATGGTCTCTAATTCTTTCCATTCCTATTGCTTGCTTTCTGTTTGACCCTGTGTGTGTGTAATGTGGAAGCCCAAACTGATGTGAAAAATTGTTCTTAGAAAGATCATACTGACACTTGGGAACTAAACTACAGATGATTTTTGTAAGAAAACAGTATTTAAAGTAGTGTTGCATTTTTTCTCTTGTTCTGTTGGAAAAGAACAAGCTTTTCAAAGGGAAAACCTGTGGATTTGCTTCATCATATAATGCAATGCATGATTTTTTTTTAAACTGAGGTGGATAACAAAATGTGCATTTAATAGGAAAAAAAAAAACCTTGCACAGTGGAGGTCTGATACTGGATTATGTCCAGCAGAACAGGTCCAGAAGAAACCACAGATTTAACACCTGGATCATGTTCACTTTATTGCACTTCATACTTCACAAAGGGTGAACATAAATCCTTTCAGCTTTGTAGATGATTTTTCTTTTTTATTGTTGTTTTCCTTTGCAAACAGTAAAAGGATTAACACAGAGATAGAGCAAGAATAGGAGTGAATCAAAATACAAAATTAAAATAACTAAAATTGTAAATAGAAAGGATACTGTTGAGATATTGCTGAAAAACTGTCCAAAACTCCTTAAGACCAATGCATTAAAAAGCAGGCATTCTTTATAACAGATCCAGATGTACAAAGGTATAGCTACACCAAAATCATTCAGAAAAAGTACAGAAAAAGCCGCAGATCCCTCTGGTGGTCTCTAGTGGTCCTTGTTCCCAAAGTTATACCTGATCATTTGATTCCCAAATATGGAGCTGGGTGGGCATACCTTGGGTGGATCATTAATTTCCAAGACCCATCTTGGTCAATGTTGAACATGATCCTACAAGATAAGCATTGTGTGTTTCCATAGGCTAATGATTTTTTAGAATAAGTGTTGTATTTTTGACACCAGGTGAGCAAATAATTCTTTATCTGGCTGAAGAGAGACATTAGAAAAGGCAGAAGTGACAGGTTTCACAGCCATCAGATTCTCTATCAAATGTGAAAAATCAAAAAATTTTTCACTGCTTATACAGACCCACAAGAAATAACACATTTTCATCCATTTAACTAACAAAGCATGTTTTCTAGTTTAATTTTAGGATAAAGCATTCCTAATTGTCACTAAGACACTTTAATAAGGAATATTTCAAGAAACCCAAAGAACAGAAATGAGATATACTTGATTTTTTATACCTACAGAAAATTCTGGAAAAGCTAAGCCATTTTTCATGCCTGGCTAGAAGCTCCATTGTAAATGCTTGATCTTACAAGAGAAAAAGTGTGCTATTTACTCAGCTAAAAATACTTCCCTTAATTCTTTCTTAAGAGAACAGAGAGAGAACCACTTTGTATAATTTATGTTCTTTTCTCTCAATATTTTTCAAAACTATGCTTAAAAAGAGTATCCTTTAGAACCTTTCTTACTTCTTTTAGAATACATACATACATACATACATACATACATACATACATACATACATACATGCATGCATATATATATATATATATATATACACACATATGGTATATTCCTGATGCTTCCTTTACTTGAGATCAGAATATTTATCCTTTCCCAAGAATGGAAGACTGATGTGACTGATGTGACAGAACTAAGGACACCAATCCTAACCTTTTCCTATAGTCCCAGCAGATACATCTGGGTCATAATCATCAAGAAGTACAAATAGCCATCATCCCTTCTGTTGAAACTGAGCCGTGAAGCTGAGTATTTTCCTTTTGGAATACCAAATAAAACTTTTTTTAGTGGATTTAGCTTAACCCGTTCTCTAGGAAGAAAACACAACTCTGCAGGGTAAAGCACATTTCTGTTTGTTCAGGAAACAAATCCTGTTTCTATAACTGAAAGATACTTTTTCCATATTTGGCTCCTATCTTAATATTTTTTTGTCAGAACATTCATACAGCTTCCAGACTCAATTCTACTGCATATTTGAGGCATCTTCAAAGATCTTTAAACACTCTTTCTTTTTTTCTTTTAATTTTCTTCTACACCTTTCTCAGTTTTCTTTTCTTGTATACATTAAGTTGTTACAATGACCTGAAAATTCTATTTCTTAATAATTACTTTGGATGATAATGCACCATGCCTCAATGACAATTACTTTGGATACAATCTTCCTAACCATATTTTGCTATAATTAACCTTCACAAAGTTGTATTTCCTCTCAAATACGTCTTAAACTCAGAAAGTTTGTTTCAGTAAATTCCTGTCTTGCAAAAACCTCATAAATTCAATTAAAATAGAATCAACCGCTACACATCTACCTTTTTTATTTCCTCTATCAAAGTATATTTCCACCTGCATCTTTTTGTCTTTATATTCAGATGTCTTGAATACATTATTTTGCACTATGGATGACTCCTCTGAAGCACCTGATTCTGTCTAGAGGGAGAGTAACTGTTATGGGATTGGTAGTATGAAGTCTGATCTCTCATGGCAAATCTTGCATTCTTACAGTGAGGTAACCTCATTGAAATGATAATAAATTCTTTTCATTCCATGCCTAAAAAATTCTGAAAGATTTGACCACAGTAGAAAGATCAGGATATATATGTGAATGGAAGTGAAGACAGACATGCGAGAGAACAAAATCCATATTCAGGGTGGAAGGAAAACAGCCTGCTGGCCCACATCTTGGAGGCAGGCATCAGAATTAAATGGATACTGAAATACTAATAATATTCTAGCTCTTAATCTCGCTTTCCAGAAAGTAAAAACTAATGATACGCTTTATCACGCTAGGTTTTCTTGTTTGTATTAATCTAAAGAGCTCATAGATTGTATGGATTCTTTCTTGAAGTTCCTAAGTTTTCTTTTGAATACAAAATGAGGAATTCAAATCTTAGAGGCAGAGAACTGAGTTTTAAATGTTGAGGAGCCAAGAATGATAATGAGGGTCTTTGTGTTGATGCCTATTTTTTCTTTTTCTTTTTTTTTTTTCATCTGTTTAATTTAATACATACTTCTTTCATTTCCATATATGTGACTATCAATACCTCCACATAGCATGGTATTTGAGAGGCTCCCAAACATGAATTTAGGAGATTCCTGTGAATTCTTCATTTTACATCAGTAGAAACAGAGAAACCCTTAACAGGATTATGGCCTGAAATAGTCTAGGTAAATGTGTTAATATTCTGAATCTTAGAACTCTGACAAACAGTATATCAGAAACTGTCATTTGTTTCTATGTGGGTTTTTTTACTAAATGAATATGTAATATAGTGTGAAATATTCCATGTCCTCAGAAAAGTGGGGTTGCTCTTGTTCAAAGGGAGAATTTATAGGAACATCAAGGCCAAACTTCAAGTGTTATTAAGAACAGTTTTTCAAAGTTTTCTTAGCTCTGTGGTTGTATTCCCAGTTGTTCCAGCCTTGTGAAAGAAGGAAAAATGCAAGAAGAGTTTGCTTCTTTCACTTTACACTATTTTTTATTTATTTCACATCAAAATATCATTCTTTGTATGACAGAATGACTCCATTACTGAATCTACTTTGCTTGGTGTTTTGCATTGATGCAAGATTGTACGACCCTTTTGAACAAGGCATTCTGTTTAATCTTACATTTGAGTTGGAATATTTTCTCCATTCCTTTTTTTTTTTTTTAATTCCAAATTTCATACAATCAAATTTTTTGTTGAGGAATGTAAAATGACATGGAAACAGACCAACAGGATAAACCCAAAAAGACCTTAAAAATCATCTTTGAATACATAACCAGGGAAACTGCTTACCTTGCAGTCACAGAAAATACAAATAATTTCATATATAAAAGTGGCATTATTAATAGACAACACAAACAATGCTTAAATAAATTTTTAATTCCTTTAAAAACAATATACAGAATACAGAATTAATTCATATATTTTGTAAAATTATTTTAAAAGTGATTAAATTAATTATCACTTTAAGTTAAATTAATGAAAACTCATTATTTTAAATAATAAAATAATGTATTATTATGTTCAACTGATTATATTTATTATATATATATAATATTATAGTTAATATTATGTATTAACTAGTGCAAATTATCACATAACTTCATTTGATGTTAGTATCTACCTGTTGACAGTGTGGCTCTATATTTTTACAGTTTTTAAGAATACTGTTATTTGCTTTCTGATTACACATTTTCTTTCTAGGAATATCTTTCAGGATTAGAAATATTCACTGAGTTTATTTACTTTGAATCACCTCCAGGTTAAACAGCCCCAGCTCCCTCAGCTGCTCTTCATAAGCCAAGTTTTCTAGACCCTTCACCAGCTCCATTCCCCTCCTCCGGACTCGCTCCAGCCCTTTGGTGTCTTTTCTGAAGTGAAGGGCCCAGAACTGGGCACAGGATTTGAGGTGTGGCCTCCCCAGTGGCAGGGGGATGATGACTGCCCTGGTCCTGCTGGCCACACCACTCCTGATACAGTCCAGGATGATGCTGGCCTTTGGGCCACCTGGACACAGCACTGGCCCATATCCAGATAGCTGTTGGACCCTCAGGCCCCTTTTCTTTCTCTGTGTTTGTATAGCAGAAACTGTTCTTTTACAGAACTGCTGTGAAGATAAGCACGATGAAACACTGACGCATCACGAAGATTGTTCACTCATATATAAGAGAAACAGGATGAAAATAGAAATTTACTGAACCAGGTCGTATTTTTGAACTAAGTATAACTTTTTGCTACTTTCTTAGAAAGCAGGAGAAAAATATAAAATATTGCCTAACAAAATGAAAAGGTCATACCATTTTTTTTCTCACTGCAAGTAACTTCTAATTTAACATAGCAAGTCAAATCATACAAAGGATAATACAGAGACAGGAAAATAAATTCATTTTTACACCATACAGTAAATATTTCAAAAGATGTACTATTGTACAACAACTGACAGCTTCTTTGTCTACAGTAAGAAAGGAAATGTGACCTTGTAATGATTATTCCCTTCATTGTCAGAGCATAAAACGATGTATAAGGTATTTCTTTAGTAGTTATGTTTGATCACACCTAAAATACCAGCCAAGGGAGTGTTTTGTTAGTGCAAAATGTAACAAAAGAATTGAAGGACAGAAAGAAAGAAATAGACATTCTGTAAGTATTCAAGTTATAATTAATCCTTTTGCAGATTGTAGATGTAATTTGGAAGATTATAGATTGTCCTCAAATACTTGAACGTTATTTGAAATATTGTGATTATTTAGTGGTGGACAGAGCAAAAAGATCTCAGACTATGAGCAAACAGATAGCTATGACCACTGCTTTAGAAGCCACAGAATTTCATCAGTGAAAGGATTACAAACAACTCTTTTAGGGGTGAGTAAAATTTACAAGGTATGATGATCATAGTCGTATGAGTTTCATAAAGTTTTAAAGAATATGTAGTACACGTTAAATCCCCTTAAAATGACTTGACTGTCTTACTAACACTAATCTGGACATGTACCACTTTAGAAGTAATGTAGATATCACAAGAGTACGGCCTGGCAATAAAGAAACACGTAAGTTATCTCAGGCATGGATACCTAACTAACACTGGCATAGATGTCAGCAAGAATAAAAGTAAATGAGCCTGCACTAAGAGCTGTGTATCTGAGGTTAGATTCTACTTGCAGCTGAGATGCTATTTAGACCTAGTTTGGATTGGTCTTCATAACACTACATTGCTCCAATTGTTGTGCAGATAAATACTAAATGAGAAACTAATCGACTGCAATGTGTTACTTGTGTTTCTCAGTGGGGTGTTGTTTCAGTCTGTGAGCAACATCTTGCCATAAAGAAGCAAGAGTTGAGAGAAGGCACAGGTAACATTTCAAGGGCTATCACAGCTGCACATGGGAAGCGAAGCAGGGGAGAAATATACTAGGCAGAATCACACTGAGCAGTATTCCTACCTAGGTTGAAGAATTTCCTGGAGAAGTCCTCTTTTTCCATGCCTTTAATCTGTCTGGCAGGTAATGAACCCATAGCAAATTTCAAAACGCGTTCTGCTCAACTCATGAATATTCAGCTGCTTTCTTGATAATGAATTATGTAAGTTCATGAAGAAAACTTTCCGTCTTTTGTTTTTTGAAAGTGAGGTGAGAAAACATGTAAAACTACCAGTCAATTACATTTCAAAACTATTATTTTATTTTAAAAAATCATAAGAAATATAAATCAAGATCTTTGATCTATAGAAGATCAGATATTTAGAAGGAATAAAAAAGCCCCATAATTACATTAGTTCTACACAAAAGCCAATAGTCAATTATAATAATGAATAGATCCTACACAAAAATGCAAAGGGACAGAAAAAATAATGAAATATAAAATAACATGATTAAAGACAACCCTCCACCAATAAGAGTGAGTGCAGAATTAACTACTTACTGTAAATGGATGAACTCTAACTACAGAGTTTTCTGGTTCATATGCAGTTACAATATTTATCTTTATTGTCACAACAAGAGAAAAATAAGATCTTATACATTCATAGCATTCCTCAGATTATTCGTCACTGTATTTTTAACTATTTATGTTAACTAGATATTATATTTTAATATTCAAATAACTTTATCTGTAAGTGAGAATATTTTTATCTTCAAATTTGGATCAGCCGAACCTGAGATTCTTAAAGATGCAGAGAAAGCAAAGTTCTATTATTTGATAAAGCCTGTTTTCAAAAGAGTAACTTGGAGATTCAAGAAGTCAATAGAAAAAAGCAGGCAAGTACAGCAGAAAGTTGCACCACTGATGATGATGACACAGTCCCCCAAGAAATCTTTCTCTACGTATGAGTCATAATAACTATAGATTTTCCTTTCCATATTATTTTTAATTCTATTGCCATGTATCTTAAATTTTATTTTTATTTTAATCCTAATTGATTTGCTGCAGTATTTTCATCTTCCCTAGTGGAATCATGATTATTCAGTGAATTAAAAAAAAAAAAAAAAAAAAAAAAGAGTATGACTTGGTCCTATAAACTTTTTAAAATGCAAGTCAGTTTTTCCTGGCTTCCATCACTGAGTCAATTATAATTGACATTTTTTTTTATTTGAAGCACATCACAGAATCACACAAAAAGTGTGATAAGGGAGGAAAGTGGAAGGGACCACAGTGGGTCATCTGGTCCAAGCCCCCTGCTAGGTCACATGGCACAGAATTGTGTCCAGATGGTTCCTGATTATCTTCTGTAAGGGAGAATCCACAGCATCTCTGGGCAACCTGTTCCAGTACTTGGTCACTCACACACTAAAGAAGTTCTTCCCCAAATTGAGGTGGAAGTCCTTGTGTGTCAGTTTCTACCCATTGCCTCGGGCCCTGTTGCTCAGCACCACCAAGAAGAGCCTGGCCCCATCCTGTTGACATCTCCCCTTTAGATATTTATACATTGTTGAGATCCCCTTTCAGTCGTATCTTCTTGAGGCTGAACTGGTCCAACTCTCAGCCTTTCCTTGTAGCAGAGATGCTCCAGTCTCCCAATCATCTTTGTTGCCTTCTGCTGGACCCACTCCAGGAGCTCCCTGTCTGTCTTGTCCTATGGAGCACAGCACAGGACTCCAGATGTGGCCTCACCAGGGCTGAGTAGAGGGGCGGGATCACCTCCCTGGATCTGCTGGCACTGGTCTCCCTAATGCACCCCAGGATACCTGCAAGGCCACAAGGACACAGTGCTGGCTCATGGACAGCTTGTTGTCCACCAGGAACCCCAGATCCTTCTCCACAGAGCTGCTTCCCAGCAGGTCTTTCCCTGGCCTGTACTGCTGCAGGGGATTATTTTTTCTCAGGTGGCAGACCCTGTATTTGCCACTCTTGAATTTCAGAAAGCTCATCTGTGCCCATCTCTCCAATGTGTCCAGGTCCTTCTGAAGGGCTGCACAACACTCTGGGGTATTGGCCACTTCTCCCAGTTCTGTATTATCAGCGAACTCACTGAGTGAGCAAAGGACAAACTGATGTTAACATCAAAAGATGGAAGACCATTTTCCCTTTGTGAGAAACAAATATTCCAAACTGAAAATTATATCAAATTCTGGGCATATCAATGTGCCCATATAAAACATATTTTCACCAATACGCAATATAGAAAGATAGAATAATCAGGATAATAATTCCTATTTTACAACTATCCTTTTTTTAAATAAAAATCAGAAAAATACACAATATAGTTGATAACTCCAGATGGTTCTTGATTGTTTGTTTATATTTAACACAAATGCAAAAATAAGGTATCTGATACAGGAACAAGAAAAACACAGCAGAGTAACCAGGATAATGAAGTATATTAGTTACAGGAATTGCAAAGGCAAGAAGGTAGCAGCAACAGTCAACATGGATATACAAAAAGCACATTGTATTTGGCCATCCTAAGACTGTCCTGCTGTTGGTAGTGTAATCTGCATTCATTTGGGCTTTTTTTTATATTTTTCTGTTTAAACCCATGCCTTAACTAGCTTAATCCTGATCACAGTTGTTTTTTAAATACAAAATTGGTCTAATTGTAATAAAGTCCTGCTTTCTATGTTTATGTGATTATTAATATTGACTTACTTCTAAGCATAAAACTGGTAGTATTTTATATAATTTATATTATTTTTAGATAGACAATTTCTTCTGGTTCAGCTTTCTGCAAAATGCTTAGTTACTACTTTAACAGGGGTACTGAACTGGTTCATTAGTGTTTTAGTCTTCTATACTTTAATAGTTTTTAGAAGCAGAATTTGATTTGATTTAGTTCAAATTATTCAACTTATTCATTTTAGCTTAATTTTAGTAAATTCCCCTGAAAAAATGTGAAAAGTTCTGCACAACAACAAAATAATACTTCGCTGTTGTTTACTTGCTTTTTAATGTACTGAATTCTGACTGTTCTTAAACGTTGTAAAGCTTGCTTCCTAACCAATAGCACTCTGGCCCTTTCACTTACTAATTTGGTATGTGAAACTATCACATCGTGATTCTCCACTGGTATCACTGAGAATTTGTACTGCTCATAGTGGTTGCTATTATAACCTGCTTGGCCTCTTGAGAGATTCATTGATTCATTTTCTTTTCCCAGACTGTTCTCAGATTGTCAGTATTGTTTCTTAATCTAGTTCATATGGACAGTGAAATTCTCTGCGGTTTAGCTTTCTCACACAAAGATATGTGCAGCCAGCCACATAGAAACCCAGGGAGAATTATCTGCTCAGAGCTATAAATCCTCTAATGTTCCAATGTAACCTGGTATAATGGAGATGCTGAAACAACCTGTATCTACCTTATTGTTTTATAGCCATTGATACTGGAGGTCCTTTTTTCTTTCAATATCTAGATCAGTGCCCTCCATATGTAAGAAAGAGGAATTAAAAACGTGTTTTCACCACAAGCCAGCAATTCAAATCACCCGTTACCTTTGAGGACAAAAATTAAAATCCTACATGCTATATAAGTAGATATTCTGGCTGTGGCTGTATGCAATTTTGCAAGAAATATGAAAAAATAGGTAGAAATCTGTGGAACAAAATATTTTAAGGATCTCACACCTAATATGCATATGTTTTGGAGAGGCTTTATTTCAGATTAGGTATTATAGCATCATTTAAACTTCTTAGAACAATTCTTTCAAATTATTCTAATCTAAAAGAAATTTCCCCACTTTAAATGGTTGCTTGAAATTTAAATTTCCTTAAAATTATTTTTGTTACGTTCCTTCTAAAAACAAAGAGGCAAAGGAATACTGTTGATTCTGTTATATGATACAGGTGATCTCAAAGAGTAAAAGCCAACTTTGGAACTGAAAATACAAGGTATCAACTTTTAAGAAGTGCATCAAATACATTCCTCTCAAGAAATTTCATTGAGACTCATAATTATCTGTTTGTGTCAGGTGTAAATGTGTCCAAAAATATTGAAGCTAGACATCAGAGGATGTGCAAGAAAATATGGTAAAATATTTTGTATCCTTTTTAAGGCTCAGTAAATCATGCCTGGATGATAAACACTTGACTTTGGCTGGATATTTTACTGCCACATGAATGAGAATAAATGTATGAAGCACTATAGTCAAGCTTAACCCAATGTTTAACAAAGCATTCTCTGTCAGCATTTTTCAGCTTTTGGTTTTTTTTTCCCCTCGGTTTTACTTCTAGTATGAATCTTTACAGAGAAAAAAAAATAGGGTAACTTTCGTTCCTATGAAGTTAAGACATAGCTGACATAGTATGTACAATTCCATCAAGTTTTGTTTGTCTTTGCTACATGAACAATCTTAAATCCTCAGACTGGATTGTTTAATAATTTTATAATTTATAAGTGTATCCAAGCACCTCTACTGTACAAGATTTCTTAATTATATAATAATCAATAATTATGACAAAATATTTCTGGTAATCAAGAAAATACAATATTGCTGTGAACTACAGGGCACACGAGAATATAGTAAATGTCTATTTGTATTTTGATTTGAAGAAATAGTTGGAAAATATTTCACACATGTAATTATTTTCTTAGTAGACAATCTTCTCACTTAAATTGTTCAGCTGCAGCTTTAGATTTAGGTAAGAAACAAAAAATGTTTCTGTAGGTAATAAGCCTAAACGTCATCAGCACTGGAAGCTGAATGTGCTGTGTGATTATCAAATTACAGTCCCCTGCTTCAAAGCAGGGAGATTCATTTGAGAATGCTGAAACATTTTCCCTGACTTCTTGGCAGAGTCTCAAATAAAATAAAGTAGGGTGGTTGTGTCTCAGCCCAAACACAATTAAGAGTATTCTGACAATGTTCACCCATAGACACTTCTGTGAACACAGAAGTGAAGATCTAACTATGATAAAGTTACAGTAGATGTAGACAAAAGATCTCAACCAGTTTCTCAGACAGTAACGTGCTAAATCAGTGTTCTTCTTAGTAATTAGCAAGATCCAGAAAATATTTGAATAATGGAAACTATTGACCAGAAAATTCATAGGAATCTTATTACCCCTGGTAGTACACAACTACTGATTTACTTCAGCTATCTAATGAGGTATGCAAAGGAAATGAATTAAAGGACAAGAAAAAGACAAGATTTAAGTAGCAAGAACTGCTTCAGAAATATGATTGATATTTTAAACAAACAAATAGTGTGGTTGCAGGCTGATAAAACTAAAATAATGAATTTGATGATGCAAAAATAATTAAATCTCATCATCAAAAATCACATTACAATGCATAACAGCATTGATCTCAGTTTCATATTTCTTTATGCTTTAGCCTGGAAATTTTAACATATTTCTATTATATTGGGACTCTAGAGAAATATAAGGAACAGATTTCTTCTCTTTTTTTATTTAGCAGTTTTTTGGGGGACAGCAATTTGTTTGTTCACTCTTCTACACATGAGCTGACCTCATTCAGGTAGAAATTGATGAAAAAGTGCTATAAAAGCTATCATTCAAAAAAAATTGTACATCAGCTGCACTAAATGTCTGATTATGGAGAAAGATACTCTTTGTGCAAGATCATCACTGTTAACAGCAGGGACACAGAGAGAAAATTTAAAGATATTAAACTTACACTGAGTCCGTCAGTGTCCCCGAAATTTGATAAATTGCTTTATCTAGGGAAACTCCATAGTACTTGCTGTAACTATTTTTAGCTTCATAGCTCTTTACATATGAAAATAACAATAGGAAATAATGCAGTTTATCGGTTTTTGAGATTTCTGCTCTCAGATGTTAAAATAACTCAGCACAATGTCTCTCAATCAGGCCAATATTTGGAAACTCTAGCAATTATCCTCCTTTATTCCCTAGAACCAGGCCAGCTAAAACCCATCTGTCCATCTTTGGATTGACATTGTGTTCATCCAGTATAATTATAATTGTAACTTAAGAACAGATTACTCAAATCACAAACCACATGTCAGACTATAAGTATGCATCTTTTGCATAGCTTGATGAAAGCCCTGTGCCTCTCTTCCCTTTGGCTGGCTGGATCACCATAATATCTATAATATGTATAATATGTATAATTGCCAAAACTGAAAGTAAAGACGCTTTTGTGATGCTATTATCAGCTTTTCTCACAGCATTGCAGAATGCCATATGTCATTGGTTTTTGTACAATATGTTGCACTGTAGTTATAGCCTATCATGTAATAATATAATTCTGTAGAAATAAAGTTATTAATGTCACCATGAAAGTCAAGAAAGAAGTTGGTATTAGAAATTGCCAATGAAAAATGGAACGTTTACTGCATGTATTTTTTCCCTAACAATACCTTACATTATGCATTAGTTGTGCAATAAAATAATATGAAATTACTTGTCCTACTGGATGTATATCCTGCTGTAATAAATGTTCAGGTTTTATTCAATTTTGAAGTAGATATACAGAATATTTTGAAGAACAGCTGCTTATCTGTTTAAAATGTTTCTTAGTGTTTTTATCAGATTCCAGTAAGTGTAAATATACACCTTTTTCAAAAGAAGGGGCTCAGTTGGGCCATTGTGAAAAACGAATTTTGAGCTGAGAGTGAATACATGGTATATGCTTTGTCCCAAACATAGGGAGGTTTTATTCAATTATTGTCAAACACATATCAAGTAAGGAAGGTTGAGATGACTGAGTGGATGGATAAATTTTCAAGTGGGAAAAAACATGACATTTTTCCTTGCTGAGTCATCCCTTTTATTTGCTTAATTACTTATTTAATATTAAATCTTGACTATCATGAGAGTCATAGAAGTTCAATTTCCCTTACTTTTGAAAGAAGAGCAATGTCAGCATGATTTCCTGGAGAGGAATAAAAGTGCTCAAATTTCAGGAAGTAAAAATCAGATGTTGTTGGAATGTGCTTTGTCTGATGCATTGAACTGTGCTGTGTGCAGGTGTCCAGGTGCCAGCAGCAGAGGCTGCAGGGATGGCCTCTGCGACGAGAGGCTGGGCTGCCCTGTGCTGAGCACAGCTGATTCCAGCTGGCTCCATCTCAGACCCACCACAGGGCACAGCTGAGCCCCTCAGACAAGCTGGTATCACCTCTGGGAAAACATATTTAAAACACAGAGAACAGTGCGGAATGAGGGGGGCAAAAACAAACACAAAACCAAAAACAAACAAAAAACAAATAAGCAACCCACAACAACAACAACAACAAACACAAACCCCAACATCATAAGAAAATGCCCTGGTAACATAAAGACCAAAGAATAAGGAAAGGGAGGAGGTGCTCCTGATGCCGGAGCAGGTGTTTCCCCAACAGTCTGTGGAGAAAACCATCCTCGAGCAATATGCCCACACTGGAGACCATGGGGGACTCCACACCACAGCTTGTGAATAGTTCCTGAATGGACTGCACTTGCTTGGAGACCCCAAGGTGGATGAGGGTGAAAAAGTGATGAGAAAAAAGCCGCAAACAGGCACTATTAAGGACTGACCAAAAGTCCTTTTCTCCCTGCACTGCTCAGAGGGAGGAACTGGGAATGAAAGAGTGAAGCTGAGCCTTGGAAGAAGGAGTGTGGTGAAGTTTCCCAAAGACAAAATTAAAAATTCCACTCTCTCTAGTTGGCAATAAATTAAATTAAATTAAACTTTCTTAAGTCAATTTGTTTTTCCTGTGACAGTAATTGTCTTTGTCTTGACCCATGAGATACTTCATTTTCTCTCCCCATCCCACTGAGGTGGAGAAAAGAGACAACCCAAAACTGCACACAATTTTCAAGGTGAGGCCACCCCAATGCAGAGCAGAGAGGGACAATCCCCTCCCTTTCTGGGCTGGTGGTGCTGTGCTTGATGCACCTCAGCCCTCCTGGCTGCCAGGGCACTGCTGGCTCATATTTAACTTTCTGTTGACCAGGATTACTAGGTGTCTTTCCATGGCACTGTTTTCCAGCATCTCATCCCCCAGTCTGTACATCCATGGCTGTCCCATCCCAGGTGCAGAATTCATCACTTTCCCTTGTTAAAGTTCATATGGTTGGTATTTATTACTATTATTATTATTAATAATAATAATAATAATAATTCTATTACCATTATTATTCCTATGAAATCAGAAATTTAGCTAAGTTAAATATTTAAAGGAATTAAGAATTAGAGGTATTTGGATTTTGTTTTGGGGTTCATAACTTCTAGGCATTAATCAGCGGTCAGTAAGCACAGTTTGATGACAAGTATTTGACACCTAAAATTCAAGACTACACTAGCACTAGAGCCTTGATTGTGAAAAATACCTGTGGATTTGCTCTTCCTCCCCCACCTGGCTTTATGCTTTGGACTAGAAATCTGATCCTATGGTTCAAGTCATGACATCATCAGATCTTGTTTTACATCTAAAAGTGTAATGCTTTGAATTTGACTGAACAAATGTCTTCACTCTATAATTGATTTATATAAACCATAGCCATAGGTACATATGTAACTGTAGTAGAGATACAATGACTATATAAAATTTGTTAGAAGAACCCTATACTCCTCTTGGGGATTTGGGGGGCTGTTTATGCTGGAAGCAAGAGAATTTCAGTGTAAAAATGGAGAAGGGAGTAGCCTCAGAAGCCCAGTGTAGCTGTATTTGTCAGTCTCTTCCACCAAAAGCCAGAAGACACTGTTTTGGAAATTGGAGTTATCCTCTTTCAAAAGTGACACCTCTCTTTTATATACTTTCTCACCATGCTGTGAGTAAGAACTGGGAGAATCACTGAGATGATTTTCAGGGAGAATAATCCTCTGTAACAAAGCAATTTTTGAACTAGTCTCTTTTGCTGTAGTTCTTTTTTTTTCCTTAGAATTCTAAACCAACAGTTTAGAATTATAGAAGTAAATCTTTTTTACTAGATACATGATCCCTGTAAACATTTTTTCTATCTGCCATTCTGAGAAACTGAGAACATATGACTACTTGTTCTACTTTAAATAAAAGTCATAAAAATGTATTATTGTACATTTTGTATTATACTATATTGTACAAATGTATTATACTACATATTGTATTATTGTTGGATATGATAAATGTGTATTGTTAAAACTCAAATCTTAAAATTCCACTAATACATTTTTAATAGTTTATTAAATATATAAATTTAACACTATAGTCTGCTAATTTTTTTTTTTTAACTAAAATTTCTAATAACTTCAAATTTTGGATGTGGAATGAAATTATGGGTTATGAAAAGCAGTGATCACCCAGTTGAGGAGATTGTCTTATGCTTAGACTGAGGTCTTCATTATGTTCCTCTGGGTGTTTTCTCTAAGTATGCCACTTCATTTCCTTCAGTTGGGGCATCTTGACATGCATGATAGAAAGTGTTTTGGAAAAGAGGCTGGCTGCAAGACAAAAGGAATCTCTAGTGAACTCTGAGAGCTCTCAGTGGTCTGGATGAAAATCTCTACAGAGTTCAGAGATTCATCTCTGAAGCACAGTTTTTTACCTGATTTATATATGATCCTGAAAAAAGATATATTAGCTATTTTATCTACCCTGACAATCAACATTGTTCAGTCTGTCTATCCTGTAATATCATGTCCACCTCTCATACACTTTTTAAATATTATCTAAATACATATATATATATAAATTTATGTAACTATATATACCTTTGCTTCTTTCCTTTGTGCTCTCATGGTTGAAGGTTTTGTGCTCTGATGAACATTTCTAATAAAAACACACACCCTGAAGCAAGCAATGTCTGTTTGTCCTTGTTCTATCTCTCAGATTAAAACAACAAATAATTGCCCCTGCATTTAGTAGAAGAGGGATGAGCATGCATTCTTTCATTGCTATTTTCTTTAACCAGCGTGATCAGAAGAAAATCATGAAGGAAAACAAAAGACAACTTAAGTAAAACAAAAAACTTTATTGAAATGTTACCTAAGTGTGTGCTTTCTGAAGAGACAGGAATCTATTGACAACACTGTGGTATGAGATACAAGAAAAAATCGCTTCTCATGTGATCTGTGAACCGAGCAGCAAAAGTAAAGACATTATTAAAATCTCAGTTCACTGTATAAAATTCTGAAAGCCACATACTGTGAGGATTTGACCCTGAAATCTAGCTCTATTTTGTGCCTAATAATTATTTTGAGAGTATTCCCCATCTTATACAAAATAACCAAGAGTTTGGAGCACTTAACTTGAAGGACTTTACTTTGGGGTCATTTCCAGCTTTAGATTTTTTTAACCTCTAGTATAAAATACAGTTTGTAAAAGGTTTGCTTAAAGCATTCATATCTTATCCTCCATTACTTTGAAACAGTGTTAAAAGCTTCCTGATTTTTGATAGCCTTAGAAATACACTACCATGACTCTTAAAATATTAATACTCAAATCTGTCTATGCAAATTCTATGGACTATGCTCCACCTGGCTTGCAAAAAAAAGCAACAAACTTTACTTTTCATCCATTAATGAAAAACACAATTCAGTGAGACCTTGCCTATATCTGCACAATTTCAACTCTTATGAGTTAGATTACCAGTTACATTCTTGTGTGAGCTGGGAAAACAAAACACAGAAAATTGTTATGAAAGTGTTTAATCCAAAACTCTAGCTTGTTCTTATGGTTTTGATATTCCTAGGAAAGAAACAAAGCTCAAATGGATGGTTAATGTTTTAATTCCTGTAGCATGCTTGAAGTGAAGAGAAATTATTAATGATCCAGGCAACAACCACTAACTGGCTACAAGTATGGAGAAAATCAAATAAATTGGTCTAGGAAGACAAACAAGACTGTTGGTGGCTCAACACAACCGTCTAAGTTAGAAAGCAATAAAGAGTGAAAGAATGTCATTTTGTGGAGCACACTCTATGCATTTCTGACTCATTTCTATGCATTTCTGACTCAGCACAGAAGTGGAATTGTGAGTAGAGACTGGGCCACCAGTCGAGATCCAGACATATCAACTGGTCCTACCACTGGACTGGTATCACAGGAGCAGGAACTTAGACTAACATGAGTCTGATGTGTGTGAATGTTGCAGAATGGAAAAGAGGAGAAAGTGTGCAATAAAAACCTTAGAATGAAAACTGCCATCCACTGCTTCTTCCCATCCTATCTAATAACTCATTTTTACACCTTCTTATATCTGTCACACTTCATAATAAATTTTAGTGTCCATCACTAGTGGGTGAAATGAGCAACACACAAATTCCCCCATGACACACTCATTATCAGAAAAGCAATTCCTCAAAAAAAAAAAAAAAAAAGAAATTTAAGCCTTATCTCTGAGTAATTAACCTTCAAAATGGCAAGAGTCAAAACATATCTCTGGAACACTAACAAGGTATGAATGGATGAAGCAAGCAGTATAGCTGTTAAAATTTCTGTTCCTTGGATGCTACATTGTACTTCTTAAGTTATTTATGGACCCCTCCGAAATGAGACAAAAAAAAAAAAAAAAAAATCTAGATTCTAACAGAGTGAAATTTTAAAAGTAAACAAGACCTAAACATGATAGAACTAGCAGTTAAATCATAGAACTGTTTACATTTAAAAAGAGTTTTAAGATCACTTACTCCAACCACCAACCCAGCATTGCCTGTAGGTAACAGGCAGGAAAACGGGCAACTGGACCAAATCAATGTGATTTTGCAGAAGCCGATTTATTGTTTACATAAGACACAATTACAGATTCTAAATCTATGGCCCACGTGGGGCACGTAACTCCAGATTGGCTAGGTCGCCTACTCATGAGGCAGGCACATCTGCTCCAGAACGTCCGATTGGTCAAGCATCCATCGTCACGCTGTGCCTCAGACATCTATTGTTTACATTCTTGATGGTTAGATTCTCAGGCTCTTTGTTAGTTTCTCAGACTCCTTGGTCTTATTTTTAATCCTGTTCTTTTCTCCGTACCCTTGATGAATTCCTGAGAACTCAGATAACAAAACTGCAGGTGGCTTGTTAGATACTCACAGGGAGTTTGGCTGGTACAGAATGGCCTAAATCATACAGATACATTACTACAATGGCCAAGTCTACCACTAAACCATGTTCCTAAGTGCTACATCTACATGCCTTTTAAATACCCCCAGGCATGATGACTCAACAACCACTTTCCCGGACAGCCTGTTCCAATGATAATGATAAACTTTTTGATGGAGACATTTTTCCTATTATTCAACCTAAACGTCTTCTGTCACAACTTGTCACCACTTCCTCTTGTCTAATCATTTGTTACTTGGAAAAAGAGGCTGACCCCCACCTCAATACAGCCTCCCTTCAGGTGATTTACAGAGAAATGACATTAAGATGAATCTACCCCATGACCTTCCCTGGCACCAGGGTGAGGCTGACAGGCTGCAGTTCCTTGATCCTCCTTCCAGTTCTTTTTATAGATGGGCATTGAAAAGACTAACCTCCAATCAACTGGGACTGCTTTGGTTAACCAGGACCACTGGCAAACGATTGAAAGTGTCTTCATGAGTGAAGACTCATGAAGTGAAAGCTCCCTCAGTACACTTGGGTGGATCCCAACATGTGACACAGACTTCTGTATGCCTGAGTAGTGTAGAAGGTTGTTGACCATTTCCTCCTAGATTATAGCAGTTTCATTATTTTCACATCCCTGTGTTCCAGCTCAGGGGTCTGGGTACCCTGAGAAAACTGGTCCTACGCTTAAAGATCAAGGCAAAAAGGGCACTGAATACTTCAGTCCTTTTCTCGTTGTTTGTCACTGTGTTTTCCTCTGCATCCAAAAAAACAATTGAGAAATTCCTTAGCCCTCTTTTTGTTGCTAAGGTATTTTTAGAAATGTTTTATTGCCTTTTACAGCAGTAGCCAGATTAAACTATAATTGGACTTTTGCCCTTCTAGTTTTCTCCCTACATAACCTCATGACATGCTTGTAGACCTTCTGAGTTGCTTGCCCCTTCTTCCAAAGCTTGTTAAGTCTCCTTTTCATGTCTGAGTCTTAGCCAAAATTCAGTGTTTAACCAGACAATTCTTCTCTCCCACTGGCACGTCTTTCAGCACATTGGTTTGGCCTTCTCCTTTGCCTTGAATGTCCAGCGTTCCTGAACTGCTTTACCATTCAGGACTAATGCCCAAGGGACCCTCTCAGTCAATCTCCTATACGGGCCTAGGTCTACCGTCTGGAAGTCCAACTCAGTTTTGCTAACTCCCATCCTTCTTAAAGAATTGGAAACTTTATCATTTCATGATAACTGTGCCCAAGGCAGCCTGCAACTGTCAGATCCCCCATAAAATCTTCTCTGTTCACAGAACACAGGACTAGGAGGATGCCTTCCCTAGATGGCTCATTCACTAGCTGTATCAGCAAGTTATCTTCAACACAGTTCCAGGAATGTCTTAGACTCTTTTCTTCTCTGCTGTGTTGTATTTCCAGCAGACATCTGGTAAGTTTAAGTCCCACAAAAGAACAAGGTCTAGTAATTGGTTGACTTCTTCCTGCTCCTCATATAATATTTTCTCTGCCTCTTCATTGTGATTTTATGGTTTATAACAGACTGCCACCAGGATATCTGCCTAGGTGTCCTTCCCCCTGGTTCTTACCCATAAGCAATCAACCCTATTAGCACCATCATTAAGCTGTGAACAATTAAAACACTCCCTAACATACAGTGCTGCCCATCTCCTCTCTTGCTTATGCCCCCTGAAGAGTTAAAAGCCATTCATTGCGTTCCAGTTCTGACAATTGTCTCAGCCTCTCTTTGTGGTGATGTCTATAATAGTTTTCCTTCTGTGCAATGGCTTCAGGATCTCTTGTTTGTTGCTGTGTGCATTGCAGTAGATGCACTGCGGTTGGGTTGCTGATCCCACCAACTTTTTTGAGGGAGAAAGCCTACTTCCCATGGGATTATTATCAGTCACTTCCGTGGTTTCTTACATGTCAATAATCCTTTTGTCTTCATGGCTGCCTTGATCCCCATCCCCTTCTTCCACTGAGATGGCACACTGAAGTACCTCTCTAGCACACCATCCTCAAGCCTTGGCATGCCTCTCCCAGGCTTGTATCTAGTGAGCCTGGTTTTATTGTTTTCAGCAACAAATGGAACAATGCTTGTTTAACGCTTTTTTAATGAGCTCTGCTAACTCCTGTGCAAAGATCCTTTTCCCCCTTTGAAACAGGTGTACGCCATCTGCTGCCAGCACACTTGGTGTTGTGCAAACCACACCATGACCAAAACCCCAAATTCTGCTGGTTTGTGCAGCTAATGTTCATCTAAACAGAGACAGAAATATTACAATGAAGAGGATGTAACATAAGAAAATATATTCCCAGTGTCATAAACAAAAGAAAGTTGGTGATCTTAACAATTGATCTTCTCAAAGAGAATACTAGGTATGTTTAATACAGTAAAAAAATTTTCCAACCTCCGTACCCTGGCATTCTTCACACTTAAAAATAAAGAGACTTAGACAAGTCCTCCTTGTCCCACATTTGCATGGCTCTTTCTTAGAGAAATTAGATTACACACTAGCTTGCAGAAAATTCATGCAGTTAATACATTTATCTTTAAAGAACCAGATGGTCAATTTAGTATTTAAAATACAGTTTAAAAATTTAAATCTTAAATGAATTTCAGTCATTATTATTTGTGGGTTTGTGCCTAGTAAATACTATTTTAAATATAAGATAAATGAAATTTAAGTTTACTATACATAATTGAAAACAAACAAACACACAGCCCTCCTGCTCCCCTCCCTAAAATACGTATTTTGTTCCTTCTCTCATGCTTCTCTCTTCTTTCTTCCTGTTCTAAATTTCTGAAGTGTTTAAACACTGTGCCTTGCAACAAATTTGTTAGCAGCAGTTTATTCCATTCATATTGCATCATTATTTTTTTGCCACAAGTTAGTATTTCACTCTTTCATTATTTTCAGTTGCTTCATTCTTTTTAAAAGAAGGAAGAATGGAGAAATGTTTCTCAGCACCATTTTGTTTTCACCTTTTTTCTTACTAACCTGATTGAAATTGGTTTACACCAAGTATGCTTCTCCAACCAAAGTGTGTATTTATTGAGAAGTTTTCAGTACCTACAAGCAAACAGATAAGCTTAGCCATGAAAAAGGGTGTTATGTGAGCACTTAGTACAAGGCACAATTTAAGCACTGTGTTTTTAAGGGAACATTTTAGATTTGGCAGAAGAATAACTCTTAAATGGTATTATTATATGCATACTAACATACATACTAATACATACTATACATACTAATGTATACTGCTACATATTTTTTGGCTTTTTGTTTATTTGCCTTCCAAAATTTGACCTTGGGTGTCCTCTTTGGGCTACATTCCAAATGACTGAATCAAATTTTCCTTGTTCTGGCAGCCAAACGAGTGGGATATGGAGAGGAAGAAGAATTGTGTTCCAAATGGATCTGCTTTTTCTCAAAGAGAAAAATGAAGAGCTCAAAAGTATAAGAAAGGCAGAACACAAAACTAATTTGCTTTGTTCCCTTAAAAGGAAAATGAAATAGATTGGAAATGTATTTTAAATAAATCTCTCTACTTCTGTATCTTCTCTTCCCTCATAACACTGTGATACAGAGATCATTCATGTCCCTTTAAAATTTGAGGGAACTTCTTTGCCACTTTTAGTCAGTTTGTCACAGCTACAGTCCCTCAGGAAAAGCAGGGGAAGACAAAACTCCTTCTGGAGCTGATGGATGCATCTGAGAGGCTCCACAATAACCCAGAGGGGCTTTCCCCTTAGTGTTAGTGCTTTGCACTGCTTCTGCAGTATTCCTAGCCTAGGAGTATTTTTAGCAGAGCTGCCCAAAAATTCTAGGAATTCCAGAAGTCCATTTTTACAAGTAAATTCCCCTACATAAAACAAGAGGTACAAATTACTAGACGAGAAAAATATTAAATGTGCATAGATTGCAAATGGAGTTAGTGAAGCCAAATGGCTTAAATGCCTGGATTCTTGCTAATGCTGCATCATGGGAGGACTAATAAAGGGAGTGTATCAGCAACCACAGTGAAACAAGTTTGAAGAAATAAAATAGAAAAGAGAAATATTTTATTAAACTAATATGAGAAAACAATTGTTTTGAAAGATTATCTATACATTAGTTATTTCCTCGTAAGGCAAACAAAATGTAACACAGTTGTCAGAAATATTGTTGCTCTCAGATTCAGTCTGTTGTTTTAAATTATTATTTGAGGAAAAAGCCCATTATTTAGCCTGCCTTTTTGTGCAATTTTCTGTCCTTGTTTATCTATTAAAATGCTAATTGTTTTTGGTTGTTATTCTTGTAGTGAGTCTTTCTAGTCTACTGAAGCTACTATTTATACCTGACATGTATTCCTTGCTCCCCAAATATCTCTCTGCATCAGATTCCAAACGAAGCTTGTTCCTGGAAACACTCCAAATTATTATGACTGTTGAATATAGCTGAAACAACAGGGTTCCAATTTTAAAAACTCACCATGAAATTCTTATTTTAGTCTCTTATGTTTCTAAAAACCTGTTATTCAGAATTTGGGTGTGCAAGTCTCCTTATATTCTTATTAAATCAAATAATTGGGTAAGCAGTTCAATATTGTAGGAAGGGTACTATGTTGGCAAATGTCACTTGGAACGATTCATGATGTTACACTCTTCATCATTTGCTCAGTAGCAATGTTTTCTTCTATATTTGTTCTGTGTGCAGACAGCGTAGGCACAGTAAATGATCTGCAAAATATAGATTTTCTTTTGTCTTGATTGGTTTCTAGAGTGGAAGATTCCTTAAAAAGAAACTTCTAATACTGTACTTGTCAAAGTTGTGTAAAAAATAAAAGACAAAGTTGGAGAGAAATATAAAACCCCGAGGGACCATAACGAAACTGAAAATGGATGAATGAGAACAGAAAATTATATTTTAAAGCACTACACATCTTAGAAGAGAAAAAAAAATTAAAAAAAAACCCTCAAAGACTGAAAGCTAGAAAATTGAGTGAAAGAGAAAAATCATTCTTTTTATCAAGACAGAAACATAAGGTGATGTATGGGTCTTTGCAAGATTTGTGGATATAGAATCAATCTTTAGGCTGGATCATTGCAAACATTTCTTTGAACATGTATGCAACTAAGTTTGTTGTGATTCTGGGCAGATAAAAAGAGAGAAAGTGCTTTTGCCTGAAGAACTAGTGAATGTAAGTCCAATAGTGCATCTGGAAAAACGAGTTTAAATGTATACTTTTTCTGTCCCAAGATGAAACTTGTCTTTCTGCCTGCGTATACCCTCAGAGTCTGCAGAAAATATTCAGCTGAAGAAATGCACATAAAAAGTATCTCACAGAGAGCAAACAAGTGTTGCTAGAGATTCCACATTTATCTAATAACCAGATGGCTGCTGTTATGTCTGATATATGCTCTACAGGCCTTATGAACCTGAAAATTCCCCCCTGCACTTCCAAGAAGAACAATAATCGTCACTAGTAAGCCCCATAACATGGGAAACTAAAGCGTGGAGACTTCTATTTCGTAAATTGATGTTGTGTTAGAATTACTTCAACTGTGAATTGAACGTATACAACCTAGCTGTTAAATTGAAAGACTATACAATGTGCCTTAATCAATATTTACATATGCTATGGGTGGATATAATTTCCATCTTCAAACTGATTTTGACAGTGAATAATATATGACACTCATGGACGTAACTACTTTCAACTTTGAACATTATCACAATTATACTGTTTAGGGAGACACTCAGAATGAGTACAAGAACCCAGTTTGACTTACTGGTGGACACACTAATAAAACTAGAGTGATCATTTGTTCCTACTTACTTTATGGAGGAATTTGACTTAGGAAACATTTATTCTCCTAGAAAAGACAGTGCTGACCGGCAGCTCTTCGTTTGCCTCCAGCACGAAAACCCCTGACATTTGCCTCCAGCAGGATTACAGATTAAGCCCAAAAGGAATACTGGCTCTCTTTGAAGTAAGACCATTTGTTTTAGTTCTGTTGATGCTATCACCTTTCACAGAGCAGAAATTCACCTGATTGGGTGTCACTTGTCCATTTACATTCTGAGTTTGGTAGGAGCTGGAAGGTATCACCTTACAGGGAGGGGAAATCTACTTTGTATTTGTTGGATGAGCTGCCTCATGGAAACCAGGCCACGAAGGCAAGATGTCACTAGACATTAAATGCTAAGTTAAGCTTACCTCTCTATTAAATGCAAACCCTTAAATACAAGTAACATATCTCTTTCCTGCACAGGTGGAAACATAGCTGGGGTATTATTCTGAGATATATGGACAGATAGTCCTTCAAACAAAAAAAATTCATCTAGATTTTTTGCATTCTGCTTGACTTTTATAACCTTTCTGCAATAGATGTAAGCAAACACCATCAGATTTTTAAATAATATTCATCTGGTGATAGAGTTTGTATGTATATGAGTTGATTTTGTTTGTGTGTTTATTTCCTTTGTTTTTCCTATTAGCCCTAGGAAATTAAATATTCAGTTCAGGTTAGTTTATTTCTATAAGAAACTGTTACCTTTAAAAAAAATAACCAGATAAGAAGGAAGGGGGAAAAAAGCATATCTTTTTTAAGTATTAAAAAAGTATTAATCTTAATCTTAATCTAAATCTAAATCTTAAGTATTTTACCTTCTGTATGATATTCAGAATGAAACATCGATCATTATTACATATATAAAAGAAACACTTGCACCAGGCACTGTATGAGGAAATCCTACCAGGCAATATCAAGGACCAAAACATGCAGATAGAAAAATAAACCACAGACAGGCATTCGAGATGGGAAATGAGAGTACAATCACTAAAAGCTGGTGAAAATAGGCAGTGTCTTACAATATTAACACCATGTCAATCTCTGTATCAACACTGTTTTAAGGAGTGTCCCAAAATTAGAATTTCCATTAGAGAATGAATATAGAATGGGCACTAATTTTAGTACTCAAAAATAACAAAAACACGCATAATCATAGAATGAGTAATGTTGGAAGGCATCACTGAAAGTCAACTAGTCCAACCTCTCCACTCAAGCAGGGTCCCCAGAAGCACATTCCTCAGGATTGTGTTCAGACAGCTTTTAAATATTTCCAGGGTGATAAAGTGTCAAAAGACTTGCCAAGTATACTGGTCCTCCTTCTTGACCTCTTTGATGACTGGGGTGACATTTGTTTTTCTTGCATGAACTTCTTCTGATCACCATGGCCTTTTAAAGATGATGGAGTGTGGTCTAGCAAAGATGTCCACAAGTTCCCTCAGCACTCTATGCATCCAGTTGGATCCATCGATTTGTCAAGTTTGACTAAATGGTTTCTGCCCCAATCCTCCTGAACAAAGAGTAAATGTTCCTTTTTCCAGGTCTTCTCCCTGATCTCTTAGGTTAGATATTCATGAGGCTGGCTTTGGCAGTGAACACTGTAAGAAAAGGAGGTGTTCAGTATCTCAGCCCTCTCTGCAGCCTCTGTTGGAAAGGTCCCTGTTCTATTCAGTGGCCGGCCCGCATTTTCCCTAGTATTCCTTTTGCTATTTGTGTACTTGAAGAAGCCTTTTTATTATCCTTGACATGCTTAGCCACATTAATTTCAAATGGGCCTTGGACTTCCTCATTCTAGCCTATTTGTTGATGGGACAGTGTGAAAGTAGGAAAGGCCTATCTAAACAGCCTTCAGCAATGCATTAAACGTTGGTGTGTTATCAACATAATTTTTAGATTTTCACAAATCTAAAACATAATACCACACAAGCTACTATGAAGAGAAGTAACTCTGTCCCAGATGAAACCTCTACAGATACAAAGTCAGGTTTATGATACATTTCCTGGGCTGTTGTTTTCAGGAATATCTCTAATATACATTAGAACTTTATTTTGAGCCTGAGAAAATGTTAATTAAACTGACATATCTCTACTGAACCATATTACAGTACATAATCAGTGTTTCCTGAGGAAAGGATGTGGGCATGAAATTAAAAAAGGGTAGTCACAGGGGAAAGACATTTTGTCTACAGTGTGATGTACATACTGGATTTTGTACTGTGTACTTTAATCAGGTTGTTGAATAAGTATATTTCTTGGTTTTAAAATGAGACTCTAAAGAAAGTTTTAAATCAGCTGGGAGCCTTGTGAAACTTAATCCTGACTGGTTTTTATCCCTTCCTGTTAAATATTCACTCACCAAGGCAAACAGCTCTGGAGCAGGTGTGTTTCTCAGCAGAGAAGGGCATAGCAGCACACAGATGGGGGTTTCCTGAGCCAGGGAAACCCCAGGGGAATGCTGAGGCTTGCCAGGAGGCAGCAGCTTGTTAGGACACACAAGAGAAAGAGAATTCCCCTGAAGCCTGAGATGCCCTTGGAGAACTGCTTTGCTGCTCTGCAAACTGAGGAGAAAGACCCGTTCCATCGACTGGAGTTGAGTTAGGCAGACCAATCTGCTCCCCCTATAACAACCAGTGCAAGTGAAAAAAGGCAATGGGTGAGAGGCAACACTCTTCTGAGAGGCACGGAAGCATCTATTTGCTGATCTAAAGATCTCCAGGGAGGTGTGCTTCTTACCAGGTTCTTGTATAAGGGATGTCACTGAGGCACTACCAAGTCTCATTCAGTTCACTGGCTATTATCCCCTGCTGTTTCATGTGGGCAACAGTGATACAGACAGGGACAGTCTGAGGAGGGCCAAGAAGGAATACAGGGCCCTGGGGGAGGCAGCAAGGGACTCTGGAGCACAGTTTTTTCATCAATCCTCCTGGTCAAACAAAAGGGATTTTAAAGGGCCAGTTGAATCTGGAAAATCAACAAATGGGTACAGTACTCGTGCCACTGTCAAGGATTCAGCTACTTGGACCATGGGACTCACTTTTGACACCTGGTCCACTGTAGGCTGATGGGATCTGTCAGTCAGAGAAGGGAAGAGGCATCTTTGGTCATAAGTTTGCCAAACTGGTGAAGAGGGATTTAAATTAAACTTACTGTGGGAAGGGAACCTCAATCCTATTCCTACCCATTTGATATAAGTGCCAGCAAGAGGTGCCCAAAGCCTGGAGAGGGATGCAGGTCAGCAGGAGACCACCTGAAGAGCATCACAAAGTAATTCCTGCCACTTCAGCCAGTAAATTTGTTTTATAAGGGCCCCAAATTAAATACCTCTATGCAAAAACATGTAGCATGGAGAATAAGTGAGGAATTAGAGATGTACAAAATGCCTGCAAGACTATGGTCTTATTGGTATCATGAATATGTGGTGGGATGTCCTATGACTGGAATGCTGAAATGGAAGGATATAGGCATTTTAGAATAGACAGGCAGGGAAGACAGAGAGAAGAGGCATGTTACTTTTTATGTCAGTGACCAGCTGGAATACATAGAGCTCTGCTGGGGGATGGATGAGGAGCTGACCAAGAGCTTATGGGTCAGGATTAAAGGGGTGACATGCTCAGATAGTGGGGATCTGCTACAGGCCATGCAACCAGGAAGACCCATCAGATGAGGTCCTCTACAGACAGGTGTAGCCTTGTGCTCACAAACTTTGGCCCTAATGGGAGACTTCAAACATCCTGATATCTGTTGAAGGGACATAGCAATCTAGGAGGGTCCCCGGATGCATTGATGATATCTTCCTTCTTGGAGTAATAGAGGAGCCAATGAGGAGATGTGCTGTGCTGGACCTTATTGTCACAAACAAGGAGGGGTTACCTCCTCCAAGCTCAGGAGTGATACATCCCAACAATGAAGAAGTCAGGCAGAAATGCCAGGAGGCCTTGCATAGATGAGCACTGAGTTCCTGGACAAACTCAGACACAGAAAAGAGGCCTAGAGGGGGTGGAAGCAAGGACAGCTACCCTGGGAGAAATACCGGGAGGGAGAAATTGCCAAAGCAGTCAGGGATCAGGTTAGGAATGCTGAAGCCCTGGTAGAATTTAATCAGATCAGGGACATCAAGAGCATTAAGAAAAGCTTCTATAAGTGGATCAGTGATAAAAGGAAGACTGTGGAAAATCTGGGCCCTCCAGAAGGAAATGGGAGATGTGGTTACCCAGGATGTGGAGAAGGTTGAGGTACTCAATGATTACTTTGCCTCAGTCTTCACTGGCAAGTGTTCTAGCCACAGTTGCTGAGTTGCAGAAAATGAAGTCAGGGACTGGGAGAATGAAAAACATCCCACTGAAGGAGAAGATCAGGTCTGAGACCACCTAAGCAGCCTGAAGGTGCACAAGGCCATGAGACCTGATGAGAGGCAAATGCAGGAAACTAAGGGAACTGCCAGGGGAAGTGACACTGTCTATCTATATTTGAGAAGTTGTGGCAGTTCAGTAAAATTCCCACTGACTAAAAAAGGGGAAACAACCCTTGTTTTTAAGAAGAAAAAAAATGGAAGAACTGAGTGACCACATGCCGGTTAGTCTCGTCTTGGACCACTCTTGAGGACTAGCAATATACTAAATAATTTTGTCCAAGAAACAACAGTCAAGATAGGGAACATTTAATTTCTTCTGCCCGTTTGTAATAAATCAAGCAATAAGCACATATAAAGAAAGTCCAAGAAAAGAACAGGAAAGTCGAAACTCAGTCAAATTTTAAAAATTGAAAAATACTGCTTGACTTTTCCTAATGGTGCTAAGTTTAAGCGAGGATGACAAACACCTTGGACAGAGGTAATAAGCACATCTATCTTCTTTCAGTTTAATGGAAACTGAAAGTGTCCCCAGCAAGTGGAAGGAAAATATCTCAGAAACACACTAAGAAAAAATAATGATTAAAAAAAATTAAAATACCAACAACAACAACAAAAAAAACTAAACAAATCCCCCAACCCCCTAAAAACAGAGTAAAGATTAAATAGAGAACACATTTAAAATCACAATAACAACACAATCCAGCTTATAAGATGTCATTCATTCATACAACATCTTAGGCTTATAAATATGAATATAATGACACCAAAAATATTTTTTTATACTAACAGCAACCTTTATAAAAAACTATATTTAATTCAAGCGCTACATATCTAAAAGAATAAGTTGGCTTCTGCTTGGAAAATGTAGAATATATTTCAGATTTGATTGAATGTATATTATAAAAAAATCTCGTTCCCGTGTATGTGTTCACAGGAGAGTCCCATAATTGCTGCCAGGCTTTTCCAGACCCAAGAAAGAGCTGATTTGGCTCAGCATGGCCTGAAGGTTAGAAACCACTGCTCTAGGCAAAAGACATGATGGCTGTTCATCTCTTAGCTTAGCCTTTGTGCGTCTGTGCAGGCAGCAGTCTGCACTGTTCTTAGCTGTGAGAAAAGAAAAACATTAAATTTCCAGATATTTATTTTTAGTCCAACACTTGAGGGTTAGTTTCTAGGCTTAAAATTATTCAAAACCGTTTTTGTTTGTGAAAGAGGGAAAAAAATTGGGTTAGCTATGTATAAATTTACCCTCATCTGAATTCCAGTTTCCAGCAGATTTATATTTATTAATATGAAGAAGTAAATGATTTTTTAAAACTTCATAGTAAAATTTTCGATGGTCTTTATTTTTAGTGACCTGGTTTTAACTTTGTTAGTTGGTTTGTCCATATAATTATAAAATTAAGATATACAGAAACTTTAGAGTGAACTCCTTGAGTGAAATGTCAGTAAAGGCTACTATTTATAGATAGTAAGTCATAGTAATCAGTAATATGATGAAGAAAAATTGTATGTTTCATTTTTGCATGGACAAAACTAAAGTTCTTACTGTAAATGCTTAGGAAAGTTTCAGCAGAAGTTGTGAATTTATGCAAATATTCATAAGGCAATGAGACAACTTGTGCAGCTAGTTATGTTTTCAAATTTCTGTCAAAATGTGAAGAAAACGTGTAAAAGAAGACAGAATGACATTGGAAGAGAAAGCTGCTTGTAAGACTGAGACCTTTTTCCTCTGAACAGATTAAAGAGTTAAAGAAGTCTGTAAAAGAAAGTTGTGTGGTGGAGGGAAAGTTTGTGGTTCCTTTGTTTTGTTTTCTTTTTCACTTTGATTTATTTTTATTTTTTCCTATATATCAGTTGAATTCAAATGAAGTTTTAGCTTAGTTTCAACTACCAGGTTAACTTGAGTGGAAAAGGTGAATCTATCCCATTTTTGATGGAAATAGAGCATACCGGCTAACCTCAGTAAGAAATAAATATTTTTTCACAGTAAAGGAAAAAAAAAAGTGAGCATAATTGTATGAATATCCACTGTTAAGAATTGCTGATAACAGACCTTGATTACATACAAATCTATCAAACATTCTTGTAATACACCATCATGTAAAAATAGTGGGTTTAATTTGGATATATTATTGAGGTTTTTGTGCTTGTCCTTTCTGTAAAGAATATGTTCAAGAGAGAAAAATATGTTATTTCATTTGCAAGCTCTGGATTCTTAAAGTGAAAGGAGATGTTTCTGTCTTAATTCTTAATAAACATTACCAGTTCATGTATCTTTTTGTTTCTTAATTAGGACTCTTATCTGATAATATGTACAATAATTACATGTACTAAACTGCTCTTGGTAATCCTTGCTTTCTGTAAATTAGAAGGAATGTATTGTTTTGTGTATTCTGTTCACCCTCTGGAAAAAAGAGAAATCAGTTGTAGAAGTTATCTGATTTTTTAAATAAAAGGAATAGAGATACATATATTCTTGATCATGGTACACAACATTTCTTCAAGTGAAACTATTCTGCTTTCAGAAAAAGAAATTGTAAAAGACATTTTGTCTCCTTTTTATGCAAATAATAGGCCTGATGTTTGCCTATTTACTTATTTACTTATTAATATTTTCTTTCCTATTTCAGTATGTTTGTATTTTGTATATCTGAGCCACATAACAGAGTAAGACTTCAGCAATGTCTTCCTTCAGACACATCTGCTCAATCTGAACTTTTGCTGACGACCATACAGTAATTTTGCATGTATCTTATCATTTAAAAAATGTGCCATTTCTTGATTTAGTGTTTTTTTCAACCAATAGTTCTGTCATACATTCTTCTTTTTGTAAACAGATATTCTGTAATAAAATTTTTCTTTGTAAGCTTAATGATTCTCAATAGTATGTGTGGAAATGCAATTTCAGTCTAGTTTATGTGTATATTCTGCATCACAAGTATTCAACACTGGCTGTTAAGGAGAATAATGAGGTTCTTGCTGTACCACAATTTAGTTACACAGCTGTATAATTTAAAGAAGCTCCTAGAAGTTTTGAGTCTTCCCAGGGCTACACAACACCTCAGGGAAGATTTTGATTATCTAAGTTTTGAATACAGTCTTCAAGACTTTTTTTACTTTAAGAGTTCAAGTAAACTTTTTAATGAAAAGAAGATGTAATTCTTGCCTTACAGTTATTTCACAGGTTTTCCTTCTATTTCACCATGTGAAAATTGAGCACCCTTAGGATTATAGGACAGCTCAGTTTATGGGGGTCATCAGGATGTTGAAAATCTAACTTTTTGTGCATGACAGAGTTACATCTGAGGTCAAACCAGGTAACGCAAATTTTAATCCAGCTGGTTCTTAAAAACACCAACAATGGAGACTTCACATCTCTGCACAGCCTGTTTCACTGCTTGACTGTCCACTTGCAGATAAAGTTTCTCTCATTTCAGTTTTTGTCTGTTGTACCTTGTCCTACCACCACAGAGCACTGTGAACAGCTCCATTGTCCTGATGACCTGATCATCATCTAGGAGACTAGAGCCATCTCTCCCCCAGTCTGACTCATTCCAGCTCCTTCTGTCTCTTTTTACAATAAAAGTCCTTCACCTCCTGACCACACTGCTGACTCTCTGCCTGAACTAGCTCCAATTAACCAATGACTTTGACTGACTGAGAGGTCCAAAATTTTACACTGGACTCCAGATACAGTCTCACTAGTGCTGAAGAGAAATGTATAATCACCTCCCTTTCACTTCTTAGTCATCCACTTCTTAGTACAACTCAGGAGGTTCTTGGTCTTCTTGTGCTACCTGCTGATGCCCAGCTTGCTGTCTGGCAGTGCCACCAGATCATCTCAGCAGGGTTTCTTCCCTGCAAGTGAAGTCTCAGTCTCCAATACTCGATGGAAGCTCCTTCTTCACAAGTGTGGGACTTGTCTTTTGTACTTGTGGAATTTCATGAGCAAAGATAACCAAATCTTTCCTTACAGTTGGACTATTTTATTGGTCTTTTAGTTTATGTTTTTTTGTGCATCTCTCTAAGAGAGACCATTGGGCTAAGTTGCACAGGATTCAGACAGGAAAATGATGCCAATGTTGCTGAGCTGTGACTGCAGAACAACATTTAAGTCAAGGAGACCTGATGAGAGGAAATACTTATATGCATGGTAATGTGGCTTTTCTAAAGCAATCACAGAACTCCTGGACCCAAAATAGTAACTGTGCTCTGTACAACATATACTTGTTCTCCACTTCAGCTTTATGCTGAATCATTACAGAGATTTCCTAACATGGGAGGGACATAGTGAAGTCAAGGAGATAATTCCTAGTTAGTTATTAAAGAAATTAAAGCAGACAAATGAAATTAATTTTAAATATCTTATGGGATCAGGCAATATTGTGACCTTGTGGTCACACTTTTTAAATTATTTGTTAAAGAAATGCATATTTACAATTCAGATCATAGAGGTTGTCTCTAAAGCAATTTTGGTTGAGTAGGAGCATTTTTCATCCTTAAATCAGACTTTCATGTTTCCTATAGTTTGTGCTTTGTGGTAACACTTACTACTAAGCCTAGCTTTAGGCCAGAAAGTACAGCATATTCTGTTCTGTAGCAATATCTTCTTATGGTCTTGTTTCTTGTGAATTACCAACTCAGATAGCTTACTAGAGTACCTCATTTTCCTTCCCATTTCTCTGGTTTTGGTTTTATTATGACTACTTTTTTAAAATTAATGTTACTCTGTTCAGAGTTAAGTTTTCTGATACAGTATTCAATATACTCTTCATCTCTTGGTAGCAGAGTTGTCTTGTATGTATACATAATA
>WAAE01003435.1:0-22382 GCA_013400495.1 Nicator chloris | reverse complement strand
CAAGATTTTTTTTTTGTATTTTAGAGGGAAAACATGGAGACTGTGAAACAAATTGCAAACAGGCTTTTGTTTTCCAACTTATTTTATACTGCTAGACGTGAGCTAACACATAGCATTCAGACCTCAATGCTGCTGTTCTTCTTCAGCCAAGTGACTCATTCATTTTTCTGCCTTTTCCTTTAACTATCTTATGACCACAGTAAAATATCCTTAATAAAAACTTTAGCCTAAGGATCAGATTCAAAAATTATCTTTGAATCATACCCTTTTCCACATTACATACTGAGTTCAAAGATTACATACTTGAGTTCTTCTGCAAATTGTTGGAATTGATTTGGTCTGAAGATTTTCTTTGGTGGTTGAATGTATGTTTGTTTAATAAAAACACATCCCAGGAACGGGTTTTGAGCAGTTACTTTATACATTTGCTCGTTTTGCACTTACAGCTCTCTCCTGCTTTTCAGAATCTGGAACTACTCAGCTTTATGTTGTCTGTTTCTTATTCCATGGATGTAGTTCAAGAATGCATCTTAAGGCTTGGATGAGATGTTACTTTCACCAGGCAATGTCGAAAAATAATACATTAAGAAAGTAACAGTTTAAAGTGGATCTTAATGCTTCCATAAGAACTTTCCTTATCTCTAAATGGAGGATGTCTTCTTTTTTATGAGAAGCATCTTTTTTTAAATAGATTTGGGTGAAATATGCATATAGAAAGCATGCACAAGCCATTTTAAAGTGTGTTTTGTATTTAATTGCATTTGCATGTAATAGCTGGGGCAAGAAATCGATGGATTTTGTCCATTTTCAACTTACTATCTTTATGAAATGTCAAGGTACAGAATGTGTCTGGGCTGGTGAACCCTATCAGTTTCCTGAAGAGGAGCCTGGATGTGAGCTTCTCCCAAAATTTGTTGCTAATGCATCTCAGTCTCCACAGTAGTGCAGGTTATTGGGAGCAGGGAAGAGCCAGTGCCCTTCACCAAGAGCAGGAAAGACAACAAACACTTACAGACCTCTGTGCTTCTGCAATGCCCCAATTAGCAAACAAATTTGCTCAACACAGATTGCCATGTACCAGTGCAACCCACAGGGAGCTAATGCCATGCTTTTGATGTTCTGACATCATGCCTGACCCCCTGGTGTGGGAGAACCACTTACACACTGGGAAACATGTTGGTGACAGATTGTTTCTACATTACTACTTGAATGGTGCCAAGAAGTGAATGTGAAGCAGTGGGATTACAATAGTGAATTAATCTAAGTGAAAAACTGGATGGTATCAGGATTAGAAATGTAGAACTGGACAAAGCTGCTGTTGTTCTGCATGTGGAGAAATGGAGACCAGATGGAGTTTCTCATGCACAGAATGATATTTATCTGAAAACTACTTCATTAGCTTTAGTTGACCAAGGAAACCTCAGCTGTGACTTGACTGCAGATGTAGCAACAAGCAGCAGCACTCAGCAAGAGACCTGTTGGAATAAAAAAAAATATTTTTCATACAGAAAGAGATAACCTTTAAGGTAACATCAAGATTTGCTCTATGGAAGAATGCATATCAAGGTGAGAAGTGGGGCATAATATTTGTAAAGAGAATTTAAAAAATCACAGGAAAGGCACTAATTGTGCTTTCTCTATTGATTTGTTTTGAAGGACAAGCCCAATATTATGATAAATGAATACATATTTTGAACTCTCAGTAATGGGTGTAGTTTTGCATTAGCAATACAAATAGAATTGAACATTGGCTGCAAGTATAGGATAACCCAGGCTTAATATGCTTTTAACACAGTTGTATTTATGAACCAGTTTTTCTGTATATCAAGTACACATATTTTTTCTCATTCTGATAAGAGAAATACAAAACATGCATATCTTTATAGCTTACAAATCTTATTAAGCAAACTGATGACATTTTGAAATTAACATATGCTAAAAGCTTGGGTCATATGAAGTTCAGCTGGGACTTGTTCATTCATATAGTTCCTGTCTTGCTGACTGTTTTAAATTAGCTATGGAAATTGCACAATAAAGATGAAGAATCACATGCCTTCTGAGGTTAAGATATAAACCCATAGATTTTCCTCCCTTTTTAATTTTTATCATCTCTCCAATCTGTTATTTAATGCTGTCCCTTTGGCATCCTTTTAATGCTTTTCCTAATCTTACTGTTGTGACCCATGAAGCTCTCACCTCATAAATCTCTGTTTGGGAGAGCAGGTAGGTACTACAACCCAGCAGATGAAGGTGTTGCTTCTTCTGCAACAGAGGGTGGGACTGTGATTGGGTGATATATTTTTTTTTCTGGCCCTATTTTATGTTCTGTGCAGGGGTTCTTTTGGTAGCTCTCAGAAGTCATTAAACAGCATGTGAATGAAGTCTATCTAATTTCCAAGGAATACACAAAATATTTTGTAAATTCACCTGTGTCATCTAAGTTGTAAACTGGCCATGAATATACTTCACACTAATGATGTCAGGACATATTAATATTTCACCTTTACTACTACTGTGCTCCAGTTTTTCTTCAAAATTTATTTTCTTTTGTACTTTATTTATTCATCTTTCTTTAATGGGAAATATGATCAAAACTTATTATAATCTAATTTTCTTTGTCTTGTGATGTATGAATAGAAATGTTTCTTTTATGTAATCCAAAGCTCCTTTTTTTTATTTTTAATTCATATTTTCATGGCTGGAGATGGCCAAGTCTAATAGGTTGCAATGAAAGAATCTGAAAGCAGAAGTCACTGCAAGTGTATCAGCTTGAACTGACTGAGATCTATCCATCAAATATTGTCAAGTTACAGTGTCACCATTTAGTTTCTACACATCATCAGTGGTTTCCTCTCTACTTTATCTCTCTGGTAACACTGCCTTCTTTATAGCTTCTATGCACTTCTGCATAAATGGAAGTGCCTCCCAATATATTTACTTTTAATACCCTTTTCCCCAAAAGACTCAGGTTACCAAAACTTAATAGATATTATCTAAACCAGCTGTGGCTTTGTTTTCTTCTTAAACCTGTGCACACATCTGGTACACAGAACCAAGAGACTTGGGTGCCCTGTATCAGGAGTAGGGTATTTTTGCCATGGGAGCACATAGCTCCAGAAAAATTCCTCATGGAACTTTTTACACTGCCACATAAAATGAACAGTGAGGTTTTTCCTCCGACCGCTCAGAAATTAAACTAAATATTACTCTCAAGATGAAATGAAGGTTAGCTCATTTTATTTGGCTACCTGGAGCAGGGGTTAAGACAACTCCAGTAAGGGAAAAGGCTGTTCCATGGACATCATGCAGCAAGCCACTTAATTATAGACAGGTAACACAGTGTTTATACATGATGTTTTCTGTGTCTCTAAACAGTGAGTATACAGCCTATACATGGTGAATAAACAAATATATGATATTGGCACTAATCTCCAGGAACAATTAGTTAAGTATTTCTGTGAAGTTCTGTGAATATTTTGAAAATATTACTGAAGGCTGACTCATATTTAATGAGTTCCACTAAAAACAATTCAGTTCCAGATTCTGGAGGCTGTAGGTGTTTATTTTTTCATCTGAAAACTTCCACTTCTCCTAATTGAAATTTTATTTTTTCAGCCTCTACACTGGACTTACATGTTAAATGGAAAGTGTTAGAGCACATACTACAAGCATTACAAAATTTGTGGTAACCCAAATCCTTCTTTTCCTTTCTCCTAAAAAGGAAATACCAGCTTTGGAAACTTACAAAAATGGTAATAGTTTTACAACTTATTAGCAGACCGCAACAGATATTTTAGTTGATCATGAATCTTTGTTTTTGTCCTTCCAAAAGACTGCTCACTGTTTTGCTTCAAACTTGACACTGTCTAAGTTGTAGTACTGTTATCCTCCTCTCCGTTGCTTTTCAGACTGTTTTTGATTTGATTCAAATACTCAACAGCAAAATTTGAGTTGATCCAAAGTTCATGGATTCATTGATCAAAACTTTTTTTTTTTAATATACTAAGCATGAAGGCAAGAGTCTGTTTTTAAACCAGACTCCTTAATATATTCTGTATGTTTTGTCATAATATTTAAAATCTGCTGAACCACGTAGAAAAGAAAATTAGGCAACCTTGGAGCATGAGACAATTCAAATGATTCCTAATGTAAAGAATCCAAGAGTATCTCAAGGAGCTGTTGAATTTGAGGGTAAGTTGTGGTTACAGATAAAAATCATAGCAGCATCTCTGTATTTCTGTATTGTAAACAGTACAGATAATTTATGGAAAAGGAAGATTTGGACTTGGCAAACTCGGTTAGCTCACCACCTATTACTTGTGTATGCTAATGCTGTACCAACCTGCTTTGAAATAGACCTGCTTTGAAAATCATTGGATGCTAAACACCTTCCCAGAATCTAAGCATCATCAATGTCTGTTTGCATTCAGATCACTACAGCTTAAGGTCAGAAGGGTTGTTGAATCACCTGGACTCTGCTGTACAAGAATATAGCATTTGGCCTTCTGCTAGTTTATGTGACCCTGGACTTAAACAGATCCACTGTGTCATAAATTGTCTTTGCCATGAAGATGGGACAGTTTGGGAGACACTTAATATTCAGCTTTTAAAAATACTGCCCATTGTCATTTCTAAAATGAAGCACCTTGGACAAATCTACTGCAAATACAGAAGATGCTTTTACCAGGTTTAAAGCATCATGAGCAAATAAAGCTTGATAGATAATATCTATTATATCATTGGCTACCTATTATTATCTATTTTGACATTAGTTGTCACTTAGTTCATTACCACCTGCATGCTGTATGAGATTTTTACATCATATTCCCTAGGACTGGTGGCAGGTTAATAGCCTTGAGGTAGAGACAGCATCTACCTATTTAAAGTCCATGAACAGTAACACCACATCAGTGTTCTGGTATTCCCAGGCTCATGAAAATGGACTGTAAATGAACCAAAGAGCTCTTACATGTTTTCCTGAGATGTTTAAATATTATGACAACCAAATATAAAAGTATTTCTCACTATCAAAAATTTTTGTTGGTTCTCTTCCCTTTAGAAAGAACATGATATAACAAAAATACATCAGTCGGAAAAAGCAGATCTACTCCTTTCCAAATGCAAAAAACAATGATTATTTTTATTCCTATTCCATTACTAACCATTGCTTGGTGTCTCTTTAATTGTACTTCTATAACGTTACTAGAATTTATTTTCCTCATCAAAATCTCCTTCTTCTTCCAACTATCTTCTGCCATGCTATCTGTGGATCTATCACTGACATATTCAGTGCAACTGTTTTATTTTTCCTTATTACTAATATGTGCAGGGATGCTATTATTTAATCTAAACCTTTCTTTTTTTCTTCATGTCTCGTAATGTTTTTCCCCATTCTACTTACATTTAACTTTTCAAGTGAAAAAAAGCAAGTTATGGTTAAAACTGGCCTTTTGGGGGTGTTATATCAGGAAACAAGAGTTATTTGAGGACACAGTCTTAAATTATGTTAAAATATAAGTATTTTTATTTTTCTTACAATTTTTTCCTTCCAGGCAAATTTGTTCATCCTTTTCCTGTTTGGAGACATCCACCTCCTGTTTGGAGAAAGACTGGCTGGAAATATGCTTTTGGCCATATTAATTGGTCAACTTTGGCAACCACAGATTCCAATCCAGTGATTTAATTGTCTTTATTTTTTATAAGGAGATCCGGAGTGGATTAACCTCATTCTGTATGAAACACCTTTTGTCTTAGGAATTGTGCAGTGTTGAGAACCTCTACTAATGCTTTACTACAGGCCACATGGCGCTGCTAAAAGCATCTCACAAAATCAAATTTCCCATTAGAAAAGCTACTTTATTTTTTTTTAAAGTTATGTTAAGTTTTTTTAAGACCTTATGTCTCACTAAGATTGCCTCCACTTCTCTGCAAGGTGCAGACTATTATTGCAAACGGTGCCAGGTATGTGATGTATCTGACATTTTGGTCCTGAGAGACAGCAAACACAGGTGTGATAGGAGTGCAGGGACTCCTCAAGATCAGTGGGGATGTAATAAGCAGTTGTGGAGCCTGGGGAGTGATTCAATTCCCCAACACAGACACCATAGCAGTATCCACTTACCTAAAGGGAGGCATCCAGTATTATTTGACAGGCTCTCACGTGTCCAACTCACCTTTATAGATTATGGGAGAGGACTTTAACACTCGTGTCCTTTCCAAATGGTAGCTAATGGCAAAGCAAAGAACTTCACAGTGCTTAATAACAAGACATCTGCATTTAGGCAATTGCCTGTGATCAAGGGTTTGTCAGGTGGTGGAAGGACATCCAGCTGCTCTCTGGCATGCCCTGGACTGTACAGCACAGCCAAGGGGGTCTGGCCACCGTGACTTGGGATTCTGAAGATACTTGTCCTGTCCTGAAGCAGCAGCAGGATGCCAGGGACATATAAGCAATCCAGAATGACATTAGACTCTTATCTTTTGGAACCTAAATTGTGCCCTTGGAGCTCTGGTTCAGGAAATAATCAGTCTCCTAAGTAATAACCTCACTGTGTAAACTGTCCAAATAGTATTCTCCAACAATTTTCTCCACAGTCTTCTCTTGGCTGTGTATCCAGCAGAATTCCTGCAATGAAACGTCGCAGAAATAGAGCCAAGAAAAATGGGATGTACAAGTCTGGAAGCAGTCATGATCTATTAACCCACAGGTATTTTCCATTTTCTTAACACCTTTAAAAATCACGAAAGTAAAAAAGCCAAAATAAGCAATTCTCTGAAAGGTGAAATAAAAACTTAGCAGACACTTCTCTGATTCCATTAGACCATCACCTGAGGCCTCACTGAACAGGTTTTTTTTTTCAGTCAAGCAAAGCCTTTCATATATAACTGTATAAGTTATATATGTTGGAAAGGAGAGAAACTATTTAAGACATTTTGTGTCACAGGTGTTCATAGACTTATTTTGAATGGCCACAAATGTGCTTAAGGTCTAAGTTGATCTCCATCCAACTCAAGAATAGCCCAGCTGCACTAACCTTTCCGTCATCCTGCAATGTTTTAAGGAGAATACTGCATTTCCCAATTAAACTTGTTCACCTCCCACAGATTTTAGACCTCTATCTACTTTGCCTAACTCTTTTTACTTCACCTCAGATTTTTTTTTTTCACTTCAGCAAGCACCTAGTGATTGCATTTGGATAATTCTGTATCTGTCTACTTTTATAAATGTGTGTCTGTATGTTATATGATAAACTAAATTGGACCAAAACTGGAACCAACGTCTGACCCTTTAGCTCCCCAGTAGATCTTTTAATGCTTTCATAATATTTTAATTTATATATATATATGTATGTATATATAAATACATTATGCTACAAAACAGAACAGCATTTTGAAAGATTCTGCATCTTTTTTGGAGCAATGATAGAAAGCTAACTCAGAGGGAATGCCTTCCCTTCTTTCTTCTCAAGTGGGTTGCAATGGCTTTTGGGTTGTGGGTATGGAAAATAAAGTACTGCAATCAAGTACTGTAACTCTTCCCAAGCCTCAGTCAGATCAGAATGCCATATTATCAGCTGTTCAAAGATATTAAAAACCCAGAGATAAACTTTACTGTGAAGGATTGCAGAAAGCATTACAACTGACAGAGAAGAAAAACCATTCAGATAACAGACAGATTAACAAATTAATTATTTTCAATATTTGGGTAGATAAACACAAAATATTAATGTAAAAAAATGTATAAAAGGAAATCAATGACTTCTCTCCTCTTTAGGCTTTACCTACACTAGTAAACCACATAATGTCCCTGACACTGGCAAGATATTCTTTGCAGTATTAGTATATCAGAATGGATTTCTGCATGCTTCTGGCCTGAACTAAAAATCCCTATCCAGGTTTTGGCACTTATCACTCTCAATGGAGAGCTTAAATGAAGCCACCATGTTTCAGGGGGCAAGAAAGCCTTATAACAGAGATGGGACTAAGGCATGTTCCAGATTTTGAAAATGGCATGATTTTGTTTAATAACGCAAATGTAGCTTTAGACTCTGGAATATAACCTAAGCCATCAATATGAAAGTGGACATTCAGGTCCTAAAGTTTGATGACATGCCCCGATCCACAATTTGAATTTTATCAAATTATAATTTCATGGTTTCCACCATTTTCTCAAAAATTATGTGTGCTTGCATGTGTGTGGTTGTATTTATATACACTTTTGCCTTACAATAAGGTTTTGAAGAAGATACAATGGACTTTTTTTTTTTTTTAAATTTTCAAAGGAGAAACAAATATGCCTGAGAAACAACATCTGATTCCAAGATTTAGAAGAGTAATAATATTTAAGTGGAAAAGCTGGCTTCACATAGAACTGCTGACACAAACTTAGCTACAACAGGAACAGTGAGTAACACTATAATTTAGGCCATTTTCCTACCCTATAGATAGCTTCTAGATAGACCCAGATAATATGACAGTTGTGGTATAGCAAACCCATTTCTCCTATTCAGTTTCATGAATATAGAATGAGACCTAGGATCACATATTTGTAGTAACTTCACACATAGATGGAAGGTTTTTACACTGTCTTTTAGCAGCTAAATCTTTGCCATTATTATGGACCTTTTAGCACAACCATAAATAACCCTGAGACCCATCAGATATGTGCTGTCTCAGAATTGTTACCTTTCCAGGGAGCCCATATGAGGGCCATTCTTTCAAGCAAGTAGAGAATAGATGTGCAGATGATAGCCTAAAACATTTTGATCCAAAGCTTGATTAAGGGAAGAAGGTCTTTGCTTTACCAATTAGCAGGAAATCTTTCTTCTGAAAGCCACTGCTAATGACTTGTCATATGCGTCAAAACATTTTTAGAGGAGTGCCTTCCAAGGCCTTGGAAAATGGGGTTGGGGTTCCTAATGAACTCAGGTGATGTTGAAGATTTTACTCCAGCCTCATCCACATTCTCCAGGCGCACTGCCTCCACCCATTGTCGAGCAGCTGTATTCCAGCTGAATCCCAGTCCTAGCTCTGTTATAGGTATGCTGTGCCTGCTTTTGTACCTGGCATTACATTGACTTGCAAAAGGAGCTCGACCTTAAGCCTACCCTCTCAGTGGTCATCTGTTGCTGGATGGTTGCCCCACTGTGGCTGCAGTCACCCAAAGAGCTTTGCTGTGCTTCACTGGGAGCTGTGGCGTGGTTACCTCAATCCTGAGGTGTGTAACTGCTGGCTTCCAGCTTGCCTTCTCCTGCACAGCTGCTCTCTCCTGCTGAAACCCAGCTGCAAGCTCAGGGAAAGGACAAGAAATTGAACTTAAATGTAGTTCCTGGACAATGAGTGGTAGAAGTCTAGGTGGACAGGGGCTCTGGAAGAGATGGTCATGGCAGCAAGAGCCTGACGAGTACTGGTATACTCAGTATACCAGTATATATATCAGGGCCCTGATATTGCACTTGGAATCACAGAATGGTTTGGTTTAGAAGGGACCTTTTGAGATCATGTAGTCCCACCTCCCTGCAATAAGTGACACCTTCCATGATGCCAGCTTGCACAAAACCCAATCCTACGTGGCATTGAACACTGCCAAAGACGAGACATCCACAGCTTCTCTGAGCAACCTGTTCCAGTGTCTCACCAGCCTTAATTTAAAGAATATCTTCCTCATATCCAACCTAATTCTACCATCTTTCAGCTTAAAACCATTGCACCTTATCCTGTCACTACAGGCTGTAGTAAAAAGTCTCTGTCTTTCTTATAAGCCTTCTTTATATGATGAAAGCCTGCAATATTGTCTCTCCTTAGCCTTTTTTCCCCCACTGAACTTCCAATTCTCTCAGCATTTCTTTGCAGGAGAGGTGCCCCAGCCCTCTGGCCCTTCTTGTGGCTCTCCTCCAGTGCTGCTCTATCAGCTCTTTCCTGTGCAGGGGACCCCAGCTCTGTATGCATAACTGCAGGTGGGTGGTTCGGGAAGGTGGAGAAGAGGAGCAGAACCAGCTCCCTGGACATGATGGCCACTCTGCTTTTGATGCAGCTCAGGAGATGTTTTACTTTCTAGGCCACAGGTGCACACTGCTGGTTCATATCCAGTTATTCACCCTCCAGTATCCCAAAATCCTTCTTTGCAGGCCTGATCTCAGGTTGTTCATCACCCAGTCTGTACCAATGCTGGCATTGCTTTGATCCTCATGAGGTTCACTTATGTTCATGTACTACATGCTCTCATAGCCCAGAAGCTATCCATGAGGTAACCAAGGGGCTAGAAAGCTCTTTTATCTCAACTTCCTCACTTGAAAGGTGAGGGAGGGTGAAGCAGGGCTAGAGGTATCCTCAGCTTCCTCCTCTGTAGGACAGAGCTTTGGTAAATGGGACATGCCTTCTTCAATTCCAATTAATGCTATTTCTTTCTCAGCTCTGCAGAATAATCTAAAATCTTTGTGCTGTTGCATTTTTTTTTCATAGTGTGAGACCCTTCCCCCTGTCTAAGATGTAGGAAATACAGCAATTTTGTGTGTCAGAATTCTAACAAGGCAGTTCAAAGGGATTATTACCACATCATTGTAATTTAGTCCTTTGACAGCAGTAAAGAGCTAATATATTTAAGTTTTTACATAACAATCCAATTATCTGTATCTGTTAAAAGAAATACACATAATCTTCTCTATCTCTCTGTAATCTACATATGCAGAGGCTCCCCTGTATATAAAAGATTGGCATGTCTTTAAAGAATTTGGTGCTGAAAATGAGCAGTAAAGGATAGAAAACTAAAATATAGCCAAAAGGCTAATCTTTTTCTCATTTTTATGATGGCATGATAGAATATTAAGTCACTCAAGGTTTAGGATCTTCAAAGTCGGTGCTTTGTTTCAAGAATTCATTGCAATGTATCCATGTTTTCCTTCCATGTTAGAATGACGTGTATGGACAAACCTCCGAAGGTTTATTTTCAGAAGAGAATAAGCCTTTTGAAGCATTTCAATTGTCTAGAGTTTCTAGCATAAGCAAGCAGTAGTTAGAATTATTCTGTCTTTCATGTTGAGATTATTTTATGCATCTTGAAATTTCTTTTTTTTTTCTGCACTCTGGAATTTGGTTTGTTCTTTACAAGCTTTTGATTCCTACAAAGATTCAATACCTTGAAATTAAAAGATTAAAGGATTCAGCAGCAGAATGCTGCATGATTAGCTTTAATTGGTTCTGAGTTTTTCCTGTTGAAAGGGCTTTCTAACATGCACTTAGTAGCACACACATGGTCCCTGTTTTCCATGACTTGAGGGATTTGAACACATTCAAAAATTACTCTGTAGAGAAGGTTTAGCCTAATTTATCTCAATTAAAGTCTTCATCTGGAAACAATAATGTAACTTGTATAAACTTGTAGTTTCAAAAATAGCAGCAGAATTCTTAAGGGTTTTTTATTCAAATATAATATATGCTTTAATATACTAATTGAAAATGAATAAAAGGTGTAAGTATGATTTATCTCAAAATAGATACTTCAATGCTGTTGAGACAATAACATAAAGAGTGGGAAAAATTTTGCTTGATTTCATGTTAAATATGAATTTAGAAAGTTTTGTAAAGTTTAATAACTTACATAGAATCACAATTGGAAGGGACCTCGAGAGATCATGCAGTCGAACTCTCCTGCCAAGGCAACTTGGAGCAGGTTGCACAGGAACCTGTCCAGGTGGATTTTGAATGTGTTCAGAGGGGGAGACCCCACAACCTCACTGGGCAGCCTGTTCCAGTGCTCTGCCACCCTCAGTGTAAAGAAGTTTTTCCTCATGTTAAGAGAAAACTTCTGGTGGTTTAATTTCTGGCCACTGCTCCTCTCCCTGTCACTGGGCACCACTGAAAATAGTCTGGCACCATCCTCTTGACACTCACCTTTGAGATATTTACAGGTGTTGATGAGATCCCCTCTCAGTCTTCTCCAGACCAAACAGGCCCAGCTCCCTCATAAAAGTGAAGTGTCGGACCCCTCATCACCTTTGTGTCCCACCACAGACCCTCTCCAGCAGCTCCATTGCTTTCTTGTCCTGAGGAGCCCAGAAGTGGACACAGCACCAGGACTGCTCTCACCAGGGCTNAAGTGAAGTGTCGGACCCCTCATCACCTTTGTGTCCCACCACAGCACCCTCTCCAGCAGCTCCTTTGCTTTCTTGTCCTGAGGAGCCCAGACCAGGACACAGCACCAGGACTGCCCTCACCAGGGCTGAGTAGAGGGGCAGGATCTCCTCCTTTGACCTGCTGGCCACACTGTTCCCAGTGCACCCCAGGATATCATTGACCCTCCTGGCTGCAAGGATGCTGCCGGCTCGTGGTCAGCTTGTCACCCACCAGGACTCCCAGGCCCATTCTTTCAGAGCTGTTCTCTAGCAGGTCAGCCCCCAGTCTGTGCTGGCACTTTGAGCTATTCCCTCCCATGTGCAGGACCCTGAATTTGCCCTTATTGAACCTCATTAGGTTGCTCTCTGCCCAATTCTCCAGTCTATCAAGATCCCACTGAATGGCAGCACAGCCTTCAGCTGATCAGCCAACAACTCCCCTCCCCAGTTTTGTATCATCAGTGAGATTTCTGAGGGTGCATTCTATCTTTTCATCCAGGGAATATCCAGAATAAAACAGTACATATTCTACTGTCCATTCTGCCAAAATCTAGGAACAACACAATCTATCAATTAACATTTGTGCATCTAAACAAAATACCGTGCCATTTATGACTAGGAATCATCATTTTCAAGTGTTCATCTTCTCTCCTTCTGAGTGTGAGCCAAAGGAAGTATCTGGAACATTTCCTGACATGAAAATTTCCAGGATAGAGGTGTTTTAGATAGTTCAAGTTTTTTGTTTTGTTTTGTTTAAAAACAGCCTTTTCTATTTAGAGTGGACAGCATCTTTTTTTTTTTTTTAATTTACCTTCAAAATTGATGCCCATCTGTATTTTTTCAGCTCGTCCAAGTGAAAAAATTGGAGCTATTCATGTGGGTAAGTGTTTGCAGATGCAAGGCCTACAATTATTGCTGCTTTTCAAAAGCTTTTTCACTGTGTTTCATGCTGAAGAAATGCACGTGGATATAGCAACACAACCATCACTGCGTCTCATCACACTGTTATAATTTTGTTATTAGTTTTCTGCTGTAGTCTAAAAAGATGTGTGAAATATATAAATAAATATATAAGCAGAACAATAAAATTTCTCATAGTTTTTTTCCATTCTTTCTCCTGTAGATTTAAGTCCAATTCAAGCAGGCAGTCACAGAGCATTAACATTCTTCTGGTCTGCTGACTTAAACACCCACATAGAGGTAATCTCCAAAGCTTTCAAGCAACATAATGTACACACTGAGAAAGAAAACTGCCCGACAAAGCAGTTATGAAGAAACCAGTTCTTTATATCTCAGAAAGGAAAGTGTGGGGTTTAACAGGCAGGGTAAACAGCCTTCTGTAGTGCCTGTATCCAGACTGATCCTCTTATGCACTTATGGCACACTGACAGCCCTGAACTTCCAGAGCAGGAAGCGGGGCAGGAGGCCAAAGGCTGGTTTGTGTCACTTAAAATGCAGCCATTGATGAGTCTAGCTGTTTGAGTGTTTGTGTTGAGTGTAATCCAAACAGCTAAAAAGTTTTTGTGTCTTTTCAGGACATCCACAGACACTTTGTTCTTTTGCAGATGGAGCTGCTGGAGCATTGTTAAGATAATGTTTTATGCTTAAAATGATCAACTATTTTAATTGCACTATTTCATTTTGAAGATGAGGCAGTTAATATTGAACATCTATCTCACAGCCCACATTTCCCCTTCAGTGCTCTGCAACTTTTCACGAACATGACTCTTTAATTTATTTTCCTTTTTATTGAATGAACTACTTTCAGCTAAATTAGGGCAACTCCTCTGAATAAAAACCAAAAATCATAGATGTAGGGAAGTCTCTGAAGCAAAACTGACTTCACAGCAATGTGTGCATACAGAGAATGGACAAAACCCCACCCGTGTTCAAAGCAAACACATTTGATTGTGGGTGTACAAAAAGACTATTGTTTTCACAGCTCTGCACCTCTGACTTAATAAAAATAGAAAACCAAAACAGCAGAGGATGTGAATTTGAGTATCCTCTTCCCATAAAGCTACACAAACCTTTTTTCCCTTCTGGTTTTGTCTAGTTAACAGTAACTTTGTTGCTGTTCCTCAGTGACACTAGATGGCACTTCAGAGTAGTGATGGGATCAGAAAATCTGTAATCTTTTTTAGTTATTTTGCATATGATATTAGAAATCCCAACTTCTAAACTGCAATTTAAAGTAAGTTCTAAAGCACTATTTGAAATATATTCTAATGTACAATGTATGTTTTTAAGATTACTATAAAAGATCAGATAGAATTTTAGATTAAGTTAATGCTTGCTTTGAACAAACATGAAAATGTTATCTGTTTTCAAAAACAGCTATTTAAGTAGAAATAGATTATAACAGAGCAGTTCACTAGCAGTTCAAAAAAACCCCAGAAAACCCAAACCAAATTATGGGCCAAAGAGGTGTTTCCAGACCTTGTGCTTAGAAAATTTTAGAAACAGTTGAAATGAAAAAAATGTATGGTCTTGGAGATGAGAGCAACACTCTAATGCCAAAGATTTCATAGCTGATCCTTTCCTGGAAATGAAATTAGATTTACTGTCATTTATACATCAGCAATTGAGTATATGATAACTGTGCATAACCTGGTGCCCTGTAGGAGAAACCACACTCAAAGATGGCCACACCCTTGCTGGCAGTAAGGGATAAGATGCTTTAGGCTGCACCAGGAAACAAGAGTATTATTCTCTATATGTTCGAGCCCAAGAGTTGTGACCATTTACTGTCTTCATACTTTATGAGGAAATTGAGGATGCACTGCAGGGCCCAAAGGCTTCCTACTTTAGTTCTTCTATTTCTTTCCACCCAATTGTTTATAGATTGTTTGTGTTTGTTCTTTATTTTTTTCTTTTTTTCTTTCCTTTGTTTTGTTTTTAAGTGGAAGAACCATCTGTTCTTTATTTATATGAAAAGCAGTTTTAAAAGTGCTGGGCTTCCCACTGCCTTGAAGTGTCTGCAGATGCTGTGCGTGGATAGAATCCCATCAGTCAAGCACTGTTGGTGTGGCTGCACAATTTATGGAAAACCAACAGTGTGTTTACCTTTCAAATTTGTCATGATCTTGCTTAGGTCTCTTGTTATAGGATTTGCTTATTCTGTTTCGCTGAGAAAGACTGGGAATCAGGAAAGTCCTGCTATCTTTGCAGCCCTTGGATGTTAGAAGGGAATGTATTTTATGAGGAATAACTTATGCTTTAGCAGCAAGCAGCATGCTTGATAGAGGACATATCACAGGTATTACAGAGGAGGACCAGACTCAGATATTTTCTTCTGGACCTGAAGTTTGTTGTAATTTGAAAGAAAAGCCTTAGTATGTGAGATGTTAAAACTATGGATGGAGAAACGGAAAGTTTGTGCATATGTTTAAATGATGCTTTATGTAATTGTTATTACTTTTTGTGTGAATCTCTTTCTGTAACCACGTACATACAAACTCTGTAGTGTTTTTCAGGCTAAGACAATGCCTTTGCTCTTGCTTGAAATGCCAGTGTTTAGTTTTCTACATGAAGTCTCTGTCTGCAGAATAGCTGATATCCAACCAAGAACCAAAAAAGGAAAAAAAAAACATAACTGATGAACTTCTCGAGGGTTGTCCATCCTGTGACAGAAAGATATCATATACTGTTTGTTTTATTCAAAAATAACTCTCTGAAAATGTGAAAACCAGAAGAAAAATAGATAGAAAGCAGAGAAATCATTGGCTGCTATATGAAGAAGATAGCTCAGAAGAGTGCAAACATGCTTTTTCTGTGTAGTGGCTGTAGTGAGTCATAATTGTTTCCAATTATTTACTACTGAACAAATGACAGGTATAAAAAACTGTATTTGTTTGCTCCTAAAATATGCCTATGAGAGTCAGGAATGAAAAAGTTCCTTGAGGCAAAAGAACTTCACACAACTTATTTTTACTTTAGCTATCACCATGTCAAAGATGTTCAATTTTCAAGACTTAATTAAAGTTCTGACACACTGATGTTATTCTATCAAAGCTAAAGAAGAAAGACAAACACTTTGGAGTTTGCCTGTATTACATTATTCTTTAATATAAATGACATATAAGTTTTACAAATTAGAGAGATTGACCTTGGAGTATTAAGAGTCTGCAGAAGATTCTTTTCAGGTGATGTTTTTATTGAGTATATGTTTAGCTTTGAAGATTGGCAGTAGAAATGTGCAGCCTACCTTTGATGTGCTTGCTACCTGCTGGTATGAACTGAAGAATCCCAATTTACAGAGGGCTCCAAATCACTCTAAATAGATACATCTACAAATGATGTCCCAACAACGTCCACAATTGCAGTTATTTCACTTCATATATTTCTATACTTATGGTTTTGCTTCCATAGTCTAAATTCCACAAATTTGTCAGACGGAGGAGACTGCATATCTCTACTTCACAATTAATTCCTTTTTTAAGAAACCAAAACCAGTAAAGGATTCTGACAAAAGTACAATGTAGAACAAGTGGAAAATGAACTGCTATGGTTTTTTGTTTAAATACATAGATTGATAACAATTACTAAACCCTTATACCATACTCTGCAAGGCAGTAAAGTCATAAAAACTGCTCTTGTGACTAAGGTGAGAAGGATTTGCACTAGAGAAATTTAGTCATCAAGCTCCAGATATACATTACAAGTTTTTTACTGCAGACTACTCAATATTTTGTTCTTTAGGATGATGTTAGGCTAATTCTGAATAGCATGGCTCTAGAAGAATGGCAAACTTTAAAGAACTATGTGTACAATATGAATTTATTTTATTTTTCCAAAAATAATGACATTAGCAACAATTTTATTTGCCTCTGCTAAATAGATACATTCAGAATTATCTTAGAGTTATAGTGGATATTTTTAAACCTCCAGGGCTTGAAATAAATTTAAAGGAGGTAACTCTTACCTTCTCAAGTCTCCAGATGATTTGAGAGTCTTTTTTCCCTCTACAATTTTTCTCTGTGTGTGGCTATAAAAATAACCCCAATCACTATCTTTTTTTTTAATATAGCATAACTCGACAAATATTTACTCCGAATTTCATATACAGTGGAATCTGAAAACCTGTAGCATCCAGCAAACTGAAAAATGCCACAGAAAGCATGCTGAAAAAAAAAGGCTGAAAATAAGTCAGTTTAAAGCACAGTTGGCAATTCTTATTGATGGTATGCTCACTCTTGTACATCTGTAATGTCTCATTTATTCTACATCAACGGATCACCTCCACTTTAAAGTGAAGTTTCTGGCATTTGGCGTTAATTGTTAGCAACGGTTTTTTGAACAGGCCTACAACGACAGACACTTTAGCTGGAACACAACCGAACCCCATCTTTGGACATCTATTTGTAGTTTCCAATCTGTACTGCAGAGCGTTCGTGGATACACCGGAAGGCGGAGGGCTGGATTTCCCAGTACTGCACGGGGTTGCTGAAGAGGCTCACGCCGGAATAGCTGGCCTTTTTGGTGTTGTAGCCAAGAGGGCAAAAGTCGTTGATACCGATGGAAGCAATTTTGTTGTTATGAAGATAGACCACCTGAAAAGCATGCAAGTACTGAAGTGAGAAACTGAGCTATCATGGCAAATAAGATAAATTATATCATATTAAGCGCTTCATATGTGTTTTGGTAAAAGTACACAAATGTGTCTCCTTTACAAACAAATCCTTAGCTCTGTTTGCCTTTTGAAGCACCTAGCATACACCCAATTGACATAATTTCTACAGAAAGTGCACAAACTGTGCAAGGCAATCTAGTAATGTTACTGTCAGCTGGTGGTACTGTAACCAAAAGAGGAGCCAAAGATGTGAAATTATTAATACAGCAGGCTGTGTTAGGAGCATGCACTATATACAGAGTGTACAGTGAATACACTGTATTTGATGTTAAATTTTTTCTCTCCAGCTCTAATATTTTCATTCTCATTTTTGTTCTCTGTACAGGACTCAGAGCTAAAGTAACCACTAATGATGATTTAAAGTATCTGATGAATATTATTTTGCTCCAGATTCACCATCTCTGGAGAATTCTTCCAAGCTACATGTAGGGGGAAATTTACATTTGGGAGTCTTCATTCTTTGGGAGCTTTCTTTCCTGTAAAATCTTGGTCCAGGTGAAGAAAGATTTAAATTGCTCCCGAGAGGCAATATTTCTAGATATCCAGCCAAAAGGACCTCAAAAATACTGGTGATGGGAAATGCCTGTTTTGTCTATTTGCCCTCCTGATGGCACGGTTTTGTGACATAACAAGGGAATGATTGCAAAATGTCATTCAGTAGAAATAAAAAAAAAAAATCAACAGAAGAAATGTTCTTAGAAATTGTTCTTTGAGTAAAGAGGAAGCCAAAGTACACAAATAATCCAATATTTGTTGTGGCCCCTCCGACACACAGACATAACTAATGTATACCTCCAGATCTATACACATCCATAACCATTTCCACAAAAAAATCAGAATAAGAGTCTTCCTGTTGTATTCAACATTTCTTTGATAATTCAAACATTTATGAAACTTGCATCAAGTTAAAAATAGTGTGCACATTTCTGTTCAAGACTGAATAAACACACAAACACCATTAGGAATCTTTCAACAATTGCTCTCTGGGACAGTATGAGAAACTTTACCTGTATATACTTGTGATCACCCAGTCCACTGGGTACTCTGACAAGTTCATTGTTGTTCAAGTGGAGCTCCCTCAGGTGAGGTACATTGTTAAGAGAGCCATTCTCAACTGAAGAAATACTGTTGAAACTGAGACCAAGTCTGCAAAATTAAAAAAAAAAAAAAAGGCGGAAACAAAAAAAAAAGTGTTAACTTGCCCGCATAACCATCTTTCTTGGGTTGATTGCTTCTCTATACTGCTGTTGCAGAACAGATCAGCCTAATTTTCAGAATTATGTGTGAGCTAGGTAGAGCTAGGTTAAATAAAAAAATCCAAATAACTTTAACCTGTGATGTGAATAATGATAATTATCATTATATCATTCAACTTGTGTTTATGATACTGCGTACTTTGATGAGCTATATGACTAATCCTGGTGTAGATACATACTATGACCTCCACAGGCACCAGTTCTTCTTTAAAAGCTGAAACACTGAATAAGGGATGCTTGTAACTTTAGGAGCGCTGTCTGCAACTTTTTGTCAAACTGCATAACCCATGTACCCAGAACTGTTAAGCTTAAAACTCTGCCACATCCTTCTAAGATACTTAACTATTTAGAGCCATCTGCCACATCCTTCTAAGATACTTAACTAGTTAGAGCCATGTTACATGCTGGAAACACGAGCTCAGTCATACTTCATGATCCCTTTAGCAGGACACAGAAGGGGGACTTACACATCTCTCCTAAATTCCAACCCAGAATTTTCATCACAAAATCATCCTTTCTGCTTTACATATCCACATACTAGGTTTATAGCACAATTTAAGTTCAATTTGGACAATCTGTTTCTATTTGTGCATTTCTGTGTTGATAGTATTTTGGTTTGCAATTACTAAACTAGAGAAATTTTTCAAGAGCATCCCATGCTTTAAAATACTCTGTGTTGTGGTAAAAAAAAATCAGTGACAATACTTCAAGAGTTGTCATCATCAGGAGTATCATAATTTTAGAAAATTATTTTAATAAAGGCTAAACGTAGCTCATCTATTTTGCTCTGTTTTCCTTTAAGCATTTTTTTAATATTGAGGTGGAAAATACTCTGAGATTTATTAATAGCTTAATCAATAAGAAAATTTAATATAGGTAATAAGAAACCTCATGTTAAAATAATTTGCTGTGGAGGAGTACTTTTAAAGAAAGTGTTCTTCACAGTTATCTAATAACCTGTAATTCTTTGTGGCTTGTAGCAATTTCAGAAGTCAGGGTCTGAAACTGGAATAAAATCACAAATCTGAAAATTCTTATTTGATCTTTATGGCTGAGAGGTTTCCTAGTATTAATTAATATTATACATAATGAAAAAAGTCTTATCATACTAATTTAAATATGGCAATGTTTTCAAACTATTAGATGACAAAGGAGAATTTAATGAGAACTCCCACTTACATTAACATGAATTTACTTCACTCAGAAATCAATTTACAGTATCCCATCTCCTAGCTTGAATTTGATAATGAAGAATTTTCATTAAAATTATTAGAACAGACCTTCTTTTGAATAGAGTATACCAAGATTCAGGAAAGCTTGGGGAATTGGATCCTACAGAGCAATTCTGTCTGAAGTTCTAGAGAATGCTTAAAAAGGACTTCAGTGATGGGTACTCATAGTGAATGTCTTTGAAAGAATTGGAAAAAAAAAAAACCTCCACATTTTGTCAGAGGGCTATAAATTCTTGTTTGACACATATCTAAATATGTGCTCACTACATATGCAGGTCTACAAGCAGATGTGTCAAACCTGGGAGACCAGTACGAATAAAAGCAGTTCTGGCTCTCATATTGGTCTGTTGAAGAAAAATAGTCCTTTTGCACAGTCTTTTAGGGAAAGAATGAAATTATAGGAGTCAGTAGTGAAGTGGACCTAAATCCCAGGAGGAGTGAAATTGTATGTAATTACATCTCCTCTAAATGTGTTATGAAAAATTCTCAGTCACTTGGGGCTATGCTTACAGATGAAATAAGTCAATATTATTGTATAAAACAGAGGATGATTAAGAGCGTTTGGAAAGAATATGGTCTTCATCTCCCTTCCCATAGGAAAAAAAGGGAAGAGTTTGAAAAATCACTCTTGCTTCATACATTGATATATTGCTTCCTTTTTTATTAGTGAATAAGTAACATTTTCCCAGTGTTTCAGTAGATCTCGTCCCAGCATTCTAAATCACTGAAGAACATCATCAAAAACATATCTCAGCATTGAAGAAATTCTCAAATACTTTTTTCACCTTTTCTCTCCAACAACCCTGCTGAATCATTTCCACTGTGTTTTTGAAAGAAGCTTCATGGTGCTCAACATCATTATTATCATTATGAGCTTAGAATCATAGAATCATTAGGGTTGGAAAAGACCTCTAAGACCACCAAGTCCAAACATTAATGGGGTCCCACCACATTCAGTGTCTCCAGGTGCCACATCCACACGCCTTTTGAACACTTCCAGGGATGGTGATTCCACCACTTCCCTGGGCAGCCTGTTGAAGTGCCTGACTACCCTTTCAGTGAAGAAATTTTTCCTAATGTCTAATATAAAACTCCCTTTGTTTGGTTCAAATTCCACTGTATGGAGCTAGACCATTTCTGTAAGCTTCATTAGAATATAGACATTAGTAATATCAGATGTGTAATGTGAATGTCCTCTTGGAGCTCATTCCTACATGTAATCAGCAAAGTCTTTGTTGGGTTTACTTTCATAAGAATATTGGGTTTTCACTGAAGCACTCTATGAAGGCTTTGAAAGACTTAAGAGTAATTTTACAAGGAAAACAAACAAACAAAAGGACAAATATTTTACATCTGCTAGAATGCAAGAAAACTCAAAAGACAATGAGCGATAGACCTACACCAAACCCTTGCATGAAACATTTTACAGTTTAAAATTCCTTAACACAGTCAGAAAAATTACCTGTTTCTCAAAGCTTGTCTGTGCTTTAGGGCAGCTATTAGAATGTCAGGCTTGAGTTGGCATGAACAAGATTGTCTGACCCTGTCCTAATATCTCTGAAAACTTAGACATGTAAATAAAAGTTAGGGGTTTTTTATGCTGGGCTGGAACTCTTCTACAGCTCCCTGCTTTCCTCATCTGCCTGTTTGGTTTTGTGCAATGTGCTCCTTCTTCATTAGTCTGTGCTCTTCCTTACCCCTCACCTTTGCAAAAGAGCATCTCTGACTATGCTTAGGTTCCTTACTTAAGCACAGGGCAGAGAATGGTTTAAAACTTGGAGCCTGCTGTGAGCAACTCCAAATTTCCACATCATGGTCAACAGAACATCTTGTTGCTCCATACAGTACAGCTACAATAGAAGCAGCCTAAGTTTAGATATTTTTAGGAGTCCATTGGCACTTGCTGCTTAAAACTTTATGTCTTTAGCCAGACTTCCAACAATGTTGTCTATGTGATGCTGCCTGTGGTGTTTTCCAAGTGTGAATGAGAAAAACAGGAAAACTGTGTCATCTGCAGGACTGCTCACATGCCCCACAACCCCCACCTCCTGTAATGTAAATTACTCTCTACCTGAGTAGTTGTCATCTTGTTTTGGTTTTGAAAGTTTTCTTCAAAATTTCTCTGAAGAATATTATATTCTATACTAAGCCT
>WAAE01003433.1:22565-64434 GCA_013400495.1 Nicator chloris | reverse complement strand
GATTTCTAATGAGGATATATTAATTATATAAATGTAAGGAAATTCAATCAATTATAATCTGTTTTATTTTAAGATGAGCAATCATGAAACTAAGAAAAGGAAACATCCAGAATCCTACAGTAATCCTTAAATTCTGCACAAATACATTGAGTTATACTTCAGATTGATCTGCCTGTGCTATGGATATTCACTTCTGAGGCTTTTTCCTCTGATTCTGACTGAAGATTTGAAGAACTCTATCTTTTTTCTTTTAATATATTGTGGTTTTTTTCATCAAGAAGTAATTCCTAATGGGAGAAATAATTATTTTGGGTTTATATCATAGTGTTTCATGTCTTCTGCTGTAAGAGAAAATGATTTTAAATAACGCTGTTATTAGTTTTAAAAACATAAGTAGAAAAGAATCAAGGACATAAAATATAAAAGTTGAAAAAAATAAAGCAATTAAAAACCTCTTTAGCGTCCTTGCTTAAAATCTCATATATCTGCCTTCCACTGCTTGAAGGTGCCAAGACAAAATGTTAAGTAATTTTGCAGTTTTTAATACCAGCTTTCTGAGTTTTGGTCCACGAGTCAATTACACCCCTCCTCTCTGGTTTCACATACTGATATCATCAGTGCCACTGGCCTTAATTCAGCAAAGCACTTGTGTATGTGTACCAGTCCCATCCATACAGGGTCGCTCTCTGCTGAATGGGGATCTGCTGGCATCACAAAATTAAATGGGGGAAAAACCCTATGGTCAAGACTTTCATATATAACCAGAAAGCTACCAGCTGTACTTGTAGACCTCTGCTTGCATTTTCCAGGATTCTGTCCCAGCCAGCCTGCTTAAGCTGCTCTGGACTATGGGGATGCAGTATCCTTGCACCAATGAACTTTCCTGCCTTTGCTTCACGTATTCATTCTCCCTCTCTCCCTTTCTTTTCGTCAGACAAATTTGGTGTTTTACAGGCTGTAGTCTCCACCCTGCTTAATGCCTTCTGAAAGGTGCTTGTTGCAGGCTCAGGATCGTATCTAAATTGTTAGTGAATATTATCTTTAATGTTATCTTTTAGACCTGCTAATGAAGGCTGAAGTATTTTACTTAATGTACATGGAAGGATTTTTTTAAATGCATTCTACTTGGGGAATAAGTCGACAGCTTCTTTTGAGCACATGCTCCAAGAAGAAAACACATACACTCCATCTTTAGGGAATGCTGGCTGTCTTAACACCTCTCCAACATGATTCATGCTAAAGCTCTTGGAAATATCTGTCTGTCCATGTGTCCAACTTCCACAGGCTGTGCAGAAGCAGCAGGAGTGGCCTATTGGTATGAATAATTTATGGCAGGGGGTAAAGCATTTTTATGTATTCATATGTTCACCCATTAAATGCAATTCAAAACCCACAGGAATGCACAGAATTTAGGGACTTCACCAAGCTCCAGGAGCCTTAAAGGAAAAGAAACTTATCTGCCAACACTGAAAAGAAAAATATCCTAGGAAAACAGTTTCTAATGTAGTATTTCAAATGGAGGATCTTAAGACAGTTAATATTTCTTAATTATTTTACTGCCATAGTGCTGACCGTAAGATAGATGCCAAACTGACAGCACAGTTATTACCTGAATGCTGAAGTTCAGCTTTACAGATGGATGTGTTTGCAGCATGCACTCATTAAAGAACATATTTCCAAACAGATTCAACTCTTTATATTATTACAAGACTCCTGAAATAAAAGAGTTTATTATTCATTGATAAGATGCTTATAAAGCACAGGGTAATGTTTATTTTCTTGAATTCTTACCTTAACTCACAAAGGTGTGTTTATTTTTACAGTAAAATAGGAACATGTCTTATTTTTCAGATGTGTGCAATTTATTAAAATACTCAAATTCCATATTTAAATATACTTCTGCTTTTTTATGCTTGACATTCAACTAATGGTGTTTAGCCATCAGTAAATACTACATCAGTGATGGAAAAAGGAAAAATACTCTCTCACAATGCTTATGGGGCCTGTGACATGTTTCCAGATGGACTGTGTTGTATGGGGAAGGGTAGGTAATATGAAGAATTTGGGTATTTTAAAAGTGTCTATCCAGACCTGAAGCACCAGGTAAACAAACCCTGAACTAACCATAAATTCAGGAGGTTCAGAGTTGACAGTCCTCATCAATCTACGAGAAGATGCACAATTCCTGTAGAAAAGAGTCTTTGAGCAGCAGCACTTTGCTGGTATGGACAGTGCCAGAGTTATCACTTGGCAAGTGCTTTCAGCAGAGCTGCAGTCTTGCTAGGATGTCTGAGCCGCCCATAGGTAATATATTTTGGTTAATATATTAACCAAAATGGGGGGTGGCTCAGGCACAGAACAGTCTAACTGGCAGACAGGAGCTGTAAGAGGATGGAGTCTGCACAGTGTAGGTGAAATCTAGTGACAACTGGTGACAAAACTCTGATGTGTCACAACAGGGCAAGAAGACAGATGAATTTTCATAAGCTTGAAAAAAAGGAGTGTCACTGACACCAAACCTACCCCCTTGGCCAGATTTCAAATTCTGCAATAATTATGAGCATGTTAGACTTTCTGAAAAAGTAGTGTTTCAACTCCAGAAAAGGAGATCTACCTCTGAAAAAGCTGGAAATCTGTCCTAATTCTGGAAAAGCCATTTCAATAATGATTCCCAATATCTCCAAAAAGCATCACATGGGGCAGAAATGAAGCACAGAACATTTCAGACCAGCTGCTTTATGTTTGACAAAAATCATAAGAACTCACAGTAAGAGTGGCCAAACAAATCACTGATGACAACAGAGACAGGCCTGAAGAGCTCAGGGGTGCAAAGCCAAGCACTGAGCAGTCAGAAAACTGAACTGTAATTTGCCCATTGTAATCTCCAAACACTTGAAGATACATTTCTCTTGTTCCCTTCCATTGAACCACCATCATGTCCAGTGCCCAGAATGAGCAAGGCTCAGTTGATGAGCAGACCTTTTCTGGAGAAATGTGATGGGAGTCCAGTGTGAGAAAGGCAAGTTTACCCTCTGCATATTCCTTTGAAATCATTTATTTGTGTTCATTGGAATGAAAATGAAGTTTCTAAAACATTCTTCTGAGCCAGCCATCAATTATATCAAACCAGCAAGGTACCACAAAACTAAAGGCATCATGAAGAAGGTATTAAAACAGGAAAACCTGTGGAACTACAACAGCAGTGAAGTTAGTGTTAAAAAAAATCAACCAACCAACCAAAACTTTTTAAAATTACCTGAAAAACAAAAGCCTACTTATCAAGTTTACATGCACTGTCAGGCTTACAGGTTTGTTGATGGTAACAAAAGCCCAGTTTACATCTTTAATATGAAAAAAAAAGGTCACACAAAATATGTTTACAGCTAAAAAGTAACGTGTGAATACTTGCTATTTTAAAAAGTGGAAAAAAACATTTTTCATAAAACATGATTGATAATGTCAGTAATTTTTTTCAGATAATATTTTGGGTTTAAAAATAAATATAATTGGTTGAAAATTATTCAACAGCTCCTTGAAACCCATTAGCCTTGGCTGCCATTCCTAAAGGAACAAGAAAACTCGTGCATTTAGGGAAGTACAGACCAGTAGTTAAATCTGGTACTTTGCTGGATTTATGACCGTGAACAGAATGCCAATAGGAAGGACGCTACCACATTATTTTCTGACTTTATCAAAAGCAATACATTGGAGAAGGCATGTGAAGGTAGGCAACCCTTACTACTGAAAGGGGAATATGCATCCTGGAAGATATGCTTTGCATCAAAACAGCTTTAGGAACAAAAACTGTTTCCCTACAGAGGTATTTCTGATTCTGGATCTTTTATTGTGAAGGGTTTTGTTCCTCTATTGTGATGCTGAAATGGTTAACAGCAAACTTTTGAAATGAGATTTGAAAAGCTTGATGAAAGAGCCTGATGTTTTCCCTGATTTTTCTTTTCCTCTGCGGACAAAGGCCTTGAATGCTGAAGGCTGAAAAGCCTATTATCACCAGAAAGAAATGTAAGTAAACAAGGCATTACAATAATGAATTCTACAGTACATGAAGGCAAGAACCAGTTCTGTGCAGCAAGCAGTGAAAGATTTGGCTGTATCTTGGCAATTTTTCAAAAATGATAACAATAAGAGGTTTTGTCGCTTCAGACATGTAAATCAAAAGGATATTTCAGAACTAAAAGATATTGAGAGTTTCTAACCATTGACCCCGAACCAGCATTTAAAAACAGACATTAAAACTAAGAAGCTATAACCCTACAAGCCATGCACAATCAAACCTAAAGAGCTAAAAAGATTGAATTTTTAAAGTCCATTTGAAATTAGGTTGGCAATAACTACCCTTATCCACAGGAGAAGAATTTCTATATTCAAAGTTAAGATGTGATAAAAAGGAATAATCCAAAAATTATGCTAAGGGTATATTTCACAACCAGCATTTGAAATGATCTGATATTCCCCAAGCTCGTTCCTAAATAAACAGCAAATGCAGAGGCCACGCACAAAGGTAGTTTGGACTATAAGATGGAGAGCATTTCATTTGTAAGAAGTTAGCGTGTATAAGTGAAATGTGAAGATTGTGCAATTTGATATTTAGGCTTTTTATAGTGTATTAACAAACTCTGCAAATGTGCCTAAAAGCAAATAAAACCAGCAGCTTAGCCAAAGTGGGGCAGTAGAGTTTTGGAAGAACAGAAGAGATCCAGTTTAAGTTTATCTACTGGTAGAACTTAAAGCTGCTTGAAACTCCCAAAAGCAGAAGAGAGCGTCCGTGTATGTGAGCAATGCCTCACAAGCTCTAAAAAAACATAAAAAAGAAGACAAAGTTTGCAACCCATTAATGGTGAATTGAGCCTTTTGCACTGCCTGTCTCATCTGTGAGGGAGGGCAGGAGCCTTTGCTGCAGCAGTGAGGTGTAGCTTTTTAGTGCCACTGACAGCAGAGCACTGCTGACTTATCTGGGGCATCCTATGGGAACGAGCAGTGTCACTTCAAGAGACACATCCAAACAGCATGCAGGATTGGACTAGGCACTTGTTCCTTTCCTTACCTAAGCCCTCCCTACATACTCATATGAAGACAAGCAAACAAAAGAGCAAAAGAATGCTTAAACAAAATACACACTCCAGTGAAGTGTAATTCCACCGCAGGTGGGGTGCAGGTGTAATTCAGGTGTTGGAACCAACCTCACTGAGATCCACACTGCATCTGGCAATGCCTGGGCCTGCAACGCTGCAGCTCCTGTTCTCTTACATCAAACTGGACAACCGTGACAGATTCACAGCCTTCCCTTTGGGATTTGCCCCTTGAGTAATTTGTCAGAGCCAGGTTTGCAGAACCTGGAAGTCCAGGCAGAAAAACCCTTCAAATCTCAGTTCATGACTTTGTGTTCCTCTGCATCAATCTTTCCCACGAAGACAAACCCAAAAGACTGCACTTGACAAGCCTGATGCCTGAAAGAGCAGCACAGAAAAGGCAGAACAGCCTCTGAGGACATTTTAGCATAGGACCTAAGCCAGGAAGAGTAGCTGAGATGATTGGATTTGGGTGAAGATGACCTTTGGGGTACAGAGTCCTCTTGTATAGATGGTCATCAAAGGGTCAGCACCCAAGTTGCAACGTGAAGAAGGCAATCCCAAACTAAGGATTTGGTTGATGAGAAAAACTTTCCCTGTTGGAAGGATCAGATTGGGCTTATATTCAGTCTTGGATCATCCCAAACTACATATTTCTGTGCAGCTGAATTCCAGTGCAAGCAATGCACAAATCCAGTCCAAGCCTTCTGCAGGACCAGAAGTGAGAATAACATGCCACAAACACAGTAATGTCCCACCACGAGTTCAGAAATTTCTGTGTGGTTTTGGGTGGCAGAACATGGCATGGTCTTATACAGCCATGGGTACTTTTAAGTAGAGCAGAAAAGTTCAACATGTTCTGAATTAGTATCTTCTAATCCAGATTCCCTAAAAAGATGAGATCTTTCAGTAGCAGAAGCACCTACAGAGAAAAACAAAGTAACCTCCCCCCAAAAAAACCAACAAACAAAACAAAATAAAACAAACAAACAAAAACCCCAACAGATGCTTTTGATGTCTTTAAGATTGACAGTAATAAAATATATTTACATGAATCGTGACATTAGTAAACTGTGAGACCTTTGTTAAGGTTTCTACAAGTGGCCCAGAGTAGAGCTGACACATCTACTCCCCAGGGAAATGTCCACTTTCCTAAAGGTCTGCCCTAGCTTCAACACGGAGCTGAACAACTGAAAAAGCAGCTCACAGTTTGAGTTAGCACCAAAATTAGAATCCAGACCAAAGATTTAGTTCATGATTTGTCCCTGCTAGGTCAGCTCTGCTGAAGGCAAGAAAAGTTAGTTTCAGTTAAAGCTCCAGCTCAGGATATATAAATGAACTAAATAAAGTGTCAGAAATGATGAACTTTTGCAGTGATAAATAGTCCACTTGGGTTTTTTTACTGATTCCATTCGATAACTCATTTTAATGTACATGTGAAGTAACATTTTCATGCCAATTTGCTTGTGCTGACTACCGTAGGATATATATACATACATCTATACAGAAATGAAGATGAACTAAGTAAACAAATCAAATAGTATAAATATTTGTACTGTGAAACAAAACTTGATTATTTGCTGAAACATGTAATTACGTATTAACACTTCATAATGCAGAAACATTTATTTAAAAATACAAAAAATTATATTTCTTCTATTATTATTAGAGAGACCTAATCATATACTGCTTTCAGGGACAGAAATTGCTGCCATGAATGTGAAAACTCTCATTTAAATAATGTGCAAGGCAAACAAAAATAACAATGTAATTTTCCACATTAGACTTTTTATTCCGAAGTAGTTGGTACTTAGTACACTTACTGGAAGCAATGGGATTACACGTGATCATGCAACTTCCAGCAGTATAAGTTACTAAATTTTCAGCCTTATCAGCATATCTCATGCATGCAGAAAATTTATTGCTGTTATAATGAAAAAGTTGTTGCAACAGCCATTGGGCTGGTATACTTTTTCTCAACATTAAATGGTTCCTCTAGAATTTTCTACTTTTCACATACATAATTAATTCCCTATGGATTGAAGTGATTTGGTTACTCATTGACAACATCAAAATACTTTATGTATCTAGAAGTTGAACCCAATATTTGTATTAAATTATTCCATTTGGATTAAAATATAGGTAGTGAACTACAGCTTCCAGACACATTCCACAATGTTCATGTTGAGTAGGTCATAAAACTATTAAAGTGTTATTGTAAAACTCAAGAAGGTCCGGGGGGTTGGGAAGGGTGGTGGGGAATGAAGCAGAGTGAGAAGAACCAGGTCAACCTAGAAAAATGCTCAAATTCCACAAACCATACAGACTTAGTGTGTTATTTATCCAGAGAAGACAATGTTATGCAGGAATGAGGAATAACACAGCATGATATGAAGAGAAATTGCATGGCAAATCAATTTATTTCTTGTGAAAGAAAAGGAAGGTCTAAAATGTTGTCATTGTATAATTAATCCTAATAGGTGAGTGTAGATTTTAGGCCATGTGCCAACCTGGTTACCTGTGGAAGCTATTGAGTGGGTTGAAGACAAGAAAGCATGACATATCTGGTTTTGGGGGGTGTTTTTTGGTGGCTATAATTGTACCCTTTAATTTCCAGCCAAGGAACACACTCATGGAACAGAGGGGCTTTGCTGAGCATTGTGTTCAAATTAACAAGTTATAATGATTTTTTTTTCACTATAAACTTATACCTAGAAATATTTTCCCACTGTGGGAAGCCCATTTAGCCCACAGTGAACACTCCCCTTCTAACAGAAGCTTCATCTGGTGCCTGTTTAGGTACCACCCAGAGCTCAAAGCTTCTTGGCGCTGTCAGGATCCATTTGACACCTAATATGAACATATCTAATGGGCACAGTCCCTGTTGGCCACCTGTCTGGTGCCTGGTCTAATAGCTAATTCGGACTACCTCAGAAGGTAATAGTGTTTTTTCTGCTTTTGTTCAGCTTCTCTTTCCATTTTTCATTGGCCAGGGCCTTAAATTTTGCCTGTCTACTTCATATATCCTGTTGGGTTACTGCTCCATGCAGTTGCACCAGAGAAACCAAAACCCTATTAGACTGAGTGCTATACAAACATCAGCTTAAAAAACAAAAAGAGATCAATCTTGGCATAAGGAATTAGGCAGAAGGAGTATGCCTGAGGAGATGTAGCAATGTTAATAGATGTTTGCACATTTTATAAGGCTTTCTTGTAGAGTGTTTGAGAAAGTAAGTCTATTTGCCAAAGTTAGGTCAGAAAAGCTGACCAAAAAAAAGAAAAATCAAGGTGAAAGAAAGGAATTAACTGGTGCAGGTAGCACTGACCAGTTTTAAATCAGACTGGTTTAGCTAATCCCAGAATACACACCAATGCATGTAGATCTAGTCTGCCTGGAAATACATCCATTTGCCTTATTTGAAACAATGCACTCTGTATTAATGTTTGTATAATAAAGTGCTAGTGACTAGATAATAAAGATCTACATGCCTTATAGCAGCAGTCCTCTGCTGTTGAAGGTCTTCACCTTCAGGGAAAAGAGATCCTCACTTCCTCATACCTTAACAGTCTTGGACAAGACTTAGGCAAAATTGACTTGCTTGTTATTACTGGATTTTATGTTCTTTATGAAGAATTTTGGTGTTAGGCTTCTTTCTATTACATTTATAAAGTTATACTGCCTTTTACATATTTTATTCAATATTTTTTTACACAAATTGATTTACAGTGGTCTGGTTTTAATATTTTCACTTAACTTCTTCTAAAACGAGTGCTTTGAAATGCTTTACTTTTTCAGGCTCTGTTTCTTGGAAAATTGCCTGTGATTTCCAGTCAGGTATGGAAGTCTTCTGTCCCTTTGGGAGCATATCTTCAGTGTCTGATTTGTTGCATTTATCACCTGGTGTCTCAGATTTCTGAGATGGAAGCGTGGCAAGAGTGGTGCTACAACTTTCAGCATCACAATATTGAAGGTGTCCCCGCATAATCAATGACTAACCACAGCAAGGGTCCTAGAACAAATCCTTCTACCCAGGCAAGCTAGGAGAGCTGAGCTTTTCCCTGAAGAGTGGAGGCTGCCAGCTTCCTAGCTGCCAGTTGACTCAAATATTGGGGAACCTTCCGTTCTGTATCTCCGAGTATAAAAAACTCTGCTTTACTCCCCCACCCTATTCTTTAGACTTACTGAAAAAAATCCCTGCAGACATTTTTACTTTTATGGTCAACTTATGGGTTAAACTCATCAAGGAATAAAGAATAGGTATCGTATCAACAATTCACTACTGCAGTAAATCACATTTGTTAAAATTAGAAACTTGTTAAATAGGGCCTTGATGATAATTGCTAAAGTTGGGTATTTATGGTAAAGTGATACAGACTTAGTCATTAGAAAAGCAAAATTCAGCATTTTGAAACTGTTGGTTTTCACTGAGTATTGAAATTCAATATGCTATCACTGGAATTATTTATTGATCTATTTAACAGTTTTACAGACCATTGCCGTATACTTGTTAACCATCTTTTATGTTCAGCCCATCTTGTACTATGACACATTTCCTGGATGAACTATGAGCAATAAATTCCATGTTTGCTACGTGTTTTTGCAAAACTATAAAATCTATGGAGGCATCCAAAAAAAAAAATTATAACACAGATGATGCCCAGACATTCCTTTCCCACCGAAAATCCTAAGGGCTGACTTGCAGAGGAATCTAGATGAGCATTTCCCCCTGATCTCAGTAAAAGCTATGAATAAATCCTCAAAGTAACTTAGCCACTGAAATATCTTACTCACAGATTATTGCCATCTAATACCATCTCCTTTCCTGATTTAGGAACCTGTAGGAGCAGAGACCACTTGTGGGAGAAGAGAGAGGTGCTTTGCCAGGTACAATTGCAGTTCAGAGGAGAAGACAAGCCCCAGGAGATACAGAGGCTGAGGTGCCTGGATTTGGGCACCTAACTCAGATCAGGTGTGCTCCTTCAGCAGGATCCCAAGGAATGAGAGACATCCTGCAATCATGCTCTGCTCCTGTTCACAGCCCAAACTTCAATCGACATTTTCCATCCCCTGGGTCAGTTTAGGATGAAATTTTCCAGCTGTCCCACTGCTGCTGCTCACGTGATATAGTTAGCACAGGAATAAAAAGAGGCAGAACATATAGAATACTGTTAATTAACATAAACAGAGTACTCCTGCTCCAAGGAATATCTTTTATTTATTCATAATAGAATATCTCTAAGAAGTGACATTTGGAAAGTACAGAGTAACCAAATAACTTGCCCATGGGGGATCTGGTAGAGCTGAATTTAAGCACATTTTGTGGATCATAGAGAAGAAGGGTATGAATCTTGGTTCTTCATCTCCCTAATGGATGCTCTAACTACCCAAGTCCTCTGCACGTATGCACACATTCTCTCCCCCACTCACTCCCTCTCCCTCCTTCTGTTCCATGCTTTGAGCCCACCCACTGGCTGTCCTCCTGTTCCTTTGCACAGACTGAGATGTTGGCTTTGGCACTGGGCAGCAGTGATAGCAAACCATATGTAAGTTTCTATATGCTAAAGAATGGAAATATTTCCTAGTTGAGTCTTTTCCTAATAGTTGTACCAATTTTGTCAACTACAATTCTGCTATTTTTAGAAGAGTTGATAGAGTTTTCCCATAATATTTTTTGCATATTTTAATACAAGCAATTAAAGAGAAAAAAAAGAAAAGATACAGATGCAACTGAAAATGTTTAGAAAATTAAAATTAAGTTTTACACTCCAGTACCCAAATTCAGCTAAGACATAGTTGGACTGGGACAATTAAATTGCCACACTTTGTCTGACTTCAAAAAATTTTTGTACAGTATCTCCATACATATCTCTATTTTTTGATTAAATTGCAAGAATGGAGGGGGGGGAGAGCTTGTGTGTAAAACTTACCCTTCTACCACATTTGCTAATGACAACACAGCATCAGTATTGGATTTGCTTGGAATTGAAGAACGAGATCTTCAGATGTTTATAAAAGAGAGGTTAAGTTTTTCAGCTTTAAATGTGGTAATAAAAGTGCACATTGAGCTGTCCTCTACACTTGAAAGCACATGACTGTTTGTCACAGCCTCTGGGAAAGTATGAACAGGTATATGATCTTTTACTTGCAACCCTGGACAATCTTTTGGTAACCTTATGTGGGTGCCAAGACCTCACTGTTTTTCTGTCAGTACACCTAGCTGCAAACTGACCAGAAATTAGTCCTTAGTATTTTAAGGGGATTAGTCCTAAGTATTTTAACAGCAAATCTCTTCCAATAACTAGCAAAAACATTTTATCCTTTGGTCAATTAATATTTTCAAGCACTGCAATAGCTAAATAACAGTTCCAAAGGTTTGGGAATGCTAAGCCCTGATTGATTAAAATTAAGCATTTATAACAAAAGAACTGATTGCCTCATTCACATCTCAGAGTCCTGCAGTATTTCATGAGATATTTGAGGTATGCAGGTTTTAAATGAAAATACAACTTTTTTAATGCAAAATTCAACACAGTAGTTGCAGCTAAGAAGTCTGAACTAGCAAAGTAGGCATTCTGCCTTTCTGTCATTTTATTTGTAAATCCATATTCTCTCTGGTGGGTCAGGTTTTGTTTTAATGCATTTGAATATTGTGGCACATCACAAACATTATAAGATGGGGCTTAACTGCTAGACTGGAAGGGTGTTGATTTTATGCCATGCCTTGCGATAAATGTGCCTTTGTGTAAAGCAGTAAAAATTGGTAGAGATGGGATACAAGCAGCAGTAAAAAGAAAAATGTTGAGACTCTTTTAAAATACATCCTGCAGTTTAGCTATAAAGCTCCTTATTTTTAGAAAACCAGTAGAATTGTTCAGGCTCTGCCCCTGCAGTTTCAATAGCAGTCTAGTGCTTTAAAACCCTGACCTTGAAAAGAAAGCGTTTACATTGTAAATGTACTGGCAGTATGGAGACTATTCTATGACTGAGTATCCAACTGCGGCAAAAAGTTCAGAAGCAGGTTTTCTTTCTTCTGAAAGGCCTAATCCATGGGGCTTTTTCAGTGGTAAAAGCACTTGGCACTAATTGTGACTTACTTCTAGCAGTGAACCTGTATAATTCTCAAATTTCACACAGCCAATTAATTCCCATGAATACCAGAAATCACAGACTTTGATAGGTTTTAATATACAGCATTTTTTGATGCTTAGATTTTCTGCAAGCATAGGGGACCTCTCAAAGCTGGTTCTTGTGTCTGAAATGAAGTGTGGTTTCATAGCTTGGGATCACACACCGGTTTATGATGACCAGAGTACTTAAAGGATAAGCAGAAAACAATCTGTGGAGGTATCACAGGGATGAAGTGTGGCACTGGAGGGATGTGCAGCCCCCCTGCTCTTGGGATGCCTGTCAGAAGAAGGAGGATGGAGAAGAGACAATGCCCAACTGCAGAGACTCCCTGCATTGAGTCCAATTCATGGCAAATCCTTTGTAAAATGTCTCAACTTCAAGAATCTCCTTGAAAAAGGTTCACTTGCCCCCACTGCTCACAAAGTTAACAGGTTCTCAGCTCAGCTCTTAAGACCTTGGTCACAACCCTATGATTTAGGGGGACTTCTCTCTTGCTTCTAGAGCACAGACTTACCATTTTTATTATGGACAAAAAATGAGCACACCTCTCCAATCTTACAGTTCTCATCCTTTAAAAACAGGTTGAGTGTTCTGAGCATTAATAAACAAATCTGTTAATTTGGGCTAAAATTAAACTGGTTATTTAAAGAAATTTAACATCTGTTCTTCGACCTGAATAATCTTGAAACTACAGACTCTCTCAACTCTCCGTGTATTTAATCAAAAACTTGTGCACAAGCTGTACTATATAAAAATAGATTGTACTTAAGATAAGTTGCTAATTATTGTTTTACCTAATTGTTGTAAATATGCAGGATGCAAAGAGGGTCAGGTCAACAGTTAACCCTTAAGGGGAGCTACTTCAGTGAGGTAGCCGGTCTCCATCCTCCTCTACAGCTGGTCTTCACCAAAGAAGTCTGCTGGATATGACAGGGATTCAGCTCTAGCAGGTCACGTCAAGTCTAAAGGACTAGTATATTTTTTTGCACCAGTCTCACTGGCTAAAGCTACATTAACGACTGAAAGGTCTCTTCACATCATTGTTGCCTCAATGAGGCAACAAATCGAAAAATCCCTATCAGGAAAACTAGGGTGTCCTGGCTTCAGCTGGGATAGACTTAATTTCCTCCCTCGTGGCTGGTATTGTGCTGTGTTTTGGATTTAGGATAACAATAATATTGATATCACACTGATGTTTTAGTTGTTAATGACCAGTGCTTACACTAAGTCCATGACTTCTCAACTATTCACACTGCCTGTCAGTGAGGAGGGTGCAGGTGCCTGGAGCTGGGAGGGGACACAGACAGGACAGCTGACCCCAGTGGACCAAAGGGATGTACCATATCATATGGCATCACAGTGAACAAAAACCAGGGCAAGTTGGCTGTGGGGCAGTGGCCACTGCTTGGGGACTGGCTGGGAACTGGTCAGTGCGTGGTGAGCAATTGCATTGTGCAGAGCTTGTTTTGTATATCCCTTTATCATTATTGCTCTTTTCCCTTGCCTTTCTGTCCTATTAAACTGTCATTATCTCAGCCCATGAGTTTTACCCTTTTTCCAACTCTCTCCCAGATCTCGCTGGAGGAGCGTGAGAAAGCAGCTGTGTGATGTTTAGCTGCTTGACAGGTTAACCTGCAACATGCTGCACCAGTAGCAGATCCCTTCAAGTTGCAGTGGTACCAGGACTGAGCTAAAGAAGCCTGAAGAATGCTGTTGCTGGGCAAGATCTAGAAATTTCATTAGCTGATCATACTCTGCTACATTGAATGAAGTAAGTGATAAAATTATTAAAATAAAAACCCACCAATTGTGGGCATGTTCCATGAATTTGTGCTAAGTATGATATAACCATGACCTTCTAGAGCAGTGCTGTGAAAATTTGATATTGGGCCATTCTCAAAAAGGCTACTGAGGCAGCAGTTATTGCTATACAGGCTCTCAAGTCTCTCAAACGTCCTCAGCATTCTGTGTTATGCTTCTTAAGTAAATAATTGGTGCACTCTTCACATCACAGCTGGACAGTTTAATACAGAGCTGGTTATATTCCAGTGTCAATGGCAGCTTGATAGTTATGTCCAGGGTCTCCGTTTGACAAGATAAATAATCAGGTCACTGTACACTGCTTGCTACACATTCAATTGAATCCCACCTGCAAGAATTCACCAAATGAAGCCAACAAGACAATGTCATTCCAACAGTTGATATCCTGAAGTAAAACAGTGTCAACTCAAAGGTCCATCAAGCAGTCAATGAAGACTTCAAAAAAATGATAGTCGAAGGTCACAGCCTTGCCAAATAAACCCACCTTGTTCACAGGGAAAGCACAAAATAGCTATACGCTTTTAAGGTTTTATAAATAAACCAGGACAGTCAGTCTGGGAGTTAATTTTCATTTAAAAGGTTATCTTGAATGAAAGTAATACTCTGTTCCTCTGATCTTAGTAAAATAGGGGTTTCTTTATACTCTCAAAGTATTTAAAGCTATGAAAGACTGTGCCCTATCCTCTAACACAGTGTTGTAGGATTAACAACTGTTTCCCCCCCTTAAAAGTTTTTAGAATTTCTTCTGCAGAAAATTTTGTGGACAGTGTGAAAAACTTCTCATTCAAAATGGCTGCTTTTTCCTTAATGGAAGTGACTTCCTGGTATGAAGTTGCATCTATACTATGCTTAAATAGTCAGAATGTAGCCCACCAGACTCCCTGCCCTGGCTCTCTGAGGGCATATTAATGGGATTGGTTATAGCTGAGCTCCCAGAGCCCACAGTATGAAACACTCAGCCTGCCCATCAGTCCCAGCTACCTTTGTAGCATATGGTATGAGGCACAGGCTGCGTGCCCTCCTAGGAGAGATGCCAAGAAATCCAGCCTGCAGGCTGCTGGCCAGCCCATGGCACCAGCATGGCAAAAGCCATGCAGAGCAGCAGCCTGGTCATCCTGCAGCTCAGCCTGCAGATGCCACCAGCAGCACTGCCCCAGCCCACGGCTAGGGACAGAGGTACCCAGGAATCCAGTCTGACCCTGCTCTTCCCTGGCTGCCTTGAGGCTTGTGACGCTGGTGTGCAGAGACCTTATGATAAAAAAAACAGAGGAGAAGAAGCTTATATCCACAGAGGCATTTTGGGAAGAATGGTGTGTTCCCATTGTTCTTCCTGCAGCTGAGATCACAGGCTTCTCTTAATGAAAGTAGCTTCTGGCTATATTCTTAATGGCAACACTATGATGACACAAAGAGGAAAAAAAAAAAAAAGAAGATAAGATAATTTCTGTTTTTAGGCAAACATTTGAATCTGGAACTAGAAACACAAAATGCCCCTCACTGGAATGATTTATTTTATTTGATAATGTCAGACAGCAGAGCTTTCTTGGATGCTGTTTCTGAGCATTTCTCATGCTATCTTCTATGTACTTCCTTAAAAGGTCAACTTCCTTTGAAATTTTAGATATTACATATGTTGGATTTTGGATAATTATATTATTTCTACAAACTTCTTGTTTAGCTTGACCTTAAGTTGAACTTTATTTCAATGCAATTGGTCTTTTTCCTTGACACAGAACATTTTCTGCTCTTAAGCACCTGCAGCTAGTTGCACTCAAGTCCTCGAAAAGAGTAAATAGGTCATTCTGTCTATTTCTCTGCCTCAAGGAAGAATCAACCATACCTAGGTCATTCCTGGCAGATATTTGTCCAACTTGCTCTAAACAGTTCTAATGATTGAATTTTCACAATTTCCTTATCTATTCCAACTCTTAAATATCTTCTCAAAATTGCAATTCTTATGAGATTATTAAGAATTAAACCATACCACCACATCTTGCACTGAAGTCCTTTAAATTAACGGGAAACGACATCTTAATGCAAAAATGAACAACCGTGCCTAGCAGTTTGTTCAAGATGGGTGCCCTCCTGCCCACACAAGAGATAAAGAATGATCCCTAACCTCCCAGCACTACACGCAATTGCAAATTCCTTCTCTTCATTTCCCTTTTCCTAATTCTGTGAGCAGGCATTCCATATCTGAACTACCTGCATGACTTTCAAGGTTCTTCAGGAGGCCTTTACTGAGATGTTAGATGTTTAAGCAGGAGCAATCTGGTGCTATGATTAAAATTATACAGTAAGCATCCAGATAGTGTATCATGAACGTAGATCTTCCAATTTTATGTACTTGCTCTTTGAATCATGTTCTCTAGCTGACCTATTATTGGAGACCTTGGCAATAAGCTTGTGTCTCTGGGCCCCACTCAGCTATTGCACGCAATATAGAGCCTTTATGAGGGGGACAGCTTTCCACAGACTGACTTTGTCTGCTTTTGCCATCTCCCAGCTGCTCATCCCATCCTGCCTCCTTGTAGGACTAAACTCTGGCTGTGAGCTCCTGGAGAAAAGCTGCCTCCTCACCACACACTCGTACGCCTTGTTGAGCAACACCTTGATCCTTTCACAGTGCTGGTAATAAATACTAACAAAGCATAACTAAATTCAAAATAATGACAGTATATCATCAAAAGCTGTTTCAGTAATAATAGTAGCAAACAGTTGTGAGTATTTTAAGTAAATGGGCAACCTTTTAAATTAAGCTGCTCTTCAGAAAATACATTGCATTTCTTTAGAGATTCACAAAACAATGTTTTCATTTAAGAACTCTCCATAACATACAGGTTTTTGAGGAAATTTCAAGGTAGACATATAAAATTTTTACTGCTATTTTTTTCCACAATAGGGGCAGTAGCTGGCATGATCCTTTCATTCACCCTCCTGCCAGCTACATTATTAGCTGTTTTAGCTGTCGGGGCACAGGACAAACAAGCCACCGGAGAGACCAGTTGAAAGGCAGGTTAAGCAGCTGAATGAAAGAGGGCTGGAAGAACAGGGGAGCATAAAGCAAATACCTTTAAAAAATTAAATATTTTGTTCTGCTTTTCTTTAAAGTAAAAAATGCTATGGGATTTACTGAGGCACCTGTTCTTTCTCCTGAAGTGCAGAGCTCTGATTTTCTGAAAAGCTGGAGACTGCTGAAATCGCCTGCACTCATAACCTGAACAAAGACTGACCCATCCTAGGAATATTTTTCTCTGTACGTTATAACAACCAAGCTTGAATAGGCTTATTTGTTACTGTGCAGGCACAAAGTAACTGGAAAGAGGAAGAAAATTAAGAAATCTTTTCCTGCCTCCATTACTGCTTGGCTGCTGGGTCACCTTCTCCACCCCCTGCAAGACAGTGGTGGGTTTGCAACTCTCCTTTTTCTCCAGCCAAGGTTGCCCCGGGGTCGTGCATCATATTTCCCTTGGGCATCCCTGGAACCTCTGCAACTCTGCACAGCTAAAATTCCTGTGGTTTTTATCTGCAGAGCACAGTGGAAAGTCCAAAGAGACTTCTGCTGCAGTGCAAGAAGGACCCAGTTCTTTATGGGGTACATCAAACTGAGTGTCCAAATTGCTTGTAAACCTCACTTCATAAAGAGAAGTTTTGGAAAAAGCAGATTCCTCTCCTCAAAGGACAAGCCCTGGTAGGGTTCTCCTGAAACTGGGAGGCAGTAAGGCACCTCCTGTCCCAGCAGAGCAGCTCAGAGGCAGATTACCCTGCTCTGCATGCATGCAAGCTGAGCACAACTCCAACATATGTTCTTTGCTTTTTTGGCTGAAGTTACTGTTGTCTTTCCTTTCCTCTTTCTCTCCCCCCAAGTCTCTCTTGCTCTAACTCTCACAGGAGCAATAAATGCCAGCAGTAAATATTCTCAGCCTTACAAGGATTTCAGTAATTTAAGGTTCACATCCAAGCTTTGGGCAACTTCCTGTGTTCTAAATGGGATCCAAATGAAGGTTTTCCAAAGACTATACAGTATAATAATAATAAAAAACATATCTAAATCATTAAAATGAGTGACAGCATTCCCTATACTAGTTCTGGGCTCCATAAATAATGTATAAAACCGATCTGCATTATATTAGCAAAAGATAAAAATTAGAAAAGGGTGCGAATAAAACCGCTTCATTTTTCGGTGACACAAAGAATATCATCCCCGCTCCTGAGCTGCGAGCTCCATCCTGTGGGGGCTGGTGGAGGTGCTGGGGTTTTCTGCTTATCGCAATACTGTTATTCTTTAAATTTTCGGGCATTTTAAATAAATCATTATGATAATGCAGTAACCTCTGCAGAGCTCTTTATTGGAAAAATAACAGCAAATCAAAGGAAGTAGAGCAAACTAGCACAACCCCCCCTTCTGCAGCCTCACGACCTCACATGCCTCTCCTGCATCCCACCCTTCCTCACAAACGCTCTTGTTTGAAAAGGGCCGATAATTTGTTCTCGTCACCTGTGGTTCTAGCCCAAATGAATGTACGCTGTCATCCCCCGTGTCCCCACTCGTGAGCCGAGCGGTGCCCACGGTGCCTGCCAGGCAGTGCACGGGGACCTTGCCTCCCCTGCCCTGCTCCCCCTGCCGCCGGCACGGTGCCCACGGAGGCAGGGATGCGCTTCCACGGCTCACACGGGCTTTGGGCCAAGGGCTTCATGGACCTTCTGGTCCTACCCTAGGGATTTTGGCACCAGTGTGAGCCTTGTAATAGCGCTTTGGTTCAGCTCAGCTTTACAGGGGTCAGGGCTCCCAGAAGGGCTCCCTGGGGACCGAACCCCGTGGGACACAGCCCGAGCTGTTCTGGGGTGGCAGAGGGCAGCGTGGGAGCCCACGCTGTGCTGGCCAGGACAAGGGTGCTGCTCAGCCGCGCCTGCCGCCTTCTGTCCCCACCCACACCTGGCAGATCGCGCTGGTAGGAATCCTCCCCCAAAATGTTTGCAATTGCTATTTCATTTTTGCAACATTTAGAATGTACTTCCAGGATGAAAGACTGCTTATCTGGTTAGTTTTATTGCCTAATTTCATCCCATTATGCCTTGATATATACCCTTTGATGCCAGGAGTTCCTGTAGGGCAGCACTATCTCTTCGAGCCACTCTTCAAATATTTGTGAATACACCCCTCATTCTCTTACCAAGAGATGTGAGATAAAGCATTAAAAACCTAAGCTTTTCTAGTGATTGCCTTTTTCTTTTCTTTCTCTTAATGCACTCTACAGAATTGGAGAGGCTTTAAATTTAAGCATTATTTTCTGGGCATTATTAACCAACAAAAAGTGCTTTGTTACAGGCAATGGTGAATAGAAATGCTGAGTTTACAAAGCAATACCCTCCTAAGCACTACCAAATGCAGCAACCTCTGTCCTGTCAGTCTTGTAATTAATAGAAATTTGGATACAGCCTTGGCTTTTAAAAACTACAGACCAGAGCTGAGAGGAGGCCAAAGGAATGAGACAATATCAAAAAAGGGAGGACACAGATATTTCATCAAAAATGGGCAAAGTCTCCCTGGAGGGCAGACCACAACAGAAATGACACACAGAGTAAGCATATAAATGAAGCGTGTGGGTTTCCACAGCTGTTGTGCCACCAGAGGTACACACAGGTAAGGAGCCACTTCCCACTGCTGAGACTGGAGCTGGATGTTTTTGGACTCAGGACACATGCTTTGCATGCAAGGAATGGAAGCTGGGAGCTGAGCAGGGGGCCTCTCTGAACACCCAGGTGTTTCTAAATTGTAGCTTTGGCTGAGTGTCCCAGCTCTTTGGGAACTGGAAAAGAAAAAAATGCGAATCTAGTCCCCTTCCTTTTTTCTTCCAAAGCAGCTATGTAGTTTGGCCATACTGGGCACTTATGCCCAAAAGGATCTGCACTAGATCTCAAAACCCCAAATTTTGTGTGAAACTCATGGGACAAGTGGAAATCTACAGAGAGATGAAGGACAATAGGCTGGAGGACCATGCCATTTCTTTCTCAGCTGAGGCAGGAGCTCACCTTGACAGTACTGGAAGGTAGAAGAGTGCTGATCCTGCTCTTGAGCATGGCCAAGTGCAGACTTTGAAGCAAGGTGGTGAGCTGGGGGTCTGAGATCAAAAATGCCTTTTGTGATGGAGGAAGAAAAAGCAAGACATGAAAACCAGAGGAAAGGGAGCCAAAAATTAAAGAGCTTACAAATTTAACCTTGTATATATTAGATAGAATATAATGTTGGTGCTCTGTAACATTTATACTCAAAGCAGGAGGAAGTACTGTTAGGCACTGCTGCAGTTCAATGGCCAGCAGCTGTTCATAAATCAGGTACCCAGACAGACTGCAAACTGCCCTGCTGCCATGACAAAGCCAAGGTGATTAATGCTTCTGTTATGGATTAGGGAGGCACTGAGGTAGTATTACAAATAATACTAAGATGTCACCTTTCTTCTTTACTTCTCAGTTCAAGGCCAAGCAAGGTTTGGTCAATATTGCTCAGAATCAAACTATTAGGGGAATGACATACGTTTTATAGCATACACACATCCCTGTACTTGCAAATAGCTTTTTTGGTTGTGGTTGGTTTTTTTTTGGTGTTTTGTTTGTTTGTTTGTTTCTTAGCAAATGCAATAATTATTATGCAGCAAATTTGTCAGTATTTTCTTGCACTTATTTCCCTATTTTTTATGTAAGTTTCTGTACAGGCTGTATTTTAGTGTATATGTATATATAATTCCATTGCCTTTGCTGAGGCAGCTTTTCAGTCTCTGCAGTATGGCATCAATCCAGTAGCTACAAATCATCTAGTCTTTTCAGCCTGGAGAAGAAAGGAATGGCTAGAAAACCTCCAGATTCTTCAGGGAGAATGAGCAAAAGAGAGTCTGAAGACTTTCAGCAGGAAGGATCATCGTGCCCCAGTTTGCACAGAGACTGATCCTGCACTGCCAAGAGGATCAGGAGAGGTGTGGGATGTGGTGGATACAGCACACACGGCTGTCCTGTATCATCGCTCCTCTCCAGACCATAAGGCTCTTTCCTCTCATGTGCTTTTTGTATACAAACTCCTGCTAGTAAACTCTGATTAGCCCAGCTTTTTGAAGGAAATATATACAGGGGTGTAGCTGGACTGTTTTCCCACATTAAATACATTCTGAAAAACCTCAAGAAACTACAAGATCTGTAAGAACTTGTCCTCTCCAATGCCTTTTTATGCTCCCTGCTATTTTTCTCTGCCTATGCGCAAAGACTCAGAGCATTCCACAAAGGCATTTCCCAACCTCATTAACTGACTAAGTTGGGGGAAAAAAAGTCACAGACACTGATAAAGCTAATATGTGAATCTGGATTTCCACATTTTAAAATGTAGCTGTACCTTTGGTTTTCTTGTACAGCAGATCTGCAGCAGGTCTCTTGCTACCCAGTGCATCTGCCTGGTGCCTATGATTGTGGGATTCCAGTGTTTTTAGCTGAAGGTACTGTCTGATAGATGGCACTATTCTAACCTAAATTGAAATACATTTGTGTGAATCACTGTAAGGAAAAAAAAAACCCTAACTCTAAATTAAAAAAAAATTTTTTTTACTCTTCTGTGGTTTCATTTGTTGATGAAAAAATAAGCAAAATGAACTAAAATGCAAAACACATCCATCCCTACATTCATAGAAAAAGTAATTTGCTGCTATTTTAGCAAAATGCTCACAGAACTTATAAAACAAATTTCCCCAGTTTCTTGTTATTATAAGGCAATTAGTCCATGTCTATCAAAAAACTTGGCAAAACATAATGTTCTTATGTGATAAAAACACAATGTTAGTGGACAAACTGTTCACTTAATTTTTTTGGCTTCACAAAAAAGGTAGCTGCTTATTTTGCATACCCACCATGTTTGCAATACACTGCTGTGTGCACATCTCACTGTGTGCCTGCTTAATTCTGTCAGTAGGTATCTGATGGAGGGTACAGACAGCTGCAGACGATTCCAAGCACTTTGAAATGTATTCCCCCGTCTTTTTGTCTTTATTTAAGAAGGCAAGAACACTTGTCTTCCAAATCTTTTACTGACTTTAATAGTTCAGCTTTTGTGAAGCACACAGGTTTAATGAGAAAAGCTCATGAAAGTCATTCATATTCTATATTTATTTGCATCAATCAATCCTCAATTAGCCTTATATATATATATATATAAATTTCTTCTTCATATTCCTCTATTATCCATTTCTCCCTTTTACAATTAATTACATTTTTAGTTTAACTTTACCAGGCAAAATCAAGACCATTACAGAGGGTCAAAATTAAAAATAACATTATTGATGTTGTTTTTTCCCTTGGTAAAATATTAAAAGACATATTTTATTCTCATTGATCTTCCTTAGCACACATTTGCTGGTTCAGTAGGTTTCAGCTATTTTCCTTTTGATTTTAAATAAAGCTTTTCAGTACAAATATTTCTTTCAAACTATTCAAATCTTTTAGCATGATAAACAGGCATTGAAATTTGAATGAATCACTATATCGCTAAACAGTTCTTTATTCCACAAAAATTACAGAAAGTGTTGTGACAAGTACTTGCATTTTCATATACAGTTCTAGCTCTTTCAGATACTCAGGAAAAGTATTTACACTAAATGCTTTGCAGTTAAGTCATAGGAAATGCTCTTTCTTAGGCATGCATCTCATTTCAGAGTGTGTCTCATTTGGGAATAACTCCATCATCTAACATTAGTTCATCAGTCTGATTTTAAGTAACTTCAGAGCCTGAGAAGACAAAACAGTCAGGCCTTACACTTACTGTGGGTACACAAAAGTCTTCCTCAGACTTCTCATATGACCTCAGCATACCTGTTCGTGGGCTGCCGAGGTGCATGGAGCTCCAGGATATAGAAATGTACCTTAAATCCCGATTTTGGGGCCCTAAGCTCTAATTCCTGCCTTGGAGATCCTGGCAGTTAATGGTTCTGTTCTGTTTTCTATACACAGAAACAGCCACTACACATTTGCAGTGTGGATACTGCTCTTACACACTGGCTCATCACTGCAGGGCTCAGAGCTCTCTCTTTCGGGCACCCAGCTTTAAATGGACACAGCTTTCCAAGAGTATGGGATTCTCTGCTAGGCATAGCGAAGTCTAAATAGGAGTAGGAAGGAGGTTGAGTCTGTTGTTATTGTTCCTTGCACTAACTAGCTTACTAGTAGTTTGTTGCAAGAAGAATATTCAGTAAATCAAAGTGGTTCCTAATAAAAGTGAGCAATAACATTTCTCAGCTGGCTTTTTGCAAGGGAAGAAGAGCTTCCCCTTGGCAGTGTCTTTTCCTGAATAAGATGATGCTCTGCTGGCTGGGGCCTCATCAGCCTTTGTCTTTTTAATTTTCCTTTGGCAAAGATGGATCCTTGGCTCTATCAGTAGTAATGGGAGAGGTGTGGATTATGGAACTTCTTTCTTCTCAAGAGGAGAAACTTCTTGTGTGGTTTAAAACTGCAAGTGTGAAAATCTGTCAAGTTTTATCACCTACATGCTTTAATTATTAAAACACAAAGTCTGGTAATATCTTACATCAAGGAATAAAGACATTTACAAAGCCCCAGATCTTTATGGTAATGGTCAACGACTGATCAATAAATACAAAAAACACTTCCCTGTGATGTAAAACAGTGGCCCAGAGGAGACCAATAGTTTAGTGACACTAAACTGCAGCTTTCCTCATTAGAGCTCTTGGTAAGGTGTGCCCTGTGATTAATGACAGATCATTTATACAGCATTACCAGCAGGCAAATAATTCTAATTACCAATAATATTAAATCCTGATCACTATGCAAATAATTTACATAATGTAATGGAATATCTGGTCATTACAGGGCAAACAATTCACAATGTTAACTGAGGTTAGTCAGTTATCACAGAGTAAATAACATTAGAAATTAAAGCCAAGCTCACATCAGGTTTTATCCAGTTAATAAGCAGTGAATGTATCCCTAACAAAACACATCAGACCATGTAAAATCACATCAGACCATGTTACTTTGCTGTCTAATGCAATACAAATTGGAGATAACATAAAAACATCTTCTCTAGCAGGATGTTCCTGGCTATCTGGAGGTGTGTAAACAAGGGGGTGGAGGGATTCACGGTGAAGCTTACTGATTTTCATTGCTTCATAGATAATATTTTCCTGTCTTTGATGCTTTGTCTTTGATCCTGTCTTCAGATGCAGGCCACAGGATCCTTACACTGTGGAGGATAAAGCACCACGGCAGTCAAAACCAGTTCAGATGAGGCCATTCTGTGTTCACACACTTGAAACATAGCTGTAGAAGTAGCATTATATTAAATCTGGCCTTAATCTAAATCTATTAACAGTTATTTATAATCATGGAATCAGACAATGTCCTCATCCAGCACACGAGGCATGCAACATTCCAGGAATATGGTGGGAAGACAGAACAATATACAGGAGGTAATATATTTGGGGGAAAAAGGGCAAAAGGCAGCCCAGAGAAAGCTAGACTACCACAATTTTGAAAATATGGATGCAAGAATTGGAGAAGAAAGTTTAAGGAGATGAGGGTGGAGAGAGGTAAAAGGAATGGTTGGGTTTTAGTTTTTCATTTTCCTAATGAGAGGAAAGGATAAGAGACAGACATTGTTACTTGAAATAATGCCTGAAACATAACAGCTGTACTTGTGAGCTTCAATAGAGAAGATTTTTTACTAAATATATATTAATTTTATGTGCTTTTTCTCATTTTGTTTTGTCTTCTGAAACAATGAAGCAGCAGAGGGTACTTGGGTGACAACACCAGACACTCAGGTACTCTGGGTAATCTTAGGGGCATTAAAGAATTTTTCACAAGGGACAAGTCTCCTTGTGATGTCAGAGGACACTTGGACATCAGCAGTGAATTCTAGTTGAAAACTCCATCCGTGGTAATCAAATGAGAGACAAAGCCTTGATTTGGCCTCAATCCTTATTTGGCATTGCTCTTGTGACTAGCTTTTGTTTTCCTGATGTCTCAGGATAGAACAGACATTCTCTGCAAGACCCCAAATGCCTGTTCAACCATTCTGCCCCAGCTGTTTGCACAGCCAGCACTATCCTGGAAGGGATCTTGGGTAGATTTGCTAAAATGCTTCTGGCAACCTTCACCCCGCTAGTCCAAAGCAGTTTCATCAGCTGTTTAGGTTAAGCCTGTTGTGGTTGTGTGAAGCAGAGCAGCAAATGTTGACAAGACTCCTCCTGAGGTCAGTACCCTCCAGCGTAAGCAAATAGCCATACATCTGGGGGAGAGAATTTCCAATGAACACGGGCAACCAGCTGAGTGAATGTCCACCCTGATCCTTGCTGGCTGTGATGAACAGCTGTACAGTAACCCAGCACATTGAAAGCAGGTTAAAAAACCTGGGTTCTTCAAAGGGATGGGGAATGTGGGGCATAGTCTTGAGTCTTGGCATGTTCAAGGACCTACAAAAAAAGCTTAATTTTCATACATGCTGCCTGGTTTCTGTTCTTACAGAATCAGAGAATATGCTGAGTTGGAAGGGAGCCATCAGGATCATCGTGTCCAACTCCTGGCCCTGTGCAGGACGCCACAAGAATCATCATGTGCCTGAAAGCTCATCTTGTCTTTTTTAAACATTTCAGTATAGCAAATACTGCTTGGAAATGATTTATGGAAACATTGGTGCATTATCTATGATCCACCTATGCTGTATTCAGGCTACATAACCTAAACCAGGGAAGAACACGTTCACAGAGCATTGCTGTATCTACATGTTTACTATATGAGCATTTGTATTTGGCAATTTGCTCATCAGAGAAAAGTTGTTGGATTTCATGCATATTCACATATTCTTCTTCCTAACCCTAATGTTGAGGTCATCACCTCTTTCATTTTAATTAGCATTGAGCAGAAGATGGAAATCTTGCCAAAGTATTTACTTGCTGACCCCTCTGAATCTGGGCAGAGGAGATAGTGTTTGATGAATTGTATAGAGTAGGAAAAAACAACATTGTTTGCCTCTTGCAAACTGATATAGCAAAGAGAACATAAATGAAGCAGGAGTAAGGCAGCAAAAGAGAAAGGAAAGTGATAACTGACTTTAGAGGATGACTTTAGAAAGGGGAAAAGTACATAGACTGTCTATACTCTGAACTATGAAGGAGACAGCTGGAGTAAGCAGCAATAGAAGACTTTAGGAAAATGTCAGGTAATGAAACTAAGTTTTATGGAAAGGCAAACACAAGCAGAAATGGGAGACAAAGCTTGACAGATTTTTAACTTGAGAGAGCAGTAAAAGCAGAGCAACCTCCTCTGTTAAATGAGTCACAGGTCAGTATTGTAAGTATTGAAAACTTTCAGTAATTAAAAAAAAAAATACATTTATTTTGCAAAGTCAAAAGAATGGAAACAGTGACACTGAAATAACTGCATGATCTCAGACAAGTCAGGTCTTTTTCCTGAATGTTGTCAAACCTAACTGAGTATCTAGCCAGGTCTTAAGCAGTATCACTAATGTCTGTGATCCTTAAAAATGGAAATAAAGTTAACCATTCCATGCAAAAGACAGATCAAAATACATTAGAAAACTCTCAGTATATCGAAACCTTATGGCTGATAAAAGATATATTACTTTAACAAGTAATTGTTTTAACCAAGGTTGCCCTGTTTTGGTGACTGAATTAGACAGGAAGGCCCACAGCCAAAAAAAATCCATATATGATTTTATTTATTTTTCTAAAGCCAGCAGTTCCAGTAAGTCAAACACAGCCCAGTTTTCCTCCTGCAAGTTCGAGCTGCTAGGGAGACAGCACAACTAGAAGCTCCCCAGTTCTTCCAAGGTGTAGCACATCCAGACACAGCACAGCCTTGTTCAGACAAAGATGCAGGAAATTGCATGGTCACATGCAGGGAAGTTAGGATTCTGGAGATGGCTGCAACTTGCATGCCACCTTTCAGCTGGGTTATTGAGGTATCTCTAAGGTACAGAATGCAGGAGGTGTGCAGAGCTCCCTGGGCAATGGTATAGGGTGGAGGAAAGGTTTTACAGCCATGAGGACTTAATAAATAGTTTTATTAAAAACTAGTTTTATTGCCATATGGCTTTGCCTTCCAACCACAAAGTAGGTTCAGAAAAGGATGTAGCTATAGTTGGTATATGAGCTATGTATCCCACCACTAGCTCACTGCAGTTCAGAGAAAGCAGGTTGTTCTGTTAGAATTTGTCAAAGCAAACTGTGAGAAAGCAGGAACATCATAGCTCATACAGGTTCAAGAGCTTAATTTCCTCTGACACCCTTCATCAATCTCCAGCCTGCTGTGCTTTCTGAGCACCTGTAAATGGAAGTGTATTTAATTTTACTTTGCTACATCCAGCGGAATATTTCAAAGGATCTGCTAAATGCCACGTCTCTCCTACACTAATCTCACGTATTGCTGTGGTATAACTCAATAATTTCAAAATATCTGTTATAGCAACATCTGGCTTCCTCCACAGTTTTCCTCAACAGTCAATCTTCAATGCAGTCTCCATCTCTACTACTCACTAAACTAGCTGCCACTGCCTTCTTCAAGCTGTCTGGAAATACCTTCTAACAGAAAAAGAAATGTCACTCTGCCGATGTACACAATGTGCTCGGTGTGTCAGCTCAGATACATCATGAAATGCACCACTGCATTCACCGAAGTTTAGCAAATGTGTGAGTCATGAAACATGGGTAATACATGCATCATCTGTGTACATAAAACATGTACTTTATCCTGCACACAGGATAAAAAAGTGCAACATACCAGACCTGCTGCCTGTGCTAAAAAGTAGTTCCACTACTTTCTACAAAACATTATTTCTTAATTCACTGTGATCATGTACTGTTTGATCAAAACTGAAGGTGAACAAAGAAAGTGGAAAATACTTACAGCAATTCAATACCATGGTGTTTTCTTAACTTAACTTCACTCTTCCCTATGCAATCTTCCTAACGGGAGGTACCTGCCACAAATTCTTCCAACAGAAGTTCCTCCACCTCACTACAGGCACACTTACCTGGGAAAAAGTATCTCGGATTTTGTTATAAACCAGCAGGTCACAGGAGCAGCCACAAGATGGCAACAGAGAATTAAAGATTTCTGATACCTTGCATTTGAGCTTATGTGATTTAGTTAACGTTGATTTACACTAAAAACAGTGAGGTTTTTTAGCAGTGCCCAAAACATTTTACTTTGGCGCTAAATTTATTAAATATGATAAAGAAGCATAATCAAATATTTTGTTTACATTTTCCTAAAGAATTTCAGGCATTTCTTTAAAAATCTGCTCACCTTTTGATTTTCTCCATAGTGAGTCTTTCAAAGAGACATTGTTCTTATAAGCAGACAAGCACACAAAATTTATATCCATGTCAGAATTAGAGAATTAGTGATAATTCAACTCCTGGCAAGAACTCTTCACTGGCAACTATGTAGATCTAAGTCCACACTGAAAATATAAAAAATACAGTGTAGGGAAAGATGCATTTTTAAAACTCAAGGCGTTACTCATAAATAACTAGACACATCAGTAAGACAGAGTAGTGAACAGAGTTCTGAGCTGAAGGTCTCTAAGATCAACAGAGAAGCAAGAAAACCCACAATTAAAAAGGATATATGCTACCACAGGTGTGTGCAGCCCCTGGAGTACACTTGCCTAATCTAAATGTCCTCCATAATTTATGCTGTCTGATTATTTTTCCCCATAGAACTTAAAAGAGCCAAACCACAGGTGGAATGATAGACTACCCAGTATATTTTTCTCCTACTTCAAATATTCCCCCAAGGCAGCTTTGACACATCTCACAGTGGCTCTGCAAGTGGTGTGTCAGTACCACCAGCTGCACACGGGCACGTTGTGGAGCCTTTTGGTTTGCCCCTGCAGTCATTCTTTGTTAACTTAGCTGTGGCAAGTCTCTAGAATACATAATATAATTAATTGCTGATTGTTTCCGCAGTTCACAATGCTTTGTTTTATTACTAAAAGTGTTAATCATCTAATGTCAACAGAGATTGTGGGCTTGTTACCATTATTACAGGTATGCAGATTCAATAGGCTATGTCACTAATGTTTCCAAAATACCCATATAATCCACACATACTCAGACTCAATGGAATTTCTTCATCACACACATGATCAGTCCCTGCAAGTTTTTCACCTTCAAAATGGCATAAGCTCACAACAGACAAATGAGGAACATGTGAGTCACCCAGAAGCAATCTTCCCTTTCTGGCTGCTGACGCAAAGAAAGCCACCAGGATCACATGGAAGCAGAAGCCCAGGCACAGTCCGATGCCCTGGCCCTGCCTCCAGTGTGGTCCAGGTTACAGCAGCAGTGTGAGGCAGAGATCAGTATCCACCAACCAGAGAGACATGAATGATCTCAGTCAGCCTGAAATACTTCTGAGCCAATTTTGTCAAAGCTGCAAAAGGGGGTGAAAGCAGAATATAGCAGAAGCATGAGCTGTGCCAGAGCTAGTCCACTACCTGACCTAGCTCATCCACAGGAGTGCAACCACAGAAAGGCAGCATTCAGTCGCTCAGGGGCCTCTTCTGGTTTTAAGTGGTGAATTCTTTTATGGTACTGGTAATTGCTCATTTTCTCACCTTAAAAGACCTATCACACTGGAATGCACAAAATCTGTGCATGTTTTGTGTAAACAGATAAGCACAGCCGCAGCTGGTGAGATTTCTCCTTACTATGAGGCAGCATCCTGTCTCCAGCAGCCTATCTTCAATCCCAATTGTTTTCTTCTGAGGAAAGAGCAAGAACTCCTGAAGCATATCAGGCTGGAATAAAAAGTGGTCATATGGACAGATTTTTCTAACTCTCATCAGTTAAAATTTGATTTATGTCCAAAGAAACAAAAAATTGATTCTTACGACAGAACTGAATCTTTGCCAATTCAATTCTGAATATTATACCTTCATTTCCTATTTGAAGTTGTTGTGCAGCATACCTATATGCTGTTAAAAGAGCTTTACTTTATCCCTATTTTGATTCAATTTTAGTTGGAGAGATAGTCTGAATGCTTTTAGCAGGGTGGGGGGTTATATATGTGTGTATATATATATATATATGTATTTATTTCTGACAGGCATGATTACACAATCTCTAGATGACAAAGCAAACCCTTGCTAGTCTTTTGCTGAGTGTTTATCCAACACTGACATGAATGACCTTAGATACTACCTTTTGTTAATATATTGTAGCTATATGACTCTAGGAATAACACAAAAGTAAAATTTTGTGGGGCGATATAATCTGAATCCAAGCTTAAGTTAATTAAAATATTAAAAAACTGCTATTATTTTCGAGAAAAACTAGAAGTTATTGTGCTTTGGATAATTCATGTAACCGTTCATTCAGCTGTTATATCTGCAACCTTCACATCTATCAGAAAGAAAACCTCCTAGCTTGTAAAAAGCACTTGTCCTTCCCTTTCGTTTCTTGGACAAACTAACAAAATGTGTATATCATAGTAACTGTTTTTTACCTCTCACAGCTGTAGTCTTCATTTCCTCGTAGTTCACTGATTTTTCATTGTTATCACTTGATTTGTATTTATTATAATCTCCTGTTCAGATAGGAAAATTCTTGGAACAAAATTTTTTTGTGCTTTATTGGTGGGGATGGTGGAATGAATTGATATGATTACATACACAACTGTAGGCATCATGCAAAGCGAATCTAGATGTAACCAAAGTGATGGTATTTCCCCTCCTGTTTTATTTCCTATTTGAGGATTTCAGAGACTTCACGGATGTAACACTCATTACGCACATCACACACACACACCCCCACCCCATGGCAGCAGGATTGAAACTAGATGATCTTCAAGATCTCTTCCAACCTATATTGTTCTATGATTCCATGTTCCAGGATTAAGTACCACAGTTCTGGTAAAAGGTGGCATATGTAGTAGTATCCTCATTTTATCCATAGGAAAAAAAGTGCTATAATGATTCTACATCTGGAATAAAGAAAGAAACCTGCTCATTCCTTATGCCTTAATGATACAGTCTTCTATATTTCTTCTATTTTAAATGGTCATTTGTGAGTCTTCTACTGCAGAGAAATCCCTTACTTAGCCCCTCTGGCTGGGAAGCAGAGATGTTTTTAATTTGTATCCAAATTGATGAGATGGCTTTTTACCAAAATACTCTACTTTTTGTTCCACACATTTCATTTCTAGTTGGATTCAAATGTCAACAAATTGATCCTTGGCAAACCCAGCTTTCCACTATGTAATATCATTTCCTCATTGAACTAATTACTTCATCATATCATTGCCTTTAAAGTAATTGGGGACTCATATATCCATATTCTTTATGCAAATTAAAATGAATAGCTATATTTAGTAAATGGGAAAACTGCCCTGTTAGAGTAGTTCCCAACCTGGAAATCCATTTCCCACAAGAGATAAAGTCCAGTTGTTAACCCACACCTAAATTTAAGTTCCAATTTTTAAACCTGGGTATCTAAAATGACACTCTACAACGCAGATCTAAAATTTTAAATACAAATGGCCCCTTTGTAAAACTGCTTGCCACTTCCAACTCCTTCTCACCCAGTAGGACACAGTGCTCTCACTTTCTCAGCACTGAATTATCTGCTCAGTGATCCCTGAAAGCCCAGAGAAACCGGGCTTTGCTGCACAGAAAGAGCTGGCCCAGGATCAGTCTATTCCTTAACTTCCTAGAACAGACAGTTTCTAGCATAACAGTGTTTGAGCGGTCATTGCAAACAAACAGGAGGGTGTTCCTCTCTCCCAGGACACCAGTGATTTTCCAGAGGGAAACACACAGCTCCTGGCTGTGCTTGCTGGACACTGTGGTGCTCATCATGTGGCACCAATGCTCAACCAGGCATTAAATGCTCTCGCTCAAGCTGGGCTAGAGATCTGAAAAGCCCACAAAACTGTTCAGGCAAAGTTGTAAAGTTTGGCTGCTGAAGACCCGAGCAAAACATGTTTAAGGAGGCAAAAACAAGATGTGCTCTGGAAGGACTGTAGAAAAAAAACGAGTGATTCGATATCACTTAAGTTACAGGCTCAGAAACCAAGAGCATGCTGTGAGTAGGAAAGAGTAGATAAGGCACAGAAGTTCTGTGAAAATCATTAACTTTTTTCCTGCTAATTCTCAGGTATCTCTTTCTTATTCCATATCAGGGAGTCCAATTTAAATGTACACTTGGGCTCTGTGGATCATCAGAAGGTATACTTTGCATATTACCATAAAGTATGCTCCTTTCAATTAAGATGATAGCTTTGCATTCATCCAAGGGGCAATGTTCAGGCATTCAACTGTTCTTATTTGAATTTATAAATCTCCTGATTTCATTTCAAACAATCTCACTTAAGGAAATGGGACAATGATTGTTATGGATTGTGAAATGTAAGAGCACTGGGAGGGAACTGAATGTACTAGTTGGGAATATAAAAACGAGGGAATGAGTCATGTAATTTCCAGTCATTTGGAAAGGGTCATCCTGACTGGGCAGGGCTACAATTATTAAAATTTATGTATCAAGCATTTTATTCCTGAGGTTGAATGAATAAATGATCTTCTGGCAGACCATAATGATCATAAATGACCTGTTAGCAATGCTGCGATAAAGGTTCTGTCAGCAATTATATTATAGGGATTTATAATACAGAACTAAAAGAGTGCACCCTGGTCACTAAAATAACTCCAGAGTCAGACCTTGGATCAAGTTATCATAACCAAGCAACTGACTAATGCCCACAAAAATATCCACATACATGGGAGTCATCTTTGTGCAAGCTGGTTGGATAATTGCTTGTCTAGGCTTGTTTTCATCAACACCTCCCTGGGATATTGGGTACTTGGTCAGGTGAACATGCATCTCTGTGCAGGTCCTCTAAACAAACATGAATATCAATGCATATTGGTGCAAGTTTTTTAGGCCAGAACAAGCCATTAGAATGCAAAGAAGCATATATTCATAAAGCTGAGATAGAAGCTAATCTAGTACTTCCCAGTAAATCCTGCTAACTCAAATGTTGTCAGTACTTTAAATGTAAGAGTGTTTAGATACATCATTTATATTACTTTTCCTTAGTCATCTGCCTGTGTTTGAAAATGTGATCTCATTTTCCAAAAATTAATATATTTCATTTTGTTCCAATTAAATTGCTAGATTTTTTAACCCTCAGTGGTTTCTCCAATACATACACTCTGGTATTCCAAATGTGAACTCAGCAACTGACAAACAGAATCTCAAGTTTTACTCTTGATGTCTCTCCATGAGTTCTGTCAACTCAAAATGTGACCCTGGGGAATATAAGTTGTTGAGAATTACAGAATCTCACAACAATAATAATTTTAAAACGGAAAGGAAAAACATATTTAGTTATTGTTGTGCTAGTTGTTTCAAATATAGGGCAGGTAGGCTTATTCTGCAGGAATATCAAGCATTTTCAGTGTCAAGTGCCTTTCTTTATGATCTTTCAGGGCTGAAAGAGCAATCCCAATACATTCCAGTGGATCTCGTTACTCATCAAGGTAGAGCAATACTCCTGCAGTTCCAAATGATAATTGGACTTGTACAGAGCCTGCCAAATTAAAATTGCCTGCTTAAAATATAAAACTTGAGCAAAAAAAGGACAGGAGATTTTGAGTTCCAGCTGATGATGTGTTCTTATCTCATCAAGCTACTACAGAGGGTCTTTGGCACATAAGAAATCACTCCCCTGACGCTCTAACTATGCTGTTGATAGACACAATTTGATATATTAAGAGACATAGTTTGTAAATGTATCAAAACTCTACACCTGCACACTAACATATAAAAGATCATACAGACTATACTGGTGTTACTGAAATTAATTTAGAGTTGAGTTTCATCCAAATTCTGTGCTCACATTTGACAACTGAATTGTAAGAGTTAATAACAAAACCAATAAATAAAGCAAAAATCTATCTAAAGGGATGATTGCTATTAAAAAAACCCATAACATTGAACCCCTTCCTGAACAAGAATGGCTGATTTTAGAACATCTTTTATGTTGAAAAAATACTTAAAGTTGACCTTGATTTCGGCTCCTAAAGTTGACCTTGATTTCAGTATTTTGTTGTGATTTATATGTAAATAAACATTTGTGTGTCTATATATACAAAAAACAATATGTGTGTTCATGAAGAGCAGTTTGGTATAAAGTTTCTGACCCTCATTATATTATGCACAGTGGATTAAGTGTACCTATTCTAGCATTGTTTAAATAACAAATAACAATTAAAAAATAAAACATTTATTCTTTCAAGCTTCAAATATTTCAAAACCAGTCCCAACATCATGAACACTGCATGAGTCCAGTGAAGGTCATGATTTTATTTTGACTTACAATGACTGAAGATTTGGTCTCAATGCCATTAGTCCTAAATTTATAAGCAATACATTTCCTTTAATGTGTATGCTATAGTTCATGTTTTTCACAGGCAAGTATAATTACAAAATGAACCATAATTTTCATAACTAGAAATCTAAGAGGTCCCAGAACCTCTTAATTGATTCAGTTAGTCCTACAGGAGGCACAATGGTTTTGAAGAACACATGGGCAGACATTATAATGAGGCCACTCATGATCATCTTTGAAGGGTCATGGAGATCAAGAGAGGTGGCTGAAGACTGCAAGAAAGCAAATGTCACCTTGGTCTTCAAAAAGAACAAGAAGGAGGACCTGAGGAACCACTGTCCAGTCAGCCCCACCTCCATCCCTGGAAAGGTAATGGAGTGTCTCATTCCATGGAGAGGCCATCTCTATTTGCTGGGATGATCAGAAGGTGATCAATAGTAGTCAGCACAGATTCATTGAAGGTAAATCATTGTTGGCCAACCAGATTGCCTTTTATGGGGAAACAAGAACCTGGAGGAATAAGGAGAGAGCAGTAGATATTGTCTACTCTGACTGCAGCAAGGCTTTCAACACTGTCTCCCACAATCTCGTCATAGGGTCAGGAATTGCAGACTGCATGAGTGGATAATGATGTGAATTGAGAACTGGCTGACCAGCAGATCCCAGAGGTTTATAATCAGTGGCACAGGGTCTAGCTGGAGGCCATCATTAGGGGTGTCCCCCAGGGTTCAATAATGGTCTTAGGATTAATTTCTTCATCTGTGACTGCAGTGAAGGTGCAGATGCCTCCCAAGCAAGTTCACTGACAACACAAAGCTGGGAGGAGCTTTGGGCTGATCCCCCTGAGCGCTGTGCAGCCCTTCAGAAGGACCTGGGCAGGTTGGAGAGATGGGCAGAAAGGAACCATCTGAAATTCAACAAACGCAAGTTCAGGGTCCTTAATCTGGGAAAGAATAAACCTGGGCACCAGCACAAGCTGGGGGCAGACCTGCTGGAAAGCCCAACTCTGTGGAAAAAGACCTGGGGATCGTAGTGGACAAAAAGCTGTCCATGAGCCAGCGGTGTGTCCTTGGGGCCCAGAGGGCCAATGGTATCCTGGGGTGCATTATGGAGAACGTTGCCAGCAGGCTGAGGGACGGGGTCCTTCCCCTCTACTCAGCCCTACTGAGGCCACATCTGAAATGCTGTGTCCAGTTCTGGGCTCCTCAGTACAAGAGAGACACGGAGCTCCTGGACTGTGTCCAGCAGTGAGCAATGAAGATGATGAAGGGACATGAGCACCTCTCTTATGAGAAAAGGCTGAGGGAGCTGGGCCAGTTTAGTCTTGAGAAGATAAAACTGAGAGGGGACCTCATCAACATCTGTCAGTGTCTGAAGGGAGGGTGCCAGGAGGATGGAGCCAGGCTCTGCTTAGTGCTGCCAAGCAATAGGACAAGAGGCAATGGGCAGAGAGTGATGCCCAGGAAGTTCCACCTGAACATGAAGAAGAATTTCTGTACTGTGCAGGTAACCAAACACTGGAACAGGTTGTCCAGAGAGGTTGTGGAGTCTCCCTCACTGGAAATAGTCAAGAAGTGTCTGGATGCAATCCTGTGCCAAGTGCTCCGGGATGGCCCTGCTTGAGCAGGGAAGGTTGGGCCAGATAACCCACTGTAGTCCCTCCCAATCTCACCCATTCTGTGATTCTATGATTTTTAGTGCCTAAAGTCAGAAAACAGCCTTATGTTCAAATTTAACACATTTGAATTATCTTCTGAGTAGAGATGTTTCCCAGAAGCAAGACACTTAAGATCTAGAGATCTCACAACTTAATTTTAGGCACAAAGCTTGTATATGTGTATCTCTATACATATCTACCCTTTGATACCTATAGGTCTCCTTATATTATCATATTAGAAATGTTCATGCTGAATTGAGATCTTCAACTTATTAAAATCGATAGGACCATTTATAGCAAACCTGATTGCTAACGATTCTTGTAACAGAGATTTCCATCTCCACTTGGGTTTAGCATGACTGAAAACTCACAATGTAAATTCAGTCATAAAACCCTGGACACTCTAAATTTGAGATTTCATCTCTCCTCCTTGGACCTGAAAAATATGAAGAAACAGTAGACTGAAACTTATACATTAGGAAACTCATTTTTAGAGGCACCTTATTTTCTGACACCTAAACAAAACACCAACCGATTTCTGTAGGATATTGGAAGTTTCATTCTTAGGTACAGGAAACTCATGTTTAGGTGCTGAGACCCTATTTGCCAGGTGCTCTCCTCAGTTCTTGACTTTTGGAGCTCTTTATAACCATTTTTCCATCTGCATATTCTCCACCAATTTCCTCCCACCTAGTTCTCTTACACTTCATGTCTGGTTTAGCTTTCCTGAGGAAGCAGCTGAGGATAGAGTCAAAGACAGCTGCACTTTTATTTCATAACACTTAAAACTATCTTGTCATGTATAGAGCCATCTTTGAATGTTATGCAGCTACAGGCACATAATATGAGAAAAAGAGAAAAGAAGAGATTACAAAACCTTCTTTTCCAGCATCTTGGGATGAAGTTTGTGGTAAAAGTAACTTGGAATTGAAGAGACTTAGCAATCTTGGTACTCTATTTTCCAACTTTACTCTACTTTGAACTTCATGGGGAAATGCTCCATCACAGAGTTCAGTGATGCTGATGTTGAAAAGACAGTTTGTTGCTTTTCATACATAAAAGCTGTCAGAGGTTCAGATATTTGCACTCCAACAGAGGCAGCAGTTTAAGTATTAGTTGTGGAATTATAAACAAGATATAAAACCTGAAGAAATCTTGGCACTGAGAAATGGAGATCAGGTAATGAGTAGGAAAACACTGTCACTGATAGTCACAGAAAAAATATTGCCTTGATAAAAAAAAATCATGAAATTTGAAAGAGAAAGAAATATAAAAATATTACATTGGGAAACTCTTAAAAGTCTTAAAAATCAATATTATCAATTTATTTTTAAGATAATGTGAGCATGCATTTAAAAACCTGTAATACTGAACTTTCTGCACCTCTTCCCTTCAGTCCTGCTTGAACAATGGTCCCAGGATAAAATGTCATATAAAAGTATCTCAAAAGAACTATTTCTCCAAAAATTTCAAAGATGGCAGGTGTGGACAATCATGATGTCACTGGAAGGCACCGTTGATTTTTAACTGTGCGGTAGCTCCTGTGCTATACAGTGAGGTATCCAAAGCAAACAAACAATGGAAATGTACCAGTGAGAAGTCAAACTCGACTTTCAGGTACTGTACTATTGCATAACATGATTTGTACTTTCATTATTCAAGGACAGGCTGATGTTGAGAAATGCCCTTAGCTTACCTAGGAGTCAATCTAATCTTTAGCTTACAACACAGGAAAAAATATGGTAAACTCTAGCATTCTTATTTTCTATTGAGTTGTTTTGGTTTTTTTTTTAAGTTAAACAGCATACAAAAATTTCTTACACCAATTATTTTTCACACGTGAGGATTATCCTGTGCAAAATGAATGTGCTGCTTAGATGTTAAACATAAAATGGAGGAAAAAGTCTTCATGGGATTTTTCCCCTGTGGGCGTAAACAGATATTTTTAACTTCAGCTACCAAACACAACTGACTGAGACAGAATTAGATTATATTTCCAACCAATACTTTTTTACCTTGCAAATATATGACAGCTGCAACTCTGAAAGATTTAGAACTAAGTTTGTTAGTATCAGTTGTTGCTAAGAGATGCATTGCCTTCAGCAGAAGAATGAATATGCACTCACATAAGTGGATCGATGAACTAAAAGTCACAAACCCAACACAAAATAAATTGTTTATATTACAAAAGGGGCCAAAAATATTTTATTGTGGAAATAAATCAGCATTATTGCACTTTGAATTCACCATTAATTTTGTTAACTTGTTTCCTCACAGAAAGTATACACACCAATGACACTTTTAAAAATGAAAAATTATTGAAAATCACATTCAAGATCATAATTCAAGGTAATTCTTGCAGGAGACTCAAGAAATTAAATAATTAAACCATACATTTTTAGTATCTAGTCTGTTTTGAATGATATTGCAAAGTCTAAAGAACTTTGAGCCTGAGTAGCAAAAAGCTTACAATGTAAATAAACCAGATGTTTTCACATAGTTATGAGTATTGCAGTTACTTGCAACTGTTTCATATTGCATTGTTATTATCATCATTTTAATACCTCCCTCTTCTTTATTGTTACTTAATGTATTCTCATTTCACTTAACTCTGCTGGGGGCAGTACACTGAGTTTCTCTAGATTACTTTCACATTTCCTAATCACATGTCCACAATTTACTTCTCATATGAAACATAATTTTGGTGATAGACCTTTTTTCCATATTTTTATTACTACCTAAAAAGAAGATTTTAGTTTACCTCTTTTTAACACACACCACAGATATATCATCTCTCTTAAGAGGGCTGCCTGAGTTGGTGGGGGTGAATGACACAGATGGCGAGGTCTGAAAAGACAACAACGTTCTGCCAGCAAAAAGCACTAACAAAAAAAAATATTATGCATTTTCTGAGTCTTCTTCTTAGTGACTTTTTGTTGAGTCTTGTGGGGGAAAAAATCCACTACAAAAAAAGGAGTTTTAAACCATGTAAAGTGTTCTTCAGAGTAAAAGAACTCTCATCACTAGGAGAGAGAATAGTTGCAGCAATGAGTACTCAGTGACTAAAGCACAGCTGAACTGGATACACTATAAAAGTTTTAATACTTAACAGTACCAGAAAAGCTTTTTTGATATCAAATTAGTAAAAATCTCTCTGTGATGATTAGGTATAAGATACTTTTTGGGTAGTTTAAACATTAGTCTACTACATGTATGGAAAATTTAAGGCAAAAAATTAAGTAGTTCGTGCAAAGAAAACCCCAAAGATCAAAAGAACTGACTTCCTAATAAAATTGAAACAGCCCTTCTCAGTCTGTATTCACTGTCCTAGTGGTTTTTGCTGTTCTATGAATGAAACTGGGTTTTCTCCTGGGAGATAGTCATTGTTTTGAAACAATCCTCCCTCTCCTCCCCACCTGCTAATTATCTCTTGGGGGAAAAATGTGGAACTGCAGCTGTAGGAACATTGACAGGCTTGTGTCTTGTTCTAAGAAAATCCTTTCAGGAAAAAGATCCATGAACAGTTATGAAACTGTAAAGCAGATTCTGACCTGCTGCAGTCACTTCATAGCATGTCTCAAAGAAGATAAACTACGGCAGGCAAAAAAATTCAGCTTTTCCTGTCCAAACAGCAGATGGTTCCAGATAACTCCCAACAGCAGATATCTTAATGAACCACTACTTCCTATATGAACACTGCTAACATTCCTCACCAAGCAACTTTTCTCCTCCGTCTTGGCTAGTTCAAGGCCTCAAATACCTAACACTGGATTTTGCTGCAGGTGGGCTGACATTCCAGAAGTGGCCACTGTGCCAAAATATCACATGTAATATTTGCAGTACACACATTTGCATGTGAAAAAGAACATACTAATAATCCAGCAAATTATGTTTATAATCTGTATGTAAATACAGAAAAAGAAGTAAAAATGCAGAAGGAATCCACGGGTAGAAACTCAAGGGTATCTGCTCAAAGTGCTTTTGAAATGCCAAAAGTAGTGAGTTCTTAGCTGAACCATATTGCAGTCATAATATTATCGTGCCTTCAGCTGAATTACTTCAAGCAGAAAACTGAAAATCTTGTAAATTAAGCAAGGTTGTCTTGGGTCAACACCTCAAAACAAAAATGTATGTGCTGTCACAACTGGTGCCAGCAACTCATTAGATAGCTTCTCAGTGGGCCCGGATAAGATGTTAGATGATGCTTGATGCTGCAAGCACCTTCTTTTCGGTAAGACTGATAACGAGGTTGTGACCATTTGTTGCCCTTAAATATCACACAATGCATCTTATGGTTGGATAAAACTTTTATACAATGGGAAGGAGAGAAGCAGAACATCTCTCAGGGCATCATGTAACTTTGCATAGACTGCACCAGTCCTTCAGCTGAGAGAATTTTTCAGTTATTTTTGGAACTTTTGTACTGCATCCTATTTTTTCCAACTGCTTTTTACATCTAAAGAGAAAAGACGTAACTCCAGACTGATAATGTATAGTATAGTAGCTATCACTTTTAGTTCTCTCTATTATTAGTTCTCTCTTATTACATGGTATCACTCTGCAAAAAGCACTCCACTGCCTGAAAACAAAGATTTGGATATAAAAATTGGATTGAATACAACATTGGATTGGATACAAAATTTGGATTGAAAATACAAGATTTGGCTTGAAATGCCAGATTTGAGGCATTTAGAACTACTAATGGCAATGGAAATGGGCACATCCTGTCTATCCAAAGCCTGAAATGCTCTTTGAGACAACTGTACAATTAACTTATAGAGGAAGACTACTATGGCCTTCCAAAGAAAGAATAAAGCATTCTTTGTTTCCCCAGGCTAAATATTAAGCTAACTGAATCTGGCCTGTGAATGCATGATAAGAACATGAGAACTCAATGTGAAGGAGATCTCGTACTTGAAATTCAGGCCAGGTATTTTGTCCTCGTGCTCATGTGAATTCCCCTGTAAACAAGTGCTTCACTGCTACCTTGAGCTGCCTGCTTCTTATGCTCACCTTTGTGTATGAGTAACAAGCAATGTGTGGTAGGAACAACTATTTTTCATTAGTATAGTCTCTAACAAGCCTCATCACCACCAGTACCACGCTGCCAGGAACGAATGGCATTTCCAGCAGTTCACGAGCCACGCGATTTCAGGGCCTGTTTTCCGGGCTGGTGGGGCTCGCTGAGCTTTGCGGGCTCCTCAAGCCGGCGGGGCGCGCTTGGCTCCGTGCGAGCCGGGCGGAGCAGGCTCGGCAGTCGAGGCTCCCGCCACGGCCGCCCCAGCCGGGGCAGCGCGGGGCCGTGACCTCAAGCGCCCGGCCCAGGCCAACCCGTGTTCTCCAGTTCACTGAAACCCTGTTGGCTTTAAAGTTAATAATTCACCACTCGCTTTCCATTTTTGAACAAGGTCTTTACTTGCGTAGCTCAAGGTTTAATCACCTTGTTAGCAACTGCTTTGAGCTGCTGTCCTACGGCCCGTGGGGAGGGGGAAGGGGGGGCGTGCAACCGTGACCGTCATACGCGTTTCGCGAAAAACGGCAGAGGGCCCGCTAGGTCTGTCCCACTGCGCAAACCTAATGCCTTCCGCTGCAGGACCCTAAGAGCCAGGGGGAGCCTCGGGGCGGGGCAGCGACGCGGCGGGAGAGAGCCAGCCCCTGAGGGGTTAACGGCGGCAAGATGGCGGCGCGCCGGCCCACCCCTCTCCGCCCCCCGCGCGCGGGGCAGTGGCGCGCGGCCGGGCCCGCGGCTGTCGCGCGGTGATGAGTCAC
>WAAE01003433.1:0-21972 GCA_013400495.1 Nicator chloris | reverse complement strand
GGCGGCGAACATGGCCGGCGTTGCCGACGCCGCCGCCGCGCCGGCCAGCAGCGGGGACGGGCGACAGGACGGCGGCCGCGGGGAGCCGAAAACTCTCTGGGGGAGCAGCGAGCCGCGGCCGCCCGCCTCCGGCTCGGGGCAGCCATCCCCGCAGCAGAGAACGGAGACGTTGGGTTTCTACGAGAGCGACCGGGGCAGGAAGAAGAAGCGGAGCCTCTCCGGTGAGGGGCGGCGGCGGGAGAGCGGCCTCCTCCTCGCGGCAGCGGGGGCCCTGGGGTAGGGTGGCCCCCACGGGGAACCCGGGGGGGCCGTAGCGGTGTTGCTCGGGGCAGGCGGCTCTTGGCAGCGCCGCCGCCGCCGCCCGCCCGTGCGAACTTGGGCGAGCGACTTCAGAAAGTGCGCTGGGACCGGCCGGGCCCCGGGAACGCCGGGCGGCCCGCAGGGAGCTTTCCCTCACCCCTGCCCGTGGGTTTGGTCCCTGAAGTGGCCCCGTCGGTGCGGTGGAGCCCGTCGGCGTGGCCGGCTGTGTCCCGGCTCTCCGCACGGGTCTGTTGGGGAAGGGGAGCGCGGGCGGAAGGGTCCCCGTGCCCTGTCACGCAGTTTGTCAACTGCTGCTGCTCAGGAGGTTTGCAAGCAGCACGGGCGTCGTCCGTGGAGGTGTGTTATGCCTTGAAGGTGGGACTCCGGCTGTCAGGCTCGGTACCTGCCCGGTCCCAGCGGGTGCAGTGTGTGACTGGGGCGGAGAGGGGCCGCTCAGACCGCGGCCCCGCGTTTCCCGAGCCTCGCGGGCCGAGAGCCTGCGGGTTCGCTCAACTTTCTTGCTGAAGTGCTAGAAATGTTTCATCGTCTAGCAGTTCTTGTTACACTCTCGCAGCTGTATCTGCAGTGGTCTTTACCTATGCTGCCGGCAGTAACGATGCCGTTAGAGCTTTGAAGTGGTACGCAGATTATTACAAGTAATTTAAAGTAAATGAAATTTACCAGCTGGGGATTTATAAGGAAAATTAAGGGGAAATGTCATGGCCTTTGCTATCAATATGGAGCTATATATTTACATTCACACTTCAGCTGGTTATTTTGCCTATCTACCAAGTAATTTTTGTAAATAGCCCTGCCATTTTTGTAAATACTGTCAGTCACCGTGTCAGGATTAGTTTAATGTTGATAAGGTTATAAATAACTATATTAGCACTATATTCTTAATTGATTGGCTTACTGAAAATCTGGAAAGTGTTTGAAGTGTTAAACTTTCAATGCTTTCTCAGTCTGGGCTTGAATGTGATAATACAGGTCTTAGTAAAAAAAAAGAAAAGAATGGGAATTAGGATTTAACTTTAATAATGTGTCAACAAATGAATGTTTGTCTTCTGAGTTTGATGGGTGCTGTGTCTGTTTTGATGTATTATATCATCAGACATGCAGCATCGACTGCTATTCTGTGTTGTTGATGAACACTACAGAATGTAAAGGTGATGTACTTTCCAAAGTTATAAAGGAATTGGCTTGATTGCAGTAGTATGAATTGCTTTGAGGTGAAAAGAAGAATGATCAAGATACATACTGATGTGCCTGAAAAACAACTGAACAAATAACTTTTTAAAAATGGGATTATTACTGGAGGTGGTAGAGAATACTTAACTATGTTCATGCAATTGATTTTAAATTTAAAAATAGTTAAAAATCTTTGGTGCTCTCTGATGCTTAATGGCAAGAACACATAAGAGCAGGCTTCTTGACCGAGCAACTAAAAATTCTAACACGTCTAAGGGTAGCAATATATTAAATAAAAGAAGTAGGATTTCCTTCACATTGATGAAGCAGGACTAGTACTGTAAAGAGAAGTTGATTAGAGGAGAAGAAATATTTTTAAAAGATACATTTTCCTGATTGATTAATTGGCATGCTTATGGAAGAAGGGTGTATTTAGGATTGACAGGAGTGATGTGAATGCCTGGAATTGTTATATTTGTGATTAAATTTATGATTATATAATAGAAATTTACTGAAGTGCAGTGCATTTCACATTTCCACAACTTTTCCACACATTTCTGGTTAATGGTTATCCTTTGTGCAGCTATGCATTGAAGTATAACTTTGTTAAACCATTATCCTCTTACCTAGAAGGAATTTGTGTCTTTTTGTGTTTTTTTTTGAAGATGCTTATGCCTTTCTGTCCTGAGATGTGGAGATAAATGAACATACTGTAAGCATTAAGAGTATGCTGTCTGAACAGATTAAACTTGGTGCCTAAAACTTTCTGACTGCAAAAGAGGGGAATTTGAAGTAGGGAAGGAATTTGAAGTAGGAGGTAGAGTTTACTTTTAAAAGAAAATGTTGCTTGATGCTTTGATAGCAAAATTAAGCTGCTTTTCAGATGATTTATTACTTTGTTCTGCCTTGGTGTCTCATGCTGTTCTTTTGGTTACTGTGTTTTTCCTTCAGGGTCAGCCACTAATCTGTTTCACAGCTGGCACAGAGCTGAGGCTGGTGCTGGGGGGCAATAAGTGCTGAGAAGGGAGGTGGCTGAGTGACTGCTTGCTCCAGTGCATCCCCGGTCACTGGAGAGATGATTTTGCAGTCATGCTCTGGAGCTTATGTATTGATCAACCTCTATGAGGATCGATTATCCCTCAATATCTAGGGCATGAAAGTCTAAGGTGTTGAAAACTTAAAATCATTTGGTTTTCAGCTATAGGCCTCTGAAATACTTTGTGTGAGGTAAGAAGGGATGGGAACAAATAGCTCATTAGCTAAAATCTTAGAATATCTGAAGTTGGCAGGGTCTCCTAAGTTACTTCATGGTACTTGCCCATATGCATGTGTTCTCAAGGCAGGAAACTTCAGTTGTTTGAGATTGCTTTAAGTTAGAGAAGGTTGGTTGTTAGAGGTGGAAGAAAATACACCTGGGCAGTTAACAGAGTAATTGCTTGGTGTGCTTATGCATATCTGTTTTTACTTTCAAGTTTTTTAAACATTGAAGAATTGACATAACCAAAAAAGTTACAAGTGATAGCGTTACAAAGGAAGACTCCAGAAAACAAATTTATTAGAGGTCTGAGCAATGATTTCACAGAATGAACTCGGATTGAAACTTAATATGTAAATATTAGTTTATTACTACTCATTAAGCAACATTTTGTTTTGTTTGTTTTAAAATAAATGCCTTTAAGGCTTTGAGTGGTTTGGCCTACTTAGTAGAAGTGGATCAGTAATACATAGATCATCAAAATCACTATCCGGTGACAAGCTCATACACGGGAAAACGGTTCAGTTCTCATAGTTTAAAGGAAATCATGATTTATTAACAATACATAATTAATGGGTAGTTAGTGAGTTTTATAGCTGTGATCAGTATCAGCAACACGGTAAGTTACAGTACCGGACATACAGAGAACATTAATGCACCAGCACAAACTACAAAGTGCCTGCAATCCCCCCCAAGTTCTAATCACTTCTCCCACCCAAGGTAATACAGGCTGTAAGCACACCCTCTTTTGCTTCTTTTATACTTCTGCTTGAGCTGATTGCTTCTTTGCTTTAAAACTCCTGGTAATCTTCTGGCTACTGTGAAAGTCTTAATCTTCAGTGTGATGAATATTGAGAAGGCATTGCCTCAGACAGTTTTGGGTGAATTCTTCATGCCGAGTGTCAATACCTGCATTCCCCTCTTTAACAGCTGTTACCTGAGTTATTTACTAAGAATGTATATACAGCCTCTTCTGCCCTGAAAAGTGTAGAGCATTCTACCCTGCAAGGTTACTTCTCCCTCCTCTATCTAGTCCCTAAGACCTTGGCTGAAATTTGAATTTACTATTCGTGAACATGTGTTTGTATCATAGTAAGTGTCTGTAGCTTTTCATCTGTTTGTCTAGATAAGTGATTTTCAGCTTCTGGGTGTTGTGTGAACATTGAGAGTTTCTGGTTTTGAATACCAGTAACCAGAGATGTTGAACTTGACTGCAGTGTTCTGTCACTTCTGAAGTGTTACGAAGAGACAGTAATGTCAGATCTCATCAGTGAGTGTTGAAGCTTAAGTTCAACCTTCTTGTGCTGACAGCCTGAATTTCATAACTATAATTTCATATATTATTAATTTTGTAAGACTACTCTGTGCAAAGTCTTTTTTAGAAGCCATATAAGCTTAAACACAGGCCAGTCAGCCCTCAGGTTATTTACCTACAGCCATTAAAGCACAGGAGATCTCTATGTGCTTAATGGCTTTTTGGTTGTGAAAGACCTGACCACCAAAGGTTCGGTGTGTTTGTACTGTTTGTGCACTAAATCACTTGGGATTGTGTATCTGAGAATGTTTTGCTCTTGCAGAAAGCTATTCTTTAAAATAAAGAACAAGTTGCTAGTGTTGCTGAGAGAGAAAATAGCTTTTAAGAACTCAAAAATAGAGTTTAATAAATTTAGGAGGTCTAATAATACATTAAGGATTAGATTTACTCAGCATGTTGCATTTTGTGTAGTGGCTTTGAGTAATGTTTTGTGGAAGTGGGATGTCTGATTGCCTGGGAAAAGTAACTTATTTGTTGGGAGGCAGCAGGGGAATGAATGGGAGAGCACTGGGCTTGCATCTCCTGTAATTCCTTCCATGCAAAGTTATTTAGCCATCAGCAGAAACCTTCTGGGTTAGAGGCCGTGTAAATGAAACATGTAGCAAGTAATAAGTAACAAAAGCAGAGCAGCTGCTCACCCTCTGGAGGTCGTGCCTGAAGTGTCTTCTCCTTACTGTGTTTCTGCATAGATCTTTCCTTACTGAGATTCATCAGTGCTGAGCTAACAAGAGGTTATTTCCTTGAACACAATGAAGCAAAATACACAGAGCGGCGAGAGAGAGTGTACACATGCATGCGGATACCAAAAGAACTGGAAAAGGTGAAGTATGCTTTAACATGTGATGCAATTTACAGATGAAATCTCTTGAATTAAATTATTTAAAGAACTATGCATTTTTAAAACACTTTTGCTACAAAAACAAGATGCAAACCTCTGTAATGATTATTTTTCAGTCTTACTAACTTAAACATTTTTGTTTCAGGGATTTTTTTGCCTGTTTGCTTGTTGCTGCTGGCAACTCTTGTTATTAGTAGAGACAAACAAGTGCAGATGATGACAAATTAATTCAAATATAAAGATGTCACTGAACCTTAAAGGAATAATCAAGCAAAAGAAAATTTTTACAGCAAAATGTAATTTTACTTAAAAAAAAAAATTGTTTCAAAGATTTTTTTCCAGTGTAACATTCTCTGAGGATGGGAAAGTTTCAGTCTTATAGAAACATTGTGACAGATGAGTTTTTCTAAGGTTTTTGACTTAATTTTCGTAGTCTTTTATTGTGCTTCTTTCCACTATTTACCACATCTCCCCTCTCTGTCCCAGTGTTATGGCCCTTCCTGAGGGATTCTTGCCACCTCCTTTATGTCAGCTTAGATATCATGCTGGCCCTGCAGTGAGCCAATTTTGTTCTGGCTTAACCGTGTTGACTTGGGAGGCAGCAGCAGTATGCTCAGGAATGATGAGTAAGGCAACGTCGGTAATAAGGTTTGGCTAGGCTGCAGTGTGATGAAAACATTAAAATTAATACTGCTAAAATTCCCAAAATCTCTAGAGATGAAGTTACACAGGGCTAAATCATTTTAATTTAGACTGAAGGAAGAAGCTTGTTTTGCTCTTCCTCCCACTTCAGTCTCCTGCTTTATGCATACTGCCTGTTTTGCATGAGCTTTAGTGCTTGTTGAACCATTCCAGGAGTTAAATCCACTCATAATTCGGCAGTGAATGTTACAGTTTCCTTGCTCTGTTTACTCTGTGCTAGAATAGTGAGCTGATTCGCTCAGCCAATATTCTTGAGAATCCAGAATCTACATAAGGACAGAAGGGGAGCTTTATAACTAAAAATGAAAGAGCAGTGGAGGAAGGAGGAAGCGTGGGCAGGATTTCCTTGGTCAGTAGTGCTCACGTTCCCCATTCAGTATCGTTAAATTCATCCTTCAGCCATGATGAGATCTGGCTTTACCAAACTAAATTCCCAGACAGTTACTGCAGAAAATCACAGAATGAATGAGATTGGGACGGACCCATGGAGTAGTCCATGCCCACGTTTAAAGCTGTGTAACCTACAACAGGTTGTTCAGGATTGGAGGCTTTGAACACCTCCAGTGATGGTGTCTTCACATCCGCAGTATTTACTCATTCCAGTTTATGGTAGAATATTCCACTTATGGTATAGATTCAGTTGAAGGGCACAGCATTTCTACACGATCTTTATTTCAATTATGTAGATTATTACATGCTGTCTCCAAGGCACGGAAATTATTCTGAAGAATCGTCACCATAGCTTTTCAATAATGCTTTCAGTGTGTAAGAATATGTAATATCCAGCAGTCTTTTTATAAATAAGATTAATGCTGTAAGTGGTGCAATTGATGAGTTTTGCATGGTAAATCAAACTTCAGTCTGTGTTTTGAATATGAAATATGAAACTGAATAATAAAAAGATTTTAAAATATATAGTTATCTTTTTACAGTGAGATTATGAAATAGTTTTTTACTTCTTTGCATTGACTTAGTCCATGTTAGTATACATACTAACTGTATCAAATTGATCACCTAGAAATCAACTAAATACTGTACAGATCATCACCTGTTGCAGAAACCACTTGCTGACGTGATACAAAAATCTGCTTACTTGAAATAAAGCATGTGAGACACTAGTAAAGGAAGAGTTTTCTCAATGGCTTGTTTTGTTAATTACCTAATAGTAAAATTACAACATAATAATGAAAACTATAATCAGGTAGAATGAGAATAAATAGGAGTAAATTTATCAAAGCCTAATCTCAGGAGATATTACTTAATAGGCACTTATTCAACATCCATCATTTTAGAGAGGGGTGTAATGTTCAAAGGGTAATATTTTTGTTGTTGTTATAAGTACCCCTTTTTTGTTTAGAGGAGTTAGATAATTTACCGTGTAAACTCTACTTCCACTCAAGCATTTTGTATAACTTCAGTGGGAGCTTTTCATTGTAGTAGGTTACTTATACTAAATAAAGTGGTCTGGTGGTCTCTATTCCTCCCATCCTAAGGGGACAGTTTTCAGTTGATCTTGAAATAAAACTTCATGCTCCTTTGTTAAATTATAGTTATGATGATGGAAAAGCTCTGTTAGGTTTTTCTGTTAGTTCTTAAAGTCTGGAATGGAGCAGCAAAAATAATGTTTACAGAAAGGAGTAGAAGGTTCGGCACCAATTATATTTCATCAGGTGCATGTAGTAAAAACATTAGGAAAATGAGGACATTAAACAAGAATTGCAAATATTAATGCAAGCTTATAGAATGTGAAAAACAGTCATTGCACTAAGGTGGAGATGAAGTCTTGTCTAAATCTAAAAGAAAAAGTAATGTTGTTTTCGAGATTATAAAGATGTCCTCAAAGAGCACAAGCAAAATGACCAGCTCTGTGTGGGAAGAGAAGAATAGTGCAGAAGGTAATCTTGTCCCTGATACATTGCAGCTGTGTTAATTATCAAAGAGTGGGAACAGCCTTGCCCTCCCAGCTATGGGTGTGATAAGAGCGAGTTTCCTCGGAGGGAGTGCAGATGCAGTCGGAGTCTGCTGCTGTGCTGTGAAGAACCAGGGACAGGAGGTCGTGCAAGGGACTGATAAGGTTAAGACTTTGTACCAAAGTCAGGGATAGGTGGCCGGGACAGCAGAAGAGCAGAGACATTGAGTTTACAGACTACCTGCTAGCATAAATGGACTGACCCCGAGACCTGTGTGGAGCTGCCTTTGGGAGGCAATATAGAGACTCTTGAATAACAAGGTGCTAGTGTGTGAAGCCTTCTTCATGATGAGATACCTTTGGATAAAGAGGTGCTGATGCTTGGAGCCTCCTGAAGTTTTGAGGAAGTACTCTGAGTGTCTGGCCATCTCAACTAGACATAGTGATTTGGCCGTCTCACTACCTTAAATGGTACCACAGCTATCTTTCTGTTTTGTTTGGGTTAAGGAGTTTAAAGATACTAAGTGTTTAGTTCTGGTCTTCAGTGCTTGCATATTCAACACCTAGTTTAAAAGTTCCTTTAAAAGAAATCGATAGCTTAATGGCATATTAACACAATGCATGAATTTATCTACAGTTCATGTAACTGCCCGTGATAACTTTGGATAATAACTCAAAATGCTGAATTTTTAGGAAATTACACTAGAGGTGAATGAGTAACTACCAGGAAAGAGACCATAACAACATGATGGTATTGAAGTATTCTGCTGCTGTAGAATTGGTCAAAATAATATTATAAAGGAAAGTAAAAACTCAGGGATGATGGCAGTGCTGTTGTGCCTGAGGCACTTGTCTTATGTGGCTTGTGGATAGTTGTTCTGGAGTGCAATCTGTAGGATTGCTTTTGGAGTCACAAGGGTGTATGAGGTGTAAGAGTGCTCACTAGACATGGAACTGGCCATTGCACAAACTAACAAATAAGGTACTTTGAAAGGCAAAGGGATTGTGAGAGATAAAAGTAATTTACTTGTACTTTGGTTTACACCCCCACCCCAGTATCTTCCTTTTCCATCAGCAGTACATACAACTTTCACATGTAAATGCATATCTGACATGACTATCTAGGTCTACTTAGATGTTGCTAGTCTTAAGTGTGTAGGCAGTTAAGCTGACTTCTATAGGATTATCTTTGCAGAAAAAAATACTAGCTCATGGTCTGACAGAAGCATAAAAGCATATTTCTAGACTTTGGAGTTGTAGAGTTTGTCTAATTATCATAGAGTTACCTGGCTTGTAGGCACAATGAATGACGTTAATGTTTGTGAAAATGAAGGATAAAACATTTAAATTGAGGACAACTGGAAGTTTACCATTTTATATTTTTGTATAAAAAAGGTGGTTATTCTTTGAAGGAGATCTATCACAGCTGTAGTTAGCTGTGCAATAGAAAATTGCTGAGGTAATAGAAAATTTTTTAGGGAGAGGAAATAACGTTGAAAAAGGAGGTGGGCAGAAAATGACTGTGCACATTTACGCACAGCTTTATAGTTTTTTTCCCCCTAAGATTAAAACATGAACTTTGGTAAACTTACAGGAAAGTCATCATTGGAAAATGAGCTACAGTTATATTCAATTGCAGTTTACATATTAAATAAAGCCTAAGTTAGGTGAGCTGTGAAAGTCTACAAAAGCCTTCACTGCTTGGACTTTGTGGTGCAGAATTTTTGCTGAATAGTCTTCAAATGCAAAGTGTGTTGATTTTTTTACAGTTCAGCTGACTGAACAAGTGAGAATATTGTGCTTATTTGGTTAATTAGTCTTATGTAAATGTATTTTTCATAACATAATTCTTTAAACTGTTTGTAAATTTTATAAACTACTAACATACTTCTGTTTTATTTTTGTAATTTAGTTGATGTTTTTTGGAATCTTTTTGTGCCTGGATGCTTTTCTGTATGTGTTCACCCTGCTTCCTTTGAGAGTTTTTCTGGCAATGTTCCGGTTCATCACTTTGCCTTGCTATGGCTTACGGTAAGTTGATTCAAGAGAAAGGTGTTGATACCCTTAAATAATATGTCACCGTTTATGTGTGTGCTTCATTTTATGGCCTTTCAGTGCCATTTGAACTACTTCTTTACTAATGACTTCTTCCACTGCAAAATAGAAGTCTCAGTTTAAACTACCCAAAGGAGTGTGTGGGACCTTTAAGCTTTACAAGAGTCACTGTCATCGTTGCTTCCTTCAGACACAAGAGTTTGATAACAGCACCACTTAGGTGTATTCAGATTAGTAAAGGAGAGAGGTGTACCCTTACCTTATAGTTTTGTTCTTTTATCTAACATCTATTTGAACATTATTTTTAATTTCTTAGACTTGGCTCATGTCTTTTGATAGACTCTTTGATATTGAAACAGGAGTTGTTTTTTTTTTTTTTAACAGTAAAAGCTTTCCTTATTGTCATGGACAACTTTGCTGAAAAGATCCCTGTATAATATGTGTTCTTTCCTCTGAAGAATCCTAGGTAATGAAACATGGAGAGGAAATCCAATCAGAATATTAAGAAATTTTAGATCTTAACACCTTGATTTTCTGTTCATCTCAATACTAAGAAGTTGCTAATACATAAATTTTTTAGTTTGCCCTTCTGGCATAGGCATCAAAAATTGGATAGAATTAATTTGCTTCATAAAATCTGCTACTTCATGGTAAAGTTTGTTGTATAAGTGTATAAGCCTTAAGTGTGTCCTAAAATAAACAGAGTAGTTGTATTGATGTTACCTTTTTTGCTTGAATAAATAAAGACTTCAGGGTCTTTATTCTGATTTTTCCGAAACTTGAAGATGATTTATGGTTACTGATTTTTTAAATTTTTTTTTATCAAGTTGTTTGTATTTGCATTATCAGTATTGTCTTTATATGTGAAGGTCTTTTAGGTGCATAGTTTAGAACTGTATGTTCTGATTACAGCAAATGCTAGTCTAGTTGCAAAAAAAATATTTTAAAATATAGTCTAAAGTTGAAATGTTCGTATTTGGTGATATTAAACATAGGCACTAGATGGCAGTCTCTAATGTTTTATTGTGCTGTTCATTTTGAACTGAACCTCAGACTTATGTCAAGAGTTTTCTTAGCTGTGTAAAAATGACAGTTATTTGGTTTTAGCATGATGACAAGGCAAATTATGTGCCGATTTGTAGATAACTATATGGATGCTATTACTAAATTCAGGTAAATGTAATGGAGTTCAATGTATCATTTGAATCTTACTTGTCTGTTTAATAATCTTCCTCGTATATAAACTCAGCTTTGCTTTTGGCAAAGAAATTTTTCTGCTCTTCTGAAATTACAATTAAAGATTTCAAAGACCAGTTGCTGGTTTGTTATTGTTCAATGTGCTGACGAAAGTGACATTTGAAGCACCATATGCACTCACATGTATGTGATATGTGTATATCTGCATACATGCCCCTGCAATGCTAATATTTAGTCTGCTTGCTTGACAGTGTTTTGTGTGTAAGGCACAATAGAAGCCAGTTTAATCTATTGAACTTGACTCTGTTAAAGCGTTATCAAGTAAAATGCTGTGAAACTGAGATTATCCTGAGTAAAGAAGTTGTTTTTGTAACAACTTCTGAAGCAATTTATTTCATCACAATTTCCTCCAATGTGTTTGGAATTTAGTTTGCTGGAATACTTGTTCAGTACCTGAAGCTTTGTCTAATTCATTGATGTTCTAAAGTTGGTGGCTTTTTACTGAAAGTTTGAGGACTCATGTCTATAGTATGTAAAGAAACTTCAGATGTAATGATTCTTATTTCCAAGTATTCAGAACCTGCACTTTGAATTTTTGAAGGTTTTCTTGTTTTTTGTAGTTATGCTGGTTTTATTTGTTGCAGCAAAAAATATTTGTGGTTTTCTTCCAGCTCAGAGAATACATTTTTATGTATTTATAACAAAATACAGTTGAATAGGTAAAGCATATTTGTAATTACAAAAAGTACTTACAAAGCAGGTGGCTGTTTATCTTGCTCTTCTTTGCAAATATCAGATAAATGTTGATTAGTTGTTACTTGAACCTGCCACATCATATTCCATTCTGTGTAGTAAATAAAAGTGCTCCTCCCTTCATCTTGACTTTTTTCTCGACATCTCAGTGAAGTAGTTGAGCCGTGAGTGTTGTTTCCCTTCCAGTTTACTCTTCAGTTTATTTATTTCCTCATAATTTTATCTTCTCTTTTCAGTGTAGAGAAAGATTATATTACTCATTATTTTTTTTTAAACAGTAAAACCACATTCTATAGAAGTGGGCTAATTCCTGTCTATGGTATATTATGCAAAGTGCTTATATATAGAGGAAATGGTTTATAGCCTCTTCCACATGTTGTAATATTTCATTTTATGGAGTTCTGAAAGGAAACAAAGAGTAATGTATCTTAAAGAAATCGTTTTTTCTGCCTAGACAGTGTAAGCATTTCAGTTTGACTTCTGTCATTCTTCCTCATCACTTGATCTTTCATTTTGAGCAAATTTAGTTCTGTGTTTTTGTCAGAGCTATATTGGTGCTGACAAAGCAATTTTTTAAAAAGCTTCAATAACTTCAGTCAGAAGAATCCAAGATTCTGTCATTGAGTGAACTAAACTGCTTTGTTTAATTACTGAGATCAAACTGGCAAAGGCTGAATCATCACATGATGGTAGTTTTGGCAGGTGCAACTTCATTACATGTATGCTCTATAAGCGGCAGGGTGCTTTTAAAAAATTAACATGAACAATTCACAAAATTAGATTACATCTTCTGAAATTACAAAAAAGCTACTGTATTTTCTTTTGAGACAAGAAAAGAACTTTCCTAAATTATTCTCTTTGAATCTTGTAGGCTATTCTCGCTTTATTAAAGTATTCTTTGTATAATAAATATAAAAGGTTTGTTGTTCCAGCAGAGTATGTGCCAAGGTAGACAGAGAAATGGACCTGGTGGAGTTCTGTTTGAATTAGAGTTCTTGGTGACAGGTTCCTAAAACTAACTCTGCCAGAGGTTGAAAGGTACAGTTTCATTTTACAATTCAGACAATTTTTTTATCAATACCTCAGACCCAGAGATTCTGGGTAGATTAATATTGCTGCCTGTTTTGAAGCTCTTTCTTAGAGCTGACTTATTTTTCTTGAAATGTGTTGCATACCAATAAAAGGCAGCGTGGGAATGTGGAAAAGTTCTTCTGCATTATTTGTAAAACACCATGATATGAAAGCTAAAATTGCTTTAGCAATTAGTGAAACTCTGATGACACTCCCAATTTAATTATGTTTAAAGGCATTTTACATCATCTCCACAAAGCAAGAAAGGATTTATGAGGGAAAGTGAGATTCTTTTCTCCAAATTCTAGTTTTCTCAAGAAAATACAGTAGAAGATTATGAATTTTCTTACATGTAAAGATAGATTGACAAAACCTTTACAAGAGACCTCCCACACACCCCTCATCTGCAGGGGTTCCCACCCCCCACTGCTGGAAGTGGGTCCAGGACCCTTTGGGCTCTTCCCAAGGGATGAGGGCAGCACCTAGCTGGTGGAAGCCCAACAAGATCCTGCTGTGTGTGAGCAGCACCCACCTACCCCTCACATGCCCCAGCACCTCCAGTGCCTCACACCTAAAATGAATCCCACCAGGAACTGGAGCATGGTGCTAATGACACTGAGGTTGTGGGTCCAATCCCTACACAGGCCATTTACTTAAGGGTTGGACTTAATGATCCTTGTGGGTCCCTTCCAACTCAGAATATTCTGTGAATCTGTGAATTTTTCCATGTGGAAGTAGATACAGATAGATTATAAATACATATTCTGTATTTTTCATTTACTCTGCTCTCTGAAATAAGTGAATTTAGGTCCTGTCAGCAATAACATAGTAACTTCAAGCTATATTGTATGTACCTTTTAAAATTCCCGTTGACATCCTGTAATTCACAGATTCATGTTTTTTTGTAGGAAATAAATAGAACAGCATTATTCCAAGAAAGAAAGCATATCTGGAACAATAAAAGAAACAAATACACTGGCATTCTTCTTTTGGACATTATTTATTTGTTCATATTATCAGGCTATTAAATAAATTTGAACCTCTGTTGCACACTTACTCCCAAGCCTATTTTTTTTTTTTTTTGCTGAGGAATTTAGCTATGAAATCCATAAACTTCCTGTTGTCAACTGAAGTTCATTGAGGAAGTTGTGCATCTGCCCATCAAAATGTGTAGCTTTCTACCAACCAAAAAAAGGAAGATGCATTCATTATTTTCTGTAGTATACTCTCAGATCAAGTACTCCTTTCTCCTTGCCATAACAGTGCATAGTGTAGCAAGATTACAACCTTCTCTTTCTTTCTTTCTTGTAAATCAGACCGAAGGGAAGAGCACTTTCACTTCCTTTATAGGATGGAATGTGGTGTCACAGGGATTCCTCCTTGGTGAGTAAATCCTAATTTTTTTTTCCTTCTGTGCTGTCAGCCAAATTCACACATCTACATGTAAACAGTAAAAAGGTTGGTTACAAATGAATAGTATAGCTAAAATAACCAACATATCTCAAAGGAGAAACCAACACTTAGTTTTAATAACAAACACATGAAATTGATTCAGTGCTATTTGTGGTAGGTATATTTTCTTATGTAACTTTGCATCATTGTGGAAATAAGTTATCTTAGATATAAAGCATTTTTCACATAAAATGCCTGTGGACCAATTTGCCCAAGTTTAAAAAAGAATATCTTGGAAAAACTATAGCCCCTGCTGTACTTCAGTTTATAGTGCCTTAAGCTTTTTGAGGTTACTTCTAAGTACTGCGTCAGGTTCATAGCTATATTTTTGTGTGTACTTAAAGCAGGTTTTTTTGGAATGCTTAACCTCGGTGTTAGGGAGTTCAGACTGTTCATTGCCTGGTATCTTAGTATTGGACTTAGGGATAATTCTATGCATAATAAAATACAGCACTTTGGCATATGTTTGTTTACTGTCTTCAGTTATATTTAATTTTGTTATTTAAAAAAATAAAAGCCTAATGAAAGCTTTTTCTAGTTGTCACTTATTTGAAACCTCGTTTTGTTTTTTTCTTTATTTTTTTGAGACAGCCGTCATCGGGGCCTAACAGCAAGGTTGGTTTTGTTTCATTCTTAGCATGGTCTCGTGCTGTATTGTGTGCATGTAGAGACTTTTTATTGTTTGAGAAATGGAATGCCACCTAATCTTGGCGAGCTCGGCTCTCAGTTTCTTAGAATTCTTCATTTGGGACATATTTTTCTTATCAGTCTGTATAAATACGATTTTGCATCAATGAAGTCCTGCATACTGTAAGGTGTAGCTCTTCTTAAAATCAAAAACTGGAAATTAGATTTGCTCAAAATAGCTTCCTTTCCTGAAGCTGAACTTGAGCATAATTGTAGGAAAATGTTTCCAATAAATCACATAGTCCATTTAAATAAACTTAGGTGTGTAGCTATGTGGGCAAGTATACCCTTCAGACAACCTTGCTTGGATTTATTTTCCCTGACATCTTTACTTACACAAACAGCAAAATATCCCCTTATGTGTTAATGTAATAATTTTTGTTAGTGCTTTACCACAGTTCACAGTGAAGGATAATGCTGACACCACAGTTCATTAATGAAGGATATATTGAAGAGTTGAGAATTTGGTAAAGACTACATGTAAAACAAAACCCCATTGTTCAGTTTCTGTGCAAGTATCTTTGATGTAAAATAGAGAAAGAAAAGATACTTAAGCAAAACTTTAACTAGACCACCATATCAATAACTGAAATATATTATTATAAACCTCAGTGGTTGCCTGTTTGAAATGTTAGCGTTGAATAAATAATACAGTCAGAAGGGGTTTGCTGTAAAATACATGCTTGAACTTGTAACATGCTAAAAGACTTCTTCAGTGTGTTATTAGCAGAACAATAAACCCAAGTAAAAAGGGTTTTTTAAGTGTCAGCATTTATAGAAACATTACCGTTACAAAAGCTTTAAAATATATATATGTGTGTATGTTATTAAGATGAAAAGATCCATCTAAAACATTTTTGCAATAACAGTGTATTCATATCTTTACTGTATGTATGACTTTAGTATTGGGAATTTTTTATGTGTTGACTTCATAGGAGCAATTGTTTAGAGTAATCTGACTTTTTTGGATGAGACTAAATAGTATAAACTAAAAGAACCAATTAAAACGCAGTGAATTGTATCAATAAACAAGAAAAAATCTAGATTGCCTTTTGATTTAAGAAATCCTAACAAAACAATCAGAACCTAAACATCTCTAAAAATTGATTGGAAAACCATATGTAATCAGACTAGTGAAAAATTGAGCACCAGGAGTCCTGGAATATAAAAATAAAGAAATAATATGACATCTTGTGAGAGTCTGTGCAGTTAAGTTTGAAATAATATATTCAGAGTGCATATGGGTTGGATACCAAAGTAACTAAGAGCTCAGACAAGTGTACTTGTCTGCAGATTACACAATGTAGTGAAAGCATCATTAATTTTGTAGTGTCAGTTACTGAAAAGCATACCAGAAACAACTGTAGTGAGACTTTTTTTTTAGATGTTTCTATACAGCAAAACAAATTTCTCTTTGTCCAGGTTGCATTTCATGTTCCAAATGGTTTAACCACTTTAAATTCAATAAGCAAGGCTTTTTAAAATACCTAACACACAGTCTTGGTTTTCTTGGAAATTGCTTAAGCAATCTTGTGCATTAGCTACTTGTGGTTTTAAACGTATTAAAGACAAATATTGGTCAACTGATTTATTTTTAGTAATACTCTGCTTGATGCTGAGTAGCTTCAGTTGTACAGCTGTTGGAACAAAAACTAGATTGATGGGTAGATACCAATACTTAGAAAGCCTTGTGCTGGTTTGCCTCTTTAATAAATTCAAGAGAAAGTACTGCGAAATCTGTTACACTGTTCTGTAGCAAACATTAAGGATCAGTAGTGTGACTATCTGTGTAGTCGTAGCCCATATGGATGATGGAACCTAATGCTTTTCAACCAGTAGATGGAGACAGAACTCTTACTTCTGTGTAAAATGTGGATCATGGCATTTTGAGTATGATGTTAAATGGAAATACCTTGAAAGTTACAGACGGGTAACTAGTTCCTTAAGCTTTCACTTATTCAATGAGTTTGCTTGTTATGAGCACTGGTTTTCACACTAGATTTTTCTTCATTGGGTAGGTGTTTTATGTAGTTTGTGATATGTTTGACCTAATTTTGTAATAGAGGGGATTCTTTTTACAAGTGTCACAATTTAACTTGAAAAAAAAATTTGTTTTTTTCTAACATTTGTCCATATTTGTGGGTAGTGAGGATAATTGGTAACATTCTAATTTGATAGTATTTTAATTTAATTTTATAGAATAGCAAAGTAATCCTTCCTAACTATTTATAAGGCAATTTGCTTGTTTTTAGCTTTCCAAGGGGAGAGGACATACACAGATCCAATGCTTTCCTAAGCAGTGGAAAGACTTGGATTTACACTTTCTAGATTTGTCTTATGGTGGACAAACCATAAATTGGAAAGTTTGAAGCATGAGTATTAAACCTTGATTTTTATTGTGTTGTAAAAAGTAGGTTTTTTTCTGTAACAGACTGATTTGCTCAGCTCCTGGTTGATGTCAGTGCATTGTGGAAATTTTGCCATAGTTTGACTTTCAACTGCTTTGAATGTTGTGGGATAAGCATTGAGCGTGGCATGCTTCTGCTTTTTTAACAATTAACTGGACTGAAACAGAAGCATGCTGTGGTGGAATAGGGTGGTACAATAGTATGACTTGTACATTACTTTAGGTTAAAATGAATAATAAGCTTGTCTATCCCCTTAAGTATGGATTTCTGTATTTATGGTATTTTGAGAAGTAAGGCTTAGTTTCTGTGGAGATTTTCTGTCTATTAGTAGATTGATTGTAATGATAAATATACCCAAAAGCTGAGGAGTTTGAACATCTTGTTAAGTACATGCTGTAGAATGGTGAAGTCTCTGTCTGGTTTTTTTCCTGTATTGTCATAATTTACTGGTTAACATTACAGTGCAAGAGAGTCTCTCTGTAGAGGAAAGCTTGGATTTTCACTGAATTCATGCAGATTGTAGGATCATCTCATGTTTAAACATTTTGGTGTATTCAGTGTTAGTAGTAGTAAAACAATATAAGATTTTACATAGTGGATAATACAAAGAGTGGTTAAGTCTTACTCTTTAGTATTAAGGTATTTGGCTTTTCAAAGAAGTTTTAATATTTGATTCCTTAATAGTCTAGGTGATACAGCTAATGTGGGAACTTGAGACTTAACATAATGAAACCACTTGTAAAATTCTGTGTAGAGCATCTTAGAGAGCATGACTTAAGCAAAAAATATTTGAAGTAGTAATGGAATAATTGTAGAGTCATTGAGTGGGTTGGGTTGGAAGGGACCTTAAAGATCATCTGTTCCAGTCCCCCTGCCATGGGCAGGGACACCTTCCACTAAACTAGGTTGCTCAAATAATGGCAGAAAATAATTAGATGAAAAGATATAAATCATGTATCGTAATAAGGTGCATTTGAAGGACAGTCCAGATGCCCTGGATCCTTTTATTTACTGGTTTAAGGTGTGAAAATTGTGAGGTAAATTATATTCAGCTAAATTTTGAAACCATGTAACATTATTTCTGGAATCTGGTAGGGTATTAGAGGAACTACATCTTGGACAAAAGCTCTCATGATACTGTCTTTCAAGAGCAGAGTTCATTAAAGCCAGGCAAGTGTTAATATTTAAATCACTTGTGCAGCATCACTGTATGCCTGGGATAGCTTTGAAGGAAATGACTAACTGCTTTCTACAGAAAAATTCTACTGCCTACTGTTTTGTTACCTTTAAATCAGAATGACATTGTATCATTGTAGTGCTCTTTAATTATTGTTCTCATTTTGTTACTCATGAGAAAAAAGACCTGTATGTAATTTTCATGTGAAATCTTCCTTGCTGTCATACTACATGCCCAACTGTAAAAATGTGAAGTGTTTGGAAGTGAGCTAAGCTGTTTCAGCTTCTCATATCTCCATTCAGTGGTTTCTAAAGTTGTACAATATCACACTCTGAGCTGTCACATCACCTCAATAATGTCTTATTGCTAAAACTTGGGTCCCCACTTTCAAGTGAGGTATTGAAATTACCAGCACTATGCTGTTTTTCTTGTTTGTTTTTTTGGCCTTTTTGTAGTTGTCATAGCTTGGCCAATGTGAGCTTTTTAATTTTGTTTCTTTGAGATTCTGTGGTACTTGTGCATGACTACAGCAGTATGAGTTTGTGTGTGATATTAATCACAAGGTCTGATTAGTTAGTGCTTAAGATGTCCTGAAAATACTTTTCAGTGTTGGCATTGAGTAGTTCCTGGAGACAATAAGTAAAAATATGTATTGAGAAAAATGAATGCAGAATGCTGGGATGCTATGACAGGCATGAAATTGCATCAGGCTGTGTGTGTTTATATGTATTAAACAGCTTAATGCAAAGGATAGGAATGATTTGTGACAAATACAGATTAAACCTGTGTGCCTGATTGTATACTAAAACTGCAATGCTCAGCTCCCACTGAACACTGACTATATCATTTCATTACTGCAGGCTTTGCAGTCACTTCTGTGTGTTTGCCAAAAGGTGACAGATCATTAGACTTAATCTGTTTACTTGATTTCCTTATCTTTGTAGGAAATAATTGCCACTTTTCTATATTATATTCAGAACCACACCTCAAAATCCTTTTTAAAATGTTATTAGCCAGAGCAGAAGATGATTCTGCTACAATAAAAATGCTTCTATGGATTTATGGAGTAGACATGTTTAATCTCTCTCCATTGGAAACATGTTAGTGGTACACTGTAAGTTACTTATTTAGTCAATATGAAAGGGTCTTTCAAGTGTACAATGAAAGAACACTGGAATCTATTTTAAATGCCAGGATCATCTTACTTTCTAGAAAGCAGTTTTCTGTAGTCAATCTTTGCAGTAATCCCTTGTACTGAGTAGAGGGTTGAGATGCTGGCAGCTTTTCTGTCATCAAACTGAGGAAATCAAAACTGTGAGGATATTTTTGTGCCTAAGATGTTGGGGTTTAGTCCCAGCTGGCAACTAAGTACCATGCAGCCACTCACTCCCTCCTTCCATCTTCCACCCATGGGGAAGGCAAATGGAAAGTTAAGGTAAAGCACATTGGTGGAGATAAGAACAATTTAATAACTGAAACAAAATATGCTAATAATAATACTAAATATGACAATAATAGTAATGAAAAGGAGAAGGAGAGAGTCTAACAGAACCCTAAGAGAAACATTCTAAGAGAAACAAGTGGTAAGTTGTCCACCAGCCACTGCCTGGTACCCAGCCAGTCCCTGAACAGTGATAGAGCCCATTCTGGGTAACTCCCCCAGTTTATATACTGTGTGTGATGCTCTGGGGTGTGGAATATGCCTTTGGCCAGTTTGGGACATCCTATCCTGGTACACTTTATGCCAGCCTTCTGTGCAGCTTCTCACTAGTAGAGCAAGAGACACTGAAAAATCCTTGACTCAGGGTAAACACTTCTTAATAACAAGCAAAACATTCAGTGTGTTGTCAACATTCTTACACTAAATCCAAAAAAACCCAGCTACTAAAAATAAAAGGCACTCTGTCCCAGCCCAAACCAAGACACTTAGTCTGAAGTTGTCACAGCATTACTCTTGGTTCTGCTTCTCATGTGGATGGGGAGCACAAGAAGTCATGTAGAACTTTGAATAGAACATTAATAGATGGTATTTTTAAATGTCAGAAAAATATTGTTTATTGCAGTTTTTTCCTAGGCATACAGACAGACTACTGAGAAAATAAATCCAAGTCACCTTGAGAGGTAGGACAAGAGGACTTCACATTGTGCCAGGGGAGGTTTAGATTGGATATTAGGAAAAACTTCTTCATGAAAATGATTGTAAAGCAATGGAACAGGCTGCTGCTCAAGAGAGTGGTGGAATCACCGTCCCTGGAGGTACTTAAAAGATGCATAGACTGTGGTTTAATGATGGACTTGGCAGTGATAAGTGAACAGGTGGACTCGATCATCTGAAAGATCTTTTCCAGCCTAAATGATTCTAAAATTCTCTAAAAACATTATTTGAATGGGATCTGTTCTACAAAAGTTTGATTCCTGTAAAGCACAGCAGTCAAGAGTAGTTGATCTGGCTCTTTAGGGCAGCTTTTGAATTGAATCTCAGTGATCAAGTTTTTTCTATAAGCAGCACATTCTCAAAATCTTTTAACCTTACCACTGTATAGGATGCTGTGTGCAAGTTTGTATGCAACTTCATACAGAGTTATTCTCCTGAGACAGTTTTCAGAGTTGAGCCCACCTTTAGAAGAGCAGTTGTGCTCCTGGTTTTATGTTGTCTCTTCTCAGAATTTGTAGTCCCCTGTGACAGTTGCTGTGTGCATTTACATTGGCTTCTCCCGAGGTGGTTTTACTTGAGTGTAGTCGTACAGATGAAAATCAACGCAAGCAGAAGACTGATAGAGTTATCAGTACAGAGCATCTGCAACTTGTGACTGGTGGTTGAGCATCTTTGATGTTACTTGTAAGCCAGAAAACCTTTGATGTGGTATTTTCAGTCTGTATTGATTTGTGGGCATCAAAGCATTTTCCTGTGAGAATCTTTCTGGACTGCTTCAGAAGCTTCATAAACAGATTCTACTCACTAGTGCATTTCAATAAGAGACCATCCTATCGTTAAAGTTGGTACCTTAAGGACCATGAATGAGATTTTCAAGTGGGTGTCTTTTTTGTTCATCAGGTTTTCTTCTACCAGGTAGTCACTATTTCTCTAATGATAAGGTAGTTGTTGGCTGGAAGAATGAAGATGCTGATTTTCTGAGTAATAAATTCTGATTCTCTTTTTCGTGTGCTAAAGCCTGGCATTACTGTCGTGGCATAATAGTACCTTTACCACTGTATCCCAATCTGTATTTCAGAGTTTGAGTGTTGGCTGGGAAACTTGTACAGAAATGACTGAATATACTTCCAAAATGGAAGTAGATTGGAGAAAAAGGAATATGCTGTTAATCAGCATATGAACAGTAATCTTAATCATAGACTTGTTTAAGTCTTGTAAATATTTCAATATATACTATTATATTTTAATATCTATAATCATTTAAGTCAGATGTAATTAAATAAGGCAGTAAATTTTCAATGTGTGATTTTACAGGTTGGGGAGGGTGCATTTTTTTGTGTGTCATGCAAAGACCAGTCATAGGTTTTTTAGCAGTGGGCAAAAGGTTCATGTTCATTTCTCTTTAATTTTTTCAATTGGTGTTTGCAGTTAAAACTCCGTTTGGGGACTGAAAAAAGGAAGAAAATTCACTGAGGCATTTTGTCAAGGACTTAGGCTGAAATAAGAT